>CM023948.1:31677735-31688056 GCA_013407115.1 Glycine latifolia | reverse complement strand
GCATTTCAAAAATTGGTTAAAATCGTATGCTTAAATTAATATAAATAGAAACATATTTTTGTGTTGATAGTATGCATTCCATTCCAAATAATATTAGAGTTTAGAGAGTTTATGTTTGCATCATTGAGAAAATTGTTATGAGATCATATAGAAGCGTTTGACAAGTCTGATTCTTAACTCTCCATCAGAATTTAAAGGTACTTATTTATTATCATAGCGGAGTTGTCCATTGGATTGATTATCCAATTTGGACGTTGTGATTTTTTATCCAATTGGGTTTTTCACGCTAAAACTGATTGTGTCTTCTTTATCTATTATCTCCATATTATTACTTTGAGTTTGATTTTAAATTATGAATTATTTTATTAAGACTCACTAAACTTTGTGAGTTTGTTCATCAACCCACCCTGTTTGCAATTTGTCTTTTTGTGGTTTGCGGTTTGCATATTTTTGTATATTAGATTTGTATTGTCTTCAAGTACTTTTATTTATGATATAATTTTTTTTATGTTCGCCCCCCCTCAAAAAAATTTCTGGCTCCGCCAGTGCTCTTAGTCATATGTTGATGTAACAATTGAGTAGCGTGTGGTTGATGTAACAATTGAAAATGAAGTGATATATGTTCATTAATTGAAAAGGTAGCTATATATTAAAATTCAAATAATTATTATTGATTATAATTTATTATAAATTCAATTTTAATTTTAATAGTTGATTTTTCAATCTATGAAGAGGTAAAATGCTTTTTTGATTAATATCAATAATTAATTTCACAAAAAACGTGTGGTTAAGATTGATTTGGAGATTCATTTTAATCACGTCATTTATAATTAATTACACCAAAATTAATTCTATCCCTTTTTTAGATAAACTTTGTGGTTAAGATAATATAGATATAGATTTTAATCAAGTCTAGTGATTTAAATAAATTTTATAAAAAAGTAATTTTTATCAAAAGCTAAAATAAATGAGCACTAAGATTATTAGATGAATGCCACGCGGTTTTTGAACCTTCATAGGACCTGGACCATATTCAATCTTGATTCATTTGTCAGTACCACAGACCATTTGATTTTTTGCAGTTACTTGAAGTTCATTCCTTGACATTCATCTGAACTAATACTAATTACTTAATTTGAGTTCAATTGGTAAAGCCATACTTATATATGATAGTGGCTCCCACCATGCATGAATCAGATAACTCATGATGCTAATTAGACTAATCAGATAAGTCTCTACAATAATTTCACATACTTTATTACGCTAATAAAGCAAGCAAATATGGAGCAAATTAAAAAGCCACAGTTCTACTTCAAATTATCAACTAGTTCTTGAAAACTTTCTTTTGAATTGTCGGAAGTTATGAAGGTGGAAAGACCTCATTGGATAGGCAAGGTTTTGATGGAACCCTTTCTTTGCTAATTGACCGCAAAAGTCGCACTTTTGCTTTACTTTATTTACCAAACCATTTTTTTAATCACTTTTGGCTGATGAAAAATTTATGTTGAAAAACTATATTGATTATATTTAGTATTTTTTTTCATTTGAATTATATTTTTCATTCATAAAATTTTAATTTTAATTTTATTTAAAAGGATCGAATCTTAAATTCACAAGTAGTAACAACTTATTAATTGCGAACCATAATTTTAGTTGATATCAATTAGATTTCTTTAGTTCCCCTAAAGTTATGGTCCCTCTCTCACTCTGACAGCAATGTTCGTAGGACCCTTATCCCCACAATTGCAACTAATGCTTTCGCTTCTTTATTCATACTTTTGCTGCTTTCCCTATAATCATAATAACTTTGTTTTATGAGATTCCCATGCGATGTGATGCATAATGCATGCATTCTCATTACTTGGAACTTAATTTGAAATAAACTGAAGAAAACTAATCACTACGTACGAAGATGAATTTCGATTAAATTTGAACAAAAATTTGTCAAAAATCCTTTTCTTTCTCTTCATTCTTCCCTATGAGCAGCGCAATGTTTCGTTGAACATCACCTATGAATTTCTTACGATCATCTTTAAAAGAGTCGTGTATATCTAAAGCTTTAGACATCTCATTCTTGTTTAAGTTGCTTTTATCATTTATCATTTTTTATTATTTAACTTCGATAACTAGAATTAAATATATCCAAATAATGATTCCTGGCGCTTATAAAAAATTAAATCAATAAAGTAAAGAGATATGGTAGTCATTTGATACTTGTTGTCTAGTCAACCCACCCATATGATTGAATACTATGAAAGTTTCTTGGTTTCGAAGAGTTTAATTTGTTATAGTATGTCCTAGCACATGGAAATTGGGCGTGCAAAACAGAGAACGAACACTATCCCTTTCAACGGTGTGTTTTTAACTCCTTTAACTAGGAGGATCGCCCTTAACCGTACTCAACACTTGCTACGATGTCTTTGCTTCTAAAAATTGTCTTCTTTCCATGCAAAAATAAATAAATAAAAGAAGTGCGCCATATGACCTTCCATTTTGGATCCCTTTGTCTTTTTTGGTTTATATATATACACACATTTGACATTCATTAAGGAGCTAAAAATAATCTTGTTGTTAAAAATATTATTAATGTACTTATTGTATTTTTTAATGTATTTCTAATAAAAATTTTGATAAAAATTTATTAGTGATTATTTAACTAATATTTAGCAAGACTCATTTAAATTTTACTTAAGAGACCATTCTGAAGCATTTGGTATATAAAAGAATTTTTTAATAAAAGAAGTTATATTATATGATCGTATGCTAGCTTCTTTTAACAAGTCATTGTTACATACAACAGACTAAATCATATATTGTATAAAATAATAATTCTAACAATTTATTAAACGAAAAAAATGCAAATAGAATATAATTCATGACGTTACAGTAATGGTAGGATGATTGTATAAATAAAAATAAAAGTTATGCTTAGCTTGCTTATTTTATGAACTAAAAAAAATTAGAATTATAGATTGACATATTCATAGGTTTAAAGTCATACAAAATAATGCTACTTGTTAAAATGATTATATAAACAAAAGTGTTTTTTTTTTAAATAGAAATTAAAAAAAAATTGCTAATAAAATTAAAATTCACTCATTTTAGACAATTATTTATTGTAATATTTTATTACGTGCTAAGTTTTGGTGATTTTAATTTTGGGTGTAATCAGTTTAAGTAGGTGTTTATTTTAACATGGATTTGATACTACGTCTAATATTTAAAATACATATAAATTATTTGTAGTTATTTCTCAAAGACTCGGATCCATTTTAATTTAATATAGAAGTAAACATGTTATAAATATTAGTATATGATAAATAATTTGTTTTTTTTCAAATAACTACTTTTATTGATTATTTGATTTAAAATTATACATAATAATAAAATTATACATATTTTTCTCAATAAAAACTCCAAGGATATAATTGTTAAAGGTGATATTATATACTAATTTGATTAAATAAATGAAAGGAAATTGAATGTATACTAGTTCTAGAAAGGTGATATTATAGTGACACCATTACTACGTCACTCTTCGCTCACTTTTGTTTACTTCATTAATATGTATGTTTATCGAGATTTCTAAAACCGGACCGGACCGGACGGTAGGATCGACCTAACCGGACCATTACCTTGTCAGAAACAAACATAAAACTGTCCTTTTACATTACCGGCCACCGGGTCATAAACCGTTGAAACCGGTATGAACCAGTGGCTCACCGGGTTGAAACAGTTAAATATGTATACTTATTTAGCATGCGCACAGGAGGCGGTTTGCTCTCTTCGCACTGCTTTACCATGGGTTAAGATAAGACTCCTATTTATAAGAGCACAAATGCACTTTATGAGTAACTGATACTTTAGTTTTTAATTGAGATGTTTTTTTATATTAATTTTAATTGTGTTATTTTATATTTACGTTAGATTAATTACACAAACATATAAGTAACCTACTTACTAAGGATGCTTTATTAGTTTATTTTAAAATAATTATGTAATTTATTATTTATTATATAAATGAAAGATTAAAAATTTATGTGTTAATAAATAATTAAAAATATATAGTATTAATCAAATATTGTTTAACATATCACATTAAAATAAAATAATAATATTTAATTATTACTCGTTCAACTACAATTGGATCATTCAATATTTAATCAATGTTTTCATCAATTCAATTATCAATCCGATTTTAAAAATATTTATATTTGTGACTCTATTGTTATAACGCCTATGTTGAATGATAAGACAGACTCTTTCAATTTTTTAATAATTATGAGAAATGAAAAGAAGAAGAGAGAATATAAAATATAGAGTAAATTATATTCGTATTTATTGTGTTTTGCTCAAATTTCATTTGATATCCCTCCATTTTTTCATATTACTTTTACCCATTTCTATTAATACATTTAACTAATGTCAATTCAAATATGTGAGCAGACAAAATTGTCCTTATATTTTAATTCTAAAACCCAAATTATCCCTTCCCAATTAGTTTTAGAATTTAGGATTCACGTTTCATTCTTCCTCACCATTAGTGAGTACTGTTCATCTTCCTCTTGTTGGCGAGTTCTTATTCAGCGTCCAGGGGGTGCGAGTTACTTTTTCTCTCATGATGTTCGCTTTCCATTCCTTTTCACCGTTCGCGAGTTTATCACCATTCCTGTTCCATTGTTTCTCTTCTAGTTCACGACGTTCGTGAACGTCTTCGTTTGTCTTCCTCTTCAACGTTCACGAGCGCTATGTTTCTCTTCCTGTTCCACAATTTCTGTTCACGCTAGGATTATGCTTGTAAGTGACCACTAGACCTTGTATATAAGTTACTTTTTAAGATTATTTATTTAATTTTGATTGTTTATTGTTACCTACTTCTGAATAAGGTTTCAATGGGAGACTAGTTTTGGAATATTTATGATTTTTAAAATCATTTGTTTATTATTTTTTATTAAAATAATGTTGATGTTTGGAACAACAGGAAACACAATGGATGAACTGGAAATCATTTGTTTATTATTGTTAATTAAAATAGTGTTGATGTTTGGGACCACAGGAAATACAATGGATGAACTAAAAATCATTTTTTTTATTATTGTTGATTAAAATAATGTTGATGTTTGGGACCACAAGAACACAATGGATGAACTGAAATACATATAATACGTGACTGTATGAACAACATTGCTAATGATTTAGACTTGTCACCATGTCACTCTTTTATTTTATGATTTTGTTCTACTGCTAGTGGTAAAATTCTTCGACTTAAGACTGATCATGATGTGCTAAAAATGTTTGTTGAAAATCAAAAGTCACATCATATGTATGTTAGTAGAACAAATGATGAGAAGAAGGGTGTTAACACTGCATACCAACAAAGTGAGTTCATGTCTAACAAAAAGTTGAGTTTACGTCCAATTACACAAAAAAAAATAAGAGTATTAAAGTATTTTCATGTTGAGAGGAAGAAGATAGAGGTATTTTAGACATAAATTTTCATTAAAAGTCATGTGACTAATTTTGATTAGATTATTAAAAGATATTTAGGAAGAAGGGGGTCTAGATGTAATGTGAACTAAACAAAATGATTTTTTGTAGGGTGCAAAAACGGAGAGAGTATTAGGTGAAATTTAAGTAAAACACAGTAAGTGCGAGTATAATTTACACTAAAATATAATGTAACAAAAAATACATAACATAAAGAATATGACAAAGAATACATTTTAATTTTATTTCCTAAATGATTATTTTATTTAATTATTTTAATTAATTTATTAATTTTATATTTAAGTAAAATGGGAATAGTGAATGCAATTATGAAAATGTAATTACTATCCGTAGAAGTACATAGATAGATATGAGTATTTTTTTCAAACACATTTAAATCAATAGTATAGTATTTTTTAATCAGTAAATGAAAAATTGAAGCTCTTTGAAAATAGTTTTTTTTTTTTAAATAAGAAAATAAGGGTGTCTCTTGCGTACAGTGAGACTAATCTCCTATTATCATGATATATGATTGTCAATAATCAAAGAAAATTTTACATAAAAAAATCAAATATGAATTTTCACATATTAAATAAATAGTTCACACTCAATTAAACAGTGGAGTCTTAGACTTCCAATCTTTCGGGTTGAAAATAGCTGCATTAAAGTTGGGTAACGAGCTTCAATCTTTTAGTGTCAGCATGTGTTTACACGCACAAGTTTTGCTTCTAGAATTCCTCTTCCAGCAAAAGCCGAAGCCTGGGCTCTCCTTCAAAGTCTCTAGTGGGCTCACCATTTGCAGCTCCACAACGTGGCATTTGAAACATATTGCAAAACGATTCATGATCATGTATCATTTCTGGCATAAAGAATTTATCTGATTTTCATAGAATTCTAGCTAATTGTAAACATTATTTTCAAATTATAAACAACTCCAGGGCGAGTTTAGTTCAGAAGCAAGCTAATCTTGTGGCTCATAAGCTATCTAGGGCATCAATATTTTATGTTGGCATTCATGATTTTGATTGTATTCTCACGCATATTCACAATGTTATCCTCAATGAAATAAAATAATATTGTTTTCCGTCAAAAATAAATAAATCCGTAAATGAATAATATAGTACGATACCCCATATTCTGCTTATCATCATCGTACTTGTGACGATCCAGGTGTATAATGCATTGATTAGAGGTTGTGTTCATTGCTGTTAGCCTGTTACTCAGATCAAGCTTTGGTATATTATATGCACATGCTGGGAACAATGTCATGCCTACCAGTTATTTCTTCTTATCTTTGATCAAGGCTTGCACTATGTTGATGGATTCAGCTTTTGGCAAAGTTGTTCAGGGCACATTTGCAAACATGGGTTTGATTCTCATGTGAAAGTGCAGACTACTTTGGTTGAGTTTTATTCAACTTTGGGTGATGTGGGTGGCTCAAGAAGGGGGTTTGATGGTATGCTTGAAAGAGATGTTTTGCTTGGAAGACGATGATTTCGGCTCATGTTTGGGATGGGTGGCTTCTGCAGGTAGATTTGTTTTTTTAGATGCCTGAAAAGAATATAGCTACATGGAAATGCCATGATTGATGGGTAAGCAAAGTTAGGGAATAATGCTGATTCCGCTGAGTTTTTGTTTAACCAAATGCCTGCAAGGGATATTATTTGGTGGACAACCATGATGAATTGCTACTCTTGGAACAAAAGATATATGGTGATGTGTTAGCACCTTTTCATGATATGATCAGTAAAGGAATGATTTCTGATGGAGTGACTATTAGCACTGTCATTTCAGCTTTTGCTCATCTATAGATGCATTATGCATGGTTGAACTATTGAGCAAGGCTGGTTTACTTGAGGATGCTTTCGAGATGGTCAGAAACATGACACTTGAACCTAATTCTTTTATTTCGGGTGCCATATTGAATGGGTGTAAGCTTCACAAAAATATGAAACTAGGAGATAGCTCAGTGCAGTTCAGAATCTGATGACAGTGGACTCTACAGTCTCCTTGTTAACATAAACATGTATGCTGAAGTATATAGGTGGAGTGAGGTCCCAAAGATTCGAACCACCATGAGGGATCTGGGTGTAGAGAAGACATGTGCTGGGTCTAGCTGGGTTGAAATCAATAAGAGAATTCATCTATTTGCGGCTACTGATATATATCACTCTTCTTATAGTCAAGTTCACTTATTTCTAGCTGAACAGGATGACCAACTGAGGCTAGCAGGTTAGAACAAGGATGGATATTTTTATTATGAAGAAGGGTTCAGATTATAATGCAATTTGTGCACAGTGAAGCAATTGAAGAAAATCTCTTCTAAATTCATCATGGCTACATAATATATAAATTTTATATTTACAGGCAGGCACTTGGTAAATATGATACCCACCATGTAGTCAAATCACCCATTCTTTTTTTGTCAGATTCAATCTTGTTCCTTAAAACAATATCTTAACTAAAATATATGAGTCGCCTAACTTCTGTAGCTAATGATAAATAATACAATTTTTTTTATGCAGTAATGACAAATAATACACTTTAATTTAACGTTTACCCAAACCCCTTTTCACATCACTTTGCTATTATAATAATATGATGTGTATGAGAGCATACCTATTAAGAAATTAAAAACAGAACTCCTACCCATCAAAAGCGCCAAATACGTGATAATGGAACATACTACTAAACATTCATGTAAGAGTGTAAACCATCTCCCCTTTCTTTTTCTTTTGCAAGAAAGGTGGGATAAGGGTCCCAAGCCCTTACAATTTAGAGGTAGAAATAAAAAAGAAAACAAAAAAAATAGTAGCCATCATAACATGGGAAGATAGAGTAAAAAACAAAAATCTACTCTTGAAAGATCCAAAGAAGTATCAAATCCGAGTTTAGGTATAAGCTCATCGAGAACAGCAAGAAGGACCTTGCTTTGATCCTGCACCATTAACCAGACTTACTCGATTCACAGACAACTCAGCCTTATAAGAGTCAGAGTTCAAGACTTTACGGCTGATGTTGTTGTAAATTTCACGGATAACAATCTCAAAAGCTGTTTGGACATTGGTAGCATCGAGTGCAGATGTCTCCATAAAGAACAAACCTTCTTCTTCTGCAAAACTTTTGCCCTCTTCTGTGCTTACCTCTCTAATATTCTCCAAGTCACATTTATTTCCCACCAACATTCTTGCTACGGTGCTATCATTTTGAGCTGCAGGTTAATTTAAGCAAGAATTAAATTCTCCATTCCAAAATAATAAGAATTGAACTTCTTAAAGGCATGTAGCGGGATGATAATCATGACATAGCAAAAATAACAATGCAGGTTTTAAAAGTATACCTTTTCCATATGTTTTTTATTGACCCCAAAAGGACCAGCAGACCTAACTAGTCCCTACAGTAAAAAACCCGCTTTTGTCCTAAAAAATGCAAGCACCATCATTTTGGCACTCAAGATTTTTTACTTCAGTTTAGTGTGTTAATAATGAAGTGTCATCAATTTAGTCCATCAATTATGAAAAATATCATCAAATTAGTCTCTAAATAAGTGTTTCATTATACTCTTTACTCTTAATAAGACAAAGGGGCAACTTGATGCACTTTTGCCTACTTGGGGGACTAAATTAATGACATAATATTTTTGAGAATTAAGGTGATGAGCGATGACACTTATATATTTGGTGGGCGAACTCCTATTTGACTCTATATATGCCAAAGTTAAACATTATATGCAAAATTTGAGGCTGTGATGTATCTATATAATATCATAAAATAGGCTCTGAGTTCTGACAATGTGCAAAATATCCCAGAAAAGTGTCAGAAATATAACATTAGTAAGCAGTTTGTACAGTCCAGAGTAAAGAATATGCAAACATAGCATTCCATCTTAACGGAATACGATCCTCTACAATTGTGATATAAGTGTAGGGTCATGCAGTCCCATCTTTTGCTGTTTAAAATTTATAAACTTCATTTTGGTTTTATAATTTGATGCATAAAAAATATTTTTTGTGATATAAGTGTAGGGTCATGCAGTCCCATCTTTTGCTGTTTAAAATTTATAAACTTCATTTTAGTTTTCTAATTTGATGTATATAAAATACTACTTTGGATGGTGAAGATTTGTACAGTTGAAATTTCAACTGCAGAGAATCGAATTCCCCATCTTTACAATAAAGTCAGGAATCAGGCAACAGTCATGATGCCTAGCAGCATTTAATCATGAAAAAAAAATACTTGTTTTTGTTGCTCGCTTTGGGAAAGCCATACAAATCTCTCATTTGCCGCAACAATGATGACAATTGAGAAGCAAGTGTTGATAATTCAAGGGAGCCATGCATCTTTGTACTAAACAAAGTGGGGTCATGAAACTTTTATCAAATATAGTACCCTAATATAATATTAAGGTCTTGACAACAATTACGGGAATAAACAAATACCCAACGATCACAGTATCCCTGATTCTCTAATAAACAAATTCAACGGCATTATTAATATTCAATGATTTCCTTATTTCAGGCCACTAATGGGGAAAATTCCATTATTCCAATCTACGACATTATTTACCGATTTCTTTCCAATTTCAAATTAATATATCCTATATCTAATTCCAAAAAAATAAATCCTGCATCATCCACAAAGATAACATCTTACTACTACGCAAATAAATAAGCTTCAAGGAGCAGATTTGGCACATTTTTTACCGATTTCTTTCCAATTTCAAATTAATATATCCTATTTCTAATTCCAAAAAAATAAATCCTGCATCATCCACAAAGATAACATCTTACTACTACGCAAATAAATAAGCTTCAAGGAGCAGATTTGGCACATT
>CM023948.1:31595370-31677725 GCA_013407115.1 Glycine latifolia | reverse complement strand
ATTTACCGACTAAAGCTGCACCATTTACTGGTTTAATACCCTTCCAATTTATTTGTACCAGATTCTGCACCACAATAGACACCCACACCTGGTCTCCATAAATAACTTTACTCCTTTCAAGATTACAACCACAAACATCCTCATTCAAAATATGCAACCGTTCCATCTAAATCCAAATTGGGTTGCAAAAATGGAACACATGTCAACCATGCAAGTAACAATGTCTAAACTCTAAACTGTTTCTTGAAATTGCAGAGAAAGCAAAGAAATAAAAAACGCAAACCCAACTCTAATATTTCCACTCCATAATTTTTCCCTTCCTTCAAATGCCATATTATTTACTTTTCCTCCAACAATAGCCCATCGAATTATTAAAAAAAAAAAAAAAACTTAAAACCAAACCTAACAAGCTAACATAAACAAAACCATTAGAGTCAGTACAAAAAGGGGTCACGAAACCTAAAATACCATACCCACTTAAGAGTAAAAACAAAAAAAGATCCCTCAAGCCGACATCCAAAACTCTCTGATCCAATACTATAACACCCATAACCAAAGACTACAAAAAGACTACAAAGGGCGTGCATAGAACGATAATTTAATCACATAATAACATCAATCATATTAGTCCCCAATCAACGGAAATTACAATTGCACTCCTCAAATCCTAAAATTAATCGCAAAATTGCCCTTAAATGGTCAATTTCTTGCCGTCAAATTAGTCCATGCCAGAATTCTTAAGTACACTGATACCACACAACGCACATTCAGGGAGGTCAAAAGTAATTTCCATAATTAGACACTACCACGACCGATCTTGCATCTTTCTAAACCATTTTTTTTGTTTTGGGTGAGTCAGGCCCGGGGACTCGTTAGGACAAGATAGGCCTAAGGTTCAATGGGTGCTTACAGAAGTATTACTCAGCAACAACCTTTAGACATTGGCATCAGAAATCGAACCCATATTTTTGTAAAACATGACCCCGTTCCTTACCAATTCAACCAAGTACCAACTTTCTAAATACATTTGAATAGTATTATTTTACAACCGAAAGTTTAGCCGAGTTGGATCCAGAGAGTTCATGAGGATCAGGACAGGCCTTAAGGCTGTTCAAAGAGTGCTTACAGTTAGAGGTACTTAATTACCTCACATACGTCCATTGAAGATATGAATTATTTACATACCAACTGGACCAGGAGCAACCTTTGTTGGGAATTTGAATAGTAGTATTTCTAAAGAGATAAACAAACAAGATCCAATGCCAAAAAGAGAGTAAGAAGTAGTACTCACTAGTGAGTTCTTCGAGCCATCGCTTGATGCTGTCGAAGGTGCCCCTCCTGCTGATATCGTAAACAACGAGGGCGCCAACAGCGCCTCTGTAGTAAGCAGAGGTGACAGCTCGAAACCTCTCTTGTCCCGCAGTGTCCCAGATCTGCGCCTTGATCTCTTTGCCATCGATCTCGACGACCTGCGTCTGGAACTCGACCCCTATGGTGGCCTTGGAGTTGCTATCGAACTCGTTCCGCGCGAACCGCGAGAGGAGATTCGACTTCCCCACCGCGGAGTCCCCAATCAGCACTATCTTGAACAGGTACTCCTCGCCGCCTTCACCGTTCTCCTCCATTGCGATTCTGAGGGAGCGAGTGTGTGGGTGGGGGGTTCTTAAACGGTGTAATGAAATCAAGAGTGGGTGTCACGTTGGCGTGTGAAAGGAAGAAAAAGTGTGTGTGTGTGTGTGGATAGAAAGAAGAAGGACGTGAAGCGAGTAATGAGGATTTTAATTTATGGATTTTGGGGCATACTGCGTGATTGGTGGCGGGGTTTTAGGGATTTTGGGGGGGAATTTTCGCTTGCAACTTCTTTAATGTGTCTAAAAAGGCCTTGACCTGTTTACACAGCTTTGTTGCCCGAAAAGAAAAATAAATACTTTTAAAATTGAGGAAAAATAAAAGAAAGCGGCTCCTTTTTTTCATATATTTTTAGCTTTTTTTCCTCTCCATGCTCTAGATACGATTCGGTTCTTAATTGTATTTTTTTCACTGGTGATTTTATTTTTCACAAATTTTTATATTGGTATTGAAAACATGCTACTTCAGAATGAACAATTTCAAAATCTAAAGTGCAATTCGAATGAGCCTATAACAAAGTTGTTGAAAAGATAGACCTCTTTGATCACAACAAACTTAAAAGAGAAGAAGAAAATTAAATTTTTGAAGTTTAACTTCATAGAAGAATATAAATGGATTAAGAAAACTGCAAACATTATTGTTGCAAATGATACAATTTATGTTGAGTAAGAAGATGTAGATGCTTGTCACCTTGACGGTGATCTTTCATATATGTGAGACCAAGACCAAAGTTTGAAAGAAAAAATCTCAAGGAGGAATTTGGTAGTTGAGATTTTTCAGTAATAATTAAAATATTTTTGTAGATTTTATGGTTGTTTGTAAAGTTGCTTAAATGTGACTTGTACTCTGAAAAGCTTAAAGTGTGGAAAATCAAGATACAAACCAGAAATTGTCAAAATCATTTTGCTTCTCCCCTCACCTTCTCTATATCTTGTTGCCCAATTGTTCGATTTATGCTTTTTTAACAGTTTTTGCCTCCAATTATAACTAAGACTTCTCACTTTATATATGAACATTCTTTCTCTATATAAAAACACACGCACGTTGTTATTTTTATGAACATGGCATTTTCATAAATGCTTAATTTCATGTTAGGTCATGCGTTCATCAAAATAATAAGAACTTTTCTTTCTTAAATTAAGGGGCAAATGTCTAACCGAAACGCCAACGTTGCTCGGTTGCCGGAACGTAGAATTTAGATGGTGCAGCTAATATATTCTAGAGGAGTGGTACACGACGAGTTAGAGATCAGTGTTGGTCTGGAACATGCACCACAAAGGCACGACAATAATAGAAAACATTTTTCAAAACTTTTTAAAAAAGAAACAGAACTAGAACTACATTTTGTGGTTTTTTAGAATTAAACAAATTACGCTAACACTCCGCTTTTAAGTTTGAGAGCGTTAAACAACACCTCTTACAAGAAGGGCGAAAGTAATAATTAAAAAGTAAAAGATGTTTGGTATAATTACATAATATTAGGAAGTATTGCTGTAAAATTATGCAAGAACCTTTTTTTTTATATTTAAAACATGTTGAATCATTTGTTTGTCTTTATTTTTTTATAATCATCATATACTTATACATATTATGTACAAAATTTCTTAGACCAACAGCAGTCACACATCCCAAGCAAAATTAACCTATAATCCAATAAATTGAAAAACATATCTGAAGTCTAACTTAAAAACAATACAAAAGCAATAATTCTTAGCGATGATATTAACGTGGATCAAATACATCGAATGCCAACCCAACTCACGGTAAATTCCTTAGCATATTAAAAAAAATCCCCTAACATGTTAATAAAGTGATATTGTTGTTAATTATATCAGAGCTTTTCGTAAAAGACAATACCAATACAAATTTTTTCGAGACATTTTATAATTATATTGTAGTGCTATTATTCCTTTCTCATATAATTAGCATCAGTTTACGCGAATAACTAAAACCGCTCATTTTAGATTCACATGGAATGACTAACGATCTACTTCAAGTAAAATTTACATTGCCATCAAAATATAGTATATTATTATGAAGTTCTCTCATCACCAAAGTTATTCAATATATGTAAACTTTCAAAGTTGACCACCCGCTACATCCTAAGATCAAGTTTTCTTTTCTTTAATCAAGAGAATAATTAATCTCCAAACTAAAGTGAGTATATTAAATAAGTTAGGGAGTTGATATTCTCACCCTGCATTTCGGTCCACTTCTTAACCTAAATGACATTTCTGCATTCAGAAGAAAATGGGTAATTTATGTTCCCCTGAAGCATAGGAAATGATACTTCTTTTGAGTGGTGATATATAGTTTGCCCCATGGAAGGCTGCAGCTCGCAGAATATTAAGAGGTCCAAAATCAATAGAATAGGCTTTTTGGACGCCATCAAGGATCGCCATCATCATAATATTTGCTGCTTTTCTCTCTGCTTCATACTTCTTTAACATATTTACCTGCAGAACAACATAAACAAAGAAGAATCATATCAAATTTATATGTATGTACAGATTAGTAGTCCAATTATATAGGATCAATTGACACCATATGCCAAAATTTGGTAAACTTACACCTTTAATAACTTTCTAAAAATGTTAAATTTTATCATTATAATCATGGAATCATAATATTATCTTAATAATCTTATATACCAAATTTCAAAAACTTTGACATTCGTGGATATATATAATTTGATAATAGAAAATTACTTATATTTTATATACATATTTATATGTTGAAATAAAATATAGTGGTGTGACAGTCTCGATTTTTAAATTTTGTGAAAAAAATTAAGTTCATAAAACTTGACATTTGTACAAAATTATTCAAAGTGTATATTTGCAAAGTTTGATACCAAATTCTATACCTATATACATGTGTACATGTGTATGTGTTTGAGAGATTGAGAATCTAGGAAACCCTTTGGATTCCAACCAGCAAATGATCACAAAACCCAGGAACAAACACACTCCAATGCACACACACATTACATAACATACCTCTCCAATATCAGTGCCCAAAGCAATCCCCTCTGCAATAATTCTTGAAAGAGAAAATGCATCTCCAAAACCCAAATTAACTCCTTGACCAGCAAGAGGATGGACTGTGTGGGCTGCATCCCCAATAAGAACCACACGTTTTAATGCATAGGAATTGGCATGCCTTAAAGACAAAGGAAACACCATCCTTTCAGATGCCAACCTTGTTACTTTTGGAGGAATTTCAAAGAATTCATTAGTTGATAGTGTTGCATCTGTTTTAAACCAAGAGAACACGTCTCGAGTTCCTGATAAGCTTGATGTAGGATGAGGTCCATGTCCATAATCTAAAGCATAATTCACATCCTTTAAAAATTCTTCCTCGGTAATTGACTTGCGGTTATTTGACTCTGTTGGGCTCATGGTCCAAACAATATTGCTAAACTTATCACCCATGGGTAAAAGAGCAATTGGACCTGTTGGTAGAAAACGTTGCCATGCACATTCATTTTCATAAGTATGCTCCACCGTGCAGATTATTGCATTCTGGGAGTAATTCCATCCAGTTGTTTTGATTCCTGCTAATTCCCTAACATGTGATTTTCCTCCATCAGCACCCACCTTCAAAACAAGCATCTTTGTAAATAGACATTAAATTATAACCATCAGAGGATTGCTAATTGGCCTCCAGCATGTAAAATAGGCTACTGCCATCACATTTAATTACACGTTTAAAGCAATGCAACATAACACATTTAAATTACCACCAACTTTGCATATATGCTACTGCCATCACTAAGTTGCAGTTTTGCACCATGACCTTGAGCAGATGGTGGTTCTTTGAATGCTGTATTCTCCTCCGCCATAGACATAGAGCTTGTATTCAAAGTCATTGAACTTAACCTCAAAGGATAGATTGTTGTCTTGAAATCAGAATCCTGTCAAGAAGTTCGTAGTTCTCAATGTAATGCAAGTATATGCCCCAGAATGACAAACTTTACTCAGATAATGAGTTAAGCAAGGTTTTTAATGGAGAAAAATGGAAGCAGCCTAAACATTGCTAGACCTAGTGAGTAGTGACTTAATGATCTTGCCTTGGCATTAAAACATACTGAAGCAGCTGAATTACATAAAATTTTAGAACATCCAAGGATATGAAAGTATTTCATCTCATTCACATTTAACACTAGTGTTAGCAAGCTTACTATTCAGAGCGTATTTTATTACTGAAAGACAAGTGAAAGCAGAATATTAAAACTTGAAAACCTCTAGCTCATGAATCAGTTATAAATGAACTGGGCCTACTTCAACCCCAAAAACTAGTACAATTATGAATAATATAAAGAACCTCCAATTTAGAACATTGTCCAAGCAGCTAGATGTTTCTAAAATTACTAGCCAAGTAATTACATATTGTGTATCAGACAGAAAATGCAAATGTATACCTTTACACATGACAATAAGGCATTATGGAGCACTTTATTCTCTGCCACGCACCTAGTGATCAAGTTTTTCCAATCAGAAATGTGATAGCTGTTTTGCAAAGAGGTTTACTTCATGTGACATGTTCACACTTACCCTAGAAAGTCTTTATTTACATCTCTTGCATGATATCTAGCATACCCCAAACCAGTATAATCCCAGACCTGCAAAGAGATACAGAACAATTCATGAAATGTTGAATAATGGGATAAAAAGTGTAGTCAAAGAAAAATGTTAAAATCTGTGATTATATGGTGGTGCAATAGGCCACAATGGTGTGTTTATATGGCGGAATTTTGACCTTCCACCATCTGCCATTAAAAACACTGACTGTGATTCACAAATGTTAAAATCTGTGAGCAATTACTTTAACCAAATGCTTATAAAAAATATAATAATAACCAAATGGTTCACGAGTTGTAGTTTTCATCACTTGAAATTCATTCAGCCTTTGCACTTGATCTAGCAGCCCTAGATTGCTTCTTGCTTTTCCACAAAATCATATTCCCACCAAAAGAACATAGTATCATGAAGTAGAGTGTCTATCCAAGCGAGTGCTAGCATAATCAGCATCTGTATGACCATCACAAATCTCCATATGCCCCTTATCTTCATATGGAAAGCCTCCCTCTCTCAAGAGCTCCTTTGAGTATTGAAGTATTCTAACATCAGCATCCTAGTGAGATTCACAAGGAGAGTTATGGAATTGGCTTACCCAGCTCATTGCAAGGGAGATATCTGGCATTGGCACTGAGGTAATTTAACTTTCCAACTAACCTTCAATGATAAATATTATCTAAGCAACCATTCATTGGTTTTATCAAATATCATCTAAAAACAAAGTCATCTACTGGAAATTTTCAGGGCTGATGAGATCAGTGTGAATGATTCTGGATCTTGTGACCCTGGACCCACCTTTGTTGTGAGAAGAAATACATGAAAAATGTTAATGCAGAGCAAGGTATTGCAGGAATTGACTGGACAGTTAATAGTTGCAGAGGTTAAGAAGAGGAATATTATTGTGAGTAGAGCTTTGACAGCCTTGCTGCTAGGAAAAAGGAAAAGACAACTAATGCAAGCCAACTTACAATAAGACTAATAACCCTAATTTCATCTGTAATAATCATAATCTTAAAATAGGGTGGGCAGTTCCTTTTTGGTCATGCATGTTTTAAGCCAAACAAAACAAATAAATAAGGAGCTTACCAAGGCACCAAAGATAACACAGTATGCAAAGGCCAAAAATAGGAAAACAGCATATGCACCTGCTGAAGGGTACGAACCCTTCATGCACCTTGCCTTAGCATCTTTGGTGAAGTTGACATCAATGATTAAATTATAAAATGCACTATTTCACTTCCTTTATTTGGAGAGAGTTATCCATCTGGCATGTTATCCATGGAGTAAGTAGGGCAAGTAAATTGCAAGACTTCATCATTGTTCAAAATACAAGTTGAGAACCTAGTCTATCAAACTAAATCCCAACTACTCTCTCAAAACAGTAGACAAACAATCATATAAGTGATATACACATAATGGAAAAACATGTCTATTTTGCTCAAAAGCATGCATATTGAGATATTCATGAAAGCAAAATTAATAACTAGTGAATGGGAGAGAGAGAAAAAAGGTTACCTGCATTGTATTAAAATAAGCATGTCTATTTTGCTCAACATATTTCCATGCACCAGCATCTGAAAATAGACAAAAGTATTCAGAGTCTCTACATAAAACATTTTTTCATCTTTATCATACAAGCAAAAGTCCAAGTACCTTTGATGCTACAATTTCATTCATGTAGCCTAAGCAGGGACTTTAAACACAATAAAAGCAAAATGACACCATGTTGAAGCAATGGCATTTACCCGTCCAATTAGTCATTATGTTTACTACTTATTACTTTTATTTTATGCTAAGTGAAACGGTACAAGCAGACAGACAGTCAGTGCAGAAAACTTGTGCTACAACTTGGGCACACCAACTTTGAGGTCATGATAACTTGACAGTTATATAGATAAAAGTGAAACAATAGATTGTCCAACATAAGAGAATATATTGTGATTTGTGAGTGACATGAATAATCAAATTAACTCGTAGTTAAAACTGCGTTGAACCAAGAGTAAAGAAAGATACACAGCTAGAATATGTATTTTACATAAAAAAATTATTGAGGAGGGGAGACTCAATCCTCTCATGCACATGGTTGCGTTAAAAAAAAAAAAAAGGACTGCTGTGCATCACTGAATTGAACTTTAATGAGGAACAGGAATGCCATTCAGATCTCTTAAGAGGTAGGAAACAATGCTTAGATTCCTACACGCCTTCAAGGTTTGACATATTTATGATTTCTGTGTTAAACATGACTAATTTAATTAGACTTAGTCCTTAATGATTATTACTAATTACTGTTCATGATTTATGCATGTAAGTGAGTCAAGTTTTTAATACATATTATTTGTTCCATTTGTTTTTAGTTGCCATAGTGACATGTACAAATAGACCATTTTCTTTTAATAAGGTCCTCAGGTTTCAAAATCATTATGTTAAGTGATGCTATATTCTCTACAGCTGAACCAAGTTCCAATAACTACAAGTGCATTATTCACAATTAACATCTTTCTTTTTGTTCCCTTATGCTTTGAAGTGGTTTTTCATAGTTCACTATTTAGGTTTTTGAAAGAAAGAAGGAAAACATTTTTTGTAAATGTGCAGTTTATACAGCTCTTTTGTGTATTTATATTTGGCTAGTGGAACACCCTCATATTGAGGATGTCCCTATTCCTGTATTGGAAAGTATAAAGATTGTGGCTTATCGTTGCAGTTCTGTTTATTGCTGTTTCAGGGGAGTTTCCCTTTCTACTATGTAGAAGAACTTAGCAGCCATGTTATATTCTTGCTTTTTATGTTACATATCTTCTTGCTGTACCTTGTTTACTCTATTTTGGATGGTAACTCATCCTTCACAATAGGACTTTCCTCCTTTTCTCTCGTAAAAGTTTGCCTTTTCTACTAAAGAGAACCCAAAAAAGGATAATTTGAAATTGAAACCACAATGATAGCAATTAATGACCAACAAACCTTAAGGACTTGATACCTTGGAGAAAAGAAATAGACGCAGGAGTTACTGTACTGACTCTTGGATCAGGGGTATCTTCCTTCTTGATGTGCAAGCTACTACCGAGAGCTGGATTGCTATCAATAATTGCAACACTCAACTGCTTTGTCATTGGATTACTTGCTGGAAGAAAAACATATTAGCCAGACTAAGAGGTCATAACATTACTCTACAGCAGCAGCATCATAAATTACGTAATTATTTGTTTTTATTGTATGCTTGTCTTAATGCATGTTCGGATAAAAGCTTATTTTAAGGAAATAATCACTTTTGTTGACAGCTTCTAGAGAGTAGTTTTGAAAAAGGGAAAGGAAAAAAATCTATTTTTCAGATAAAAGTGTTCCCAAACATCATTTTTTTTTTTACTATTTTCAACTCTCTCTCTCTCTCATTCATTTTTTAATACTTCCCTTCATCACCATTATCATGCTTAGCCCGCTTCATGACAAATTACAGAATAGGAAAAAGTACAGACATAAATAATTATTACCTACCCAAGAAACAAGATAAAGCCATGCCAACCATGCCTCCTCCAACAATAGCAATATCATATTGTGGAATAATTTTGCTAATAGCCTGCTTCTTCTCATGCTCCTGCAAATTTTCAAGAATATAATTTTTCAATTTTCATTCAATATAAACTAAAATAATATGAAAATGCACAGAGATGCCAGGTGTGGAAGAAGTGATGACACTAGACAAAGATTAAAAAAAAAAAAGCTGAGAAATGAGTAATCACAATCATCCCTTTAATCAATGTTACAAGAATAAACTACTAAAAGATAAAATAGAAGTAAAAACCAGAATTTAAAATATGATGCTACAACCCTACAATCCACCTCAAATCATTAAAAGAAAAGAAGGATTGTATCATCATGTCACATAGTATTCCCTTGGCTGTGGCTTGATTTAATCACAGAGCTTGTTCAAGGAAGTGAGGGCAAGTTGCACAACACAGTAATGATTTCAGTCTTTGTTAAACTCATAGAGTTTGTTGATCCTGGGGGTGAGGGCTAGTTGCCCAAGTTAAAAATGATTACAGTCTGTTCATGCATAGAGAAACTCATTTGGGGGAGTAACGGCAAGTAGTCCAACTTTGGTGTTTTGTTTTAGTTTGTTGTTGATATGGCTTCAAAAGTGTTGGAGCAAAAACAGTGGTTGAACAAGATAGTTGACTAGCATCACAGGTTGTAACCCCAAGAGTCATGTATAGCCTTGATCGGTTGATCCAACCTAGTGAGTGCGTGTCTGAATATAAATCCAAATGGCCATTTGCTCTGAGAAAATGGGGCAGCATATACATTCTGAGTCTGAGGAACATTTGGAATTCTCAAAATCAATTCTACACTCTACTGTGAGCAGAATTTCCAAGAGAAGCACAGTTTTTTAGCTTTTATGTTGGCGAGATCATTGATTCTAGGCAGTGCTTTAAATATTGATCGCGATTGCGATGCAGTTTCATCGTGCTTGTTGATATCACGGCAAATTGCGGACAAATGTGGCCGATGCGGTTTTATAACCTGGATTCTAGGTGTCTGATCCACAAATTATCTATATTTATACAACAGTAGTGATACTACTACTTTACCATCCAAAAATAATCAATTATTCCCAACAGACTTTTAAATATCATTCCCACGTACAAATCGGCTAACTATCTCAAAATCAATGCTACCAGTACCTACCCTGAGTTGGTTTGGCATTTTGTCCGTTCCAATCCATACATAGGGACGAGTAATTAGTGCAGCAGAATTGAGAGATGAAAAAAATATATAACTATTGAAATGAAATGTTTGTTTGCTTACATTGGAAACCTCTGGAATAGAGGAACCAGCAACTTTCACACCCTCAGTACTACAAAAAGACTTTCTTGGAATCTTGAGGGCACGGATATTTGAAACGGTCTTCTTTATCACTCTGTTATATCAGTTACACAGTTAAACCCAAAACATCCCAGAGAGAGAGAGAGAGAGAGGATTTGAATGGAACAATTGCGGCAAAGGGAATGAGAATGAAAATAGTGGAAAGTGGAAAAACATGCTTACCGGTTCATTGTGTGAAGAGCGAAAGTGGAACCAGGAGTTTTGATAACTTAGAAATGCTACAAGAAAGGGTTTGTTTTTGTTTTCTACGGCATTCGATTCCAAACCGTGGGAGAGAGAGGGGCTATGCGGTGTGCTGTATACACGTCGACACACTGCAAATCACGTAAAAAGAAGACATGTGTATTGTGTTGTGTGAGGCTATTGCTATATTCACCTCGCTTTTCTACTTCTACACCCCCCATACCCTTGCTTTATCCTGCAAAGTGCAAACAATATATACGTTGCGATACCTCAAGGCATCAATGCCGAGATGTGAAAATGCTCGGGAAGTGAGAATAGATACTTGCAATGGCTTGATGATGATGAACACAACGAAGGTTTGGATTTAAACACAAAAGGTCTATCAAGGGGGAGTGTTTTGTACTTCACGAGGAAGAGAAAGGTTAAGGGTAATTTATTTAGGAAATAAGTGTTAATAGCAATTTCCATGATTGATGCTGGAAATGGATTGCGATTTTCTTTTTTTCCTCATATAATATGTTTTTTCAAATGTTTAAATATATTTTTTCATATTCACAAGATTACTATCTATTAAATTTATATTTTAATTTGTGGGTTGACCTTTCTAGATTTTTCCATTTAATATTTGGTATTAACCGACTTTATTAAATGATGATATGATTGACAAAAATATCAGTCATTCATTTTAGGTAAAGCTTAGAATTTTATAGAATTTATGTTTGATTAAGTTAGAATTTTATAGAATTCATGTTTGATTGTTATATGTGATTATAGTGAATGATATAATTTTATATGAATCCTATTAAATCACATAAGCTTTATTATAGTGAATCCAATAATATTTCATATAATTTTAAACAACATATACTGTAGTTTAAACAACACCATATATACAGTCGTACGTCCACATGTATATTCTTTCGAACTTGTTCATAATCATATATTTTTATATTTCAGCTGGCGATTCAATTTGCCACCTTAATTGACTACAATATATCTTTACCACCCAGTCCCCCACGTTGCATTATTTGTTGCAAATTCAATACATCATACCTGTAAAAATTACTGCTTAAAACCAAATACACCAACAAAGGATTAGAAGCACATTACTCATCATCACAGGATCCAGAGACTTTTATACGTTTCTAAATGAAACGTGTCACAGTTACATGGAAAACAGAAAAGATCGATGTCACTTGTCTACAGACATAACATAACAACTTTGATTAATACTAATCACTGAGACAAAGTCTTCTTATTCGTCGACGTATATTTTTCTCTTTTTTTTAGTTGCAAAGTTTTTTCAATTGCAACTTCTATGTTCAAGGGGTGATAGCAATAGTTTCCACAAAAGGGTAATTTGATACCAGCCAAGCAAACCAAGAATGCCACTTTTGGCATAGCGGAAGAATAGCTTCTAATTAAGTATAAACGCCGACTTTTGCAGTAATTGAAGGTCTTGTTTTGTTAGAATAAAGAGGGAAGAAAAAAGGGTAGAGGTCATATCTAACATAACAAGAACTGTATAACACTCTACACCCTTTACGATTGCTGCAAAAATTGGGAAAGCTGTTCACTGCAATAGCCAAACACTGAGCACATGATATCTCCGATAGGTCCGTAGTGCATTGCACCAAAGCATAAAGTGTCAGAAATGGAGACAATGCAGATTTTCCATTCCCAAGCCCTTGCTCACTCGGCACCACAGCTTGTTAAAAGCTTCAGGGTCACTCACATTTTCAACGTTGAAATAGAATATACCAAAAGATGTATCAACCTCACCAAAGAAACTCCTGTCACACTATACCTTCAGGGTCATCAGCTTTTGCACCCCAAGTACATAGGAATAATATTAAGAATATGGTTTTGTATGCGGAATACATGATTTAATTTCCTTGTCACGTTTTCGTGGAGCTAAGGGCTTTTTATGAAGAAAAACGAATGTGGGATCATAGTGGAATGTTGAATTTGAATTCTTCACAGACATTTCTGACCTGCAAGCTTGCGCGCCCAGCATGATTGCCGGTGGAAGTAGCAGGAGTCAATGAGTCCCGATCATGTTTCGTTGACTTTATGTAATAATGGAAAGTGATAACGATATTCGTTATATGATGCGATCAAGCTCATAATGTGTTTGGATGGATAGAATGTTCTCTAGAGAATACACAATGAAAATATCTAAAAGCTTCATGTCCACTTGAGTAGTTTGGGAGTTAGGGAAGCAGTGATCATAAATTAAAAAAAATAAAACACTGAAGTTTTCATTTTAATTGGTAGATTTTTTTTCTCTCTATTAATACTATAAATGTATTTCCAAATATTTTGACAGAAAGTATATATATACAGTATACTTAATTACTTGCCACTAAAAGTAGTATTAATGTAAACTTAAGTTTATAAGATTATTAGGATATGATTGTTATATTTAATTTTAAAAATTTTAAATGATAAATATGTTGTTATACGTACAGAATTTACCATTAATTTATATTTATATTAACATCACTCTTTGCCAATGAAGAAAACTTCAAAAGATCGGAAAATAAATCAAGTTATACATTATCTATTATATAATTTATGCATTCACATTTGACTTAAATATTTTTTTGTCTTTATAATTTAACTTTTTTTTCATTTTTATTCTTATAAAAAATCATTTTATTCCTTACTAATGTGTTTGTTTTGGTTTTTGAACTTAAACCTTTTATATAACATTTTTCATTATTTAAATTATTTTTACCTGTTCAACATGTTATCCATAACTCTTTAAAATAAAAACAAAACATACACATATATTTAAACCTTCATATTTTATAGGGGAAATGATCATTTTATGTGCTGCATATGTAAAATAGTAACATGCTATATTTAGCAAAATTAGCGAAAAGTTAGTTGGAAGCTAAAAAAATTAGTTTATTAAATTATAAATATTTAGTAAATCTAGTTGTTGAAATAGTTAAAAAGTGTAAAATAACATATAAAAATGATAAAATCATGATCTATTTAAAAAAATTAAGAAATTTGATAAATATATTAAGGATATATTCGATAAGATATTTCAACTAATTTTTAACTTTTTTTATTAGCTAAAAAATTTATTTGGTTATTCGATAAATAAGTTTTTTTAGTAGTTTCTAACATTTTTTAAAATGTAGCTTGAAATAACATTTTTTAAATAACTAACTTTACTACTAACTTTTTTATATTTTCTTTTTATCTTTAATATATTTATCAATTTTTTATTATCTTTTTAAACAAATCACTATTTTATTGGTTTTAAATAAAATAAAGTCTCAAATTTGAGTCTTATGAATGAAAAAAAAGGTTATTGGAATAAAAGAATCTCACTAAAGGTGATGATTAGTGAGATTCCCATAAAAAATTAGTTATTGGCAAAAATAATGGATTATCTTATCAAATAAAATGATGGGTAAATAGTTATTTTCAATTCTAAATGTGTAAACTATTAATAAATATGTCTCTAAAAGATGAAAATTTAAATTTTTATCCCTGAAAATAAAAAAAAGTGTGACAAATTTATCCATCTGTTAACTTTCTTCCGTCACCGTTAATATTCATGAACAAATTTGTCAGCGCACTACACATTTAGAGACTAATTTATTAGCTCTCTACCCAAAATATAATTTAATCTTCATATTTTCTCTTTTTTAATCATTGCAAGTATAACATTACAATAAACACTTAAAAATTAGGAAAACAAACATAATAATAAGCATAATATTGATTAATAAACATAATTTATTTGTTACTCTAAAATTTATATTATAACAACATTAGCTAATGACAAAATCAAGTTAGGTCTCATTTTTTTTGTAACAATTAACTTAATGGTTATATATTTTTGTTTGGGTATCATGTTTTGGGTAAAATACTATCACATTAGAAATTTCAAAACAAAAATATGAGATAATATATTACCCAAAATATGAGGCTCAAACAAATTAAAATACACAGTCATTAAATTAATCTTTACACAAAAATGAGATTTAACTTTATTTTGTCATTATATATTGTTGTTACAATATAAATTTTAGCGCAACATACAAATTATACTTATTAATCAATATTATACTTATTATTATGTTTGTTTTTCTAATTTTTAATTGTTTATTATAATTTTATGTTTGTGATAATTAAAAAATGAAGAATATGAATATTAAATTATATTTTGGATAGAGAGTTAACAAATTTGTCCTGGATATATAGAGTGACAAATTCGTCTATGAATATTAATGGTAACGGACAAAAGTTAATAGAGTGATAGATTTGTCACATTTTTCTCACTTTTAGGAACAAAATTTTGAATTTTCATTTTTTTTGAAATAAATTTGTCAACGTTCTACACATTCAGGGACCAAAATGAATATTTATTCTAAAATAATTTTTAAAAAATCATGATTTTAAATACATTTCACGGATGTTATGGAGAGAAACAAATCTTGTTCCATTGCCTTTTATCTTTCCAACCCAACCAAAGCTTAAAAATTCCAATTTTGTTCCCTTTCACTCTTCCCAATTCATTCCCTTCCAAATCATCCTAAATAAACATTGTGTAAAAACGTATGAATATGGTCAAATGTGTAACAGTATTTTGCCGTAAAAGTCTTTTGAGCTATCCAAAGTCCAAACTAGTTTAATTTTAATCCAAACTAATTTAAAAGTTATACTTGAGATTGAGAGTAATACTATTCATGCTAACCCTATTTTTAGATAGTCAAAATTTTAATAAAATAACAGTACTTACGCAAACATCTTACACTATTCTCACCACAATTATATTCTCTGTGTCTCTTTTTATTATGATAAAATGGTTAATTATATTTGTACATATACTTTCACTTTCGTCTCTCTTTTCCTCTCATTTTCATTTTCTTTTTTAAATTCTCTTTTTTCATCACATAGATTATTATATTCTTTTCACTTTCTCTCTCTTTTTTCCTATCTATTATAACATTTTCCTGATAAAAATTGTGAAAAAAGCATTACTCATCAGTAAATATTACAACCAAGAACCATTTCCCTATATACAAAACCCTTTTCTTGCTAGTACAAGGGTAAATTCCAGTAGTTGTTCTGTTCAAATTCTGCCTCACTTTAACACTGTTTATACTTTATAATGCTAGTTGAATATTATTGCAATCTAAATATAACGCAAAATAATTATTGAAAGGATAAAATTGTATTGTAATATCTGACCAATTCATGATAATAAAACGTCAGCCTAACAAATTAAATGAAAGCTACTTGCAAGCTGCAACTAGTCAAAGTGTATACCAATTGAATGAAAGCTTTCAAGTTGGAGAGATCCTGGTACACACTGACAGTTTTTTTAGTCATTTCATTTCAAATCTTTCTTTCATCATTTCAATCTGTTCCTGTATACCAATTAAATGAAAGCTTACAAGTTGGAGATATCCTTGTGCACAATGAGTTCTTTTATCATTACAAACTTTTCTTTCATCATTTCAGGCTGTTCCTGTTCTTCTTCAGTAGAGTAAGTTCATATTGTCATGTCCTGTAGCACTCTTGCATTCTGCATGATTTATTTTGCAAATTCAAACTCCCCTCCGATGGCCATATAATTAACAATACGGCATGTTTTAAGGTGAAATGAGATACATTTAGGACCACATTGTGGACATGGCCAATCTTCTCCTAGATTGTAGTCGAGTTCCAACTCAAGATTCTTTTGTTAATGATATGCACAAAAACAAAAAATAATAATGCAAAATGTAAATAAAAGAAAAAGGCAAAAATTATCCTTAAAGGCTTTTAACACAGCAAATCTACCTTATCAATGGAAAGATGTTGAAGCTTGGGACAACACTTCAGCACTTGTAAAACATCAAGCCCATACTCAACATAATCAAAATAGATGAATTCAATGTGAGTTAAATTATGAAACTGGGGTATATATTCTTCACTGTCTTCTCCATCCTGCAACAGTTACGTCACAAACCAAACATCAAAAACCCTTTTTTCTTTAAAAATGAAAAGGAATAGAAAGGAATCACACATTCAATACCATATCATGTATGTGCAAGAACTGAACATTATATACAACTTCCAATTGAACTACATTTTTAATTATAAAGGCTCTAAGCAACTTGGGCAATCTATTAAACATTCCTTCAGGTTCATCATTAATGAAATCTACAATCTTCGTTTCCAAGTCCTCGAGATTAGGACTCCCAGAAAGAAGTTGTGCAAGATATCATCGTTCAGAAAATTCAACACAATCCAAATGCAGGATCTTAAGTGAGGGAAAATCAACAGACGAAAGAGTGTTCACTTTTATCACTGTCAACTTGAGAACAACAAGGGTTTTGCAACTAAATACGGCTGAGGGGAAGTCAATCCTCACAGACAGATCAAGATCAAGGTGTTCAACTCTGCGTTGTGCTGCCGCATTAAGCCATGCATTGACAGTAGCAGAGTCACGTCTGAGGCAGAAACTTTGGAGGGGTTGGTCATAATCACGCCAGAGGACAAATGCATATACTGAATGACATGGGAAGCTAAACATCAAGTGTGAAACACAAAAAGTTGAATTCTGAAAACACAAAGGATACAGAGGGGTCAATCATAAACATTAAAACTCATGCAATATATATACACACACATGCATCCAATTTCATCCAAAATGTTTACAATCATATACTACTATATATTAAAATAGTAATCTATCAAAACATTAATAAAAAATATATTTATGCAAAGACAAATTAAACATGTTCATTTTTAAAAAATGCAATATTAAAAAATGTCAGCTTCTATTTTCCAAAATGAATCCAGATTGGTGCCTCCCATCGGCTGCAGCAGTGCAATTCTCTCTTCGCAGAGCACTTTATTCATCAGGTTTAACTTTAGTCTTCACCAACACCAGCAATAACCGTACGTACACCCCCACTCACACAAAACCCAGTAGATTAATTAATTAATTAATTAAAGGAAAAATCTATTATTTTACTATCAACTCAACCTCACAGATAACAACAATAAAAAAACAGAGCATCCAACTTCAACTACTTCCTCATAAATTAAACAAAAAACTCCTTCAGGTACAGCAGAACCCACGACCTTGCCCTGGATTGTCGCGCTCACAGTGCAGGATCCAAAATGGATTCAAGGGTTTGAAATTCGGAAGAGAAGAGGGTCTAAAAGACATTGAAGGAGATGAGATAAATGTGTTGTTTCAACTTTAAAGGGAAAAAAAACCGTTTCCAACTAGATCTGCTCCAACGCAGGTCTGTTTCCAAGAAGAACACCGTTCAAACCCATGGTGGTTGACGGTGACGCCGACGAAGGTCCGTGCGGCGGACGATTCGTCAAAGAACAGCGCACCTCTCAAATTCTTCCCCGATGATCCTCTTTCCCTCAATCTCATCACCGTTGTTATTTATTTTAGCTTATCAATTTCTTTTTGCTTTCAAATTTTGATCCATTCTTATCGCCGATGTTGATTGTGATTACGGTTGTTTTAATTTCAATAGTTTGATTCGTTCGATTTTGAATTCTATGGTCGAGCTTTGTTGTTTGAGAAGTATAAAAAAAAATAAGAGAGGGAAGGTGTTTTCGCTCTATCGCCGGAAGTTGTCTCCGACAACAATGACCGGCGGCGAATTATTTTGTGGCGGCAGAGCAGACGGGGGAGGGTGGTTTGAGAGAGAAAGAAGAAAAAATAATCTAGTGCAGAGGGTGTATCACATGGTTGTGTGGGTGAGATGAATCCTATGGTCTATAAACGTGGTCCACAACAAATCACTTGTAAAAGTGGACACGCTAGTCTTCGTCAGAATTCATTGGTTTCTTGCTCATACAGGATACAATGCAAAACAAGGCAAGAACACAATGTTAAGCATTCTAATTCAAGGTGTTAAAGAAACCTGTAGATTAATGCCAAAAGAAAATGTGTGGATATTTTAGAACACAAATTTGGAAATGGCTCCAATTGATAATGATTACAACCTTATCTTATAATATATTTTTTTATTTATTAAGATCTATCAAAAAAGTGCGGGTGATTAATCCCGAGATGAAGCAACAGAAGCAAACAAAAAAATTATTTGTCACAGACTCTGATGATGCAACATGCTAGCTAAAGCTATAGTCAGATGAACAGGAGGGGTGTAGTTTAGTGATATTGAAGGTGGTATCTAGAAAAAGAAGCTCTGGTCTACAGTGAAAAGAGACTGAGAATGAGTTTACTATAATTTTTGTCCTGTTAAATTGAGAGGGTAAGAGATCACTTTTAGAGACTGTAATTTCAGTTGGGGAAGCTGAGTCTACAAAATGTACTTGGCCTCCCTAGAGCTCTATTACTTAATATAGTAAAAGATAAATGTTAAACAGTATTTTTAGAATATTAGTTAATAAATTAAAAAAAATGTTTCCTTCATTCTTTATATATATAATACTTAACTAACTAATTCATTAAAATAAAAAAAAATGATAATTTAGTTTATAACAATAAATTTATCTTAAATTTATATTTTTTTATAAATTTTTTCTTAATTAATACTCTTAAAAAATAAATATCATTTTAAATTTAAATCTTATAAAAAAAGGAATGAGTAATATTTTATTGAAATAAGTAAAATTTTGTCATTCATGATATTTTTATGCTTTTATCTAATTTTTATAGTAAATATTTTCTTAATCAATGCTCTAAAAATATAAATGTTAACAATACTTAAATAAAAAACCAGAAGTTTCTTGAAATATCTGAAAGTCAGTAGTACAAAGTTAATTAAGATATAGCAACATAAAATTCAGAACCATCATTTCATAAGCAAGTATTTCAAGAAACTTAATGAGAGTTGGTTTATTGAGAATTGGGGCAATTGATTTTTAATGTTTAGAACATGACACAAGATTCAACTTACAACACCCCTTATCGACCACATTAAATGACACTTATGAAGTTTGAAAGAATTGTCGTCCATGTGATTTTGTACATTTATTGAAGATCTTTTCAATGGTATCTGAAGGGACATCCAAAAGAGAGAGAACCCTGGATGATGCACGTTGGGTAGTAGTTGACATGTCTTTACATTATTGCTATGGCCATTCCAAATGATTCTTTTGCATGGAAACACCACTTTTGCCTTAGGCAAAAGGTCAAACCAATCACTATCTTCACTATGACCAGGCTAACTAGGATATGGGCACTCTTGTAATTCTAGTTGGGTCTAGAAATTCCATTCCATCATGAGTTAGCATTCTGTACCTCTTGATCATGCTCCTCTGTCTCACTGCACATTTTGGGAGTCTATTATCTCTTACGGTCATTAATTCACCACAACACCGTTATCTCTCTCTCTCCTTCAAACCTTCCACACATCTTTATCCTTTCCACAAACTTATATTTATCCCTTAAATACATTCACCATCAACACTCTTACCTTCAAAGTTGTTATTGCAACAAAAGGGGAGATAATGAGAGACACCAAACTACCTGAAGTAGTACTCATGCTACTCTTCACCTTAATTCTTGCAGCTAAATTTACGCAAGGTCATAGTCATGTCACACTCTTCTACATGAACTCTTCATTTCATATGAGTTCCATTCAATTCTCACCTTATTTTCACCTAGTTTCTTCTACTGTCTCTCCTTTTATGATTTTGGATCTTCTTCTTATACTAAAGAATCCTACTTTTACTTCTATGTCATTGTGGACTGTGGAGCTTCTCCAATTAATGGTTTTCTTCATGTAGAGTATTCGCAGGATTTTAAAGAAAATCACTTTTCTAATTTTGCCAGGTGCTATCATTCATGTGTATTTTGTATTAAACTTTGTAGAGGAACAATCCAGGCTCAGTTTCCCTATGTTGATGAATTTTATTTCCTTTAGTTTCTAGAGAATGCATTTTTTGTGTATCCTAAATTTGTCACTCTATTGTTGCAGGAATTAGAACAGAAGAATTGGTATCTCACCAAAGAGAACCAAGTAAGGTGAGCCGAACACATGAATCAACAATTTGATTTGAATTTCTTGGTAGATTTTCCATTTGCACTTTAAATTTATGCATTGAACATGTGGAATCTCAGGATGGCAATGATGCATGGAAAATGAGGAATTCTAGGAGACTGATGATTGGATCCACAGCACCAACGTGTACGTACAATGAATGTAGAGGTTGTAAGTATAAATGCAGAGCTGAGCAAGTGCCTGTAGAGGGAAATGACCCAATTAATAGCCCATACCACTACAGATGTGTTTGTCATAGATGATATATGATAGTCCATAATGAATTCTATAGCATAATGTAACTTTTGAGTGCTAGTAGACTAAATTTTATCTCCTGTAAGTGACTGCCAAGAGAACTTCAATTCCTTATTCTAGCTAGCAGTTGTGAGTGCCTGTGCTAAAAGGTGCAAAAATTTTGCATTTGCTATGTTGTCATTCAATTACTAATAAGAAGAAGCCTATTTGCTGTGTTTCATTTTGGTATTTTTACTATTCCCAAAGTTATCGCTTGTTGAGTGATTCTCTATATTAACCTTGTGCCATTTTTGTTCTGCATACTGTTAAACTGAATTTTGTTGTTGTTGTATAATGTTAACCTGATGCAGCCAAAGTCATTGTCAAAGTTATTAGAATCGTTGACGTGTCTCAATTGCCTCATTGTGTGTGTAAGGAATGCCATTTAATTTCACGCGTGCACATAATTCTCACCCCACCATTTTTGTTTTGGATGAAATCTTGTGTTTAACCTAGTTAAACATAAAATGCTCAAGAAAACCAGTATGACACTGTTTGGATAATTTTTTTCATAAATACTTCTTAGAAGAACAAAATAAGATGATAAAATAAACTAAACCTCTCATATAAGCTAAAATCAACTAACGCACTAGTAACTTTTATAGAAGCTTTTATCATTTTATTTCTCCAAAAGGTAAGGTACGCAAGCTGTTTATTTCTCCAAAAGGTAAGGTACGCAACCTGAATTTAGCTTATGCAGAAGCTCAATGCATCTTTTTATTTTCTTTCTCCTATTAGTATTTATAAGTTTATTTAAACATGACCTAAGTAACAAGCACAAACATAGGTAAGTACTTGTTATGTAAGAACCATTGTACACTAACTTATAGGTCAAGATTGAAGCTAAACTTGTTGTAAACATTGTTTTTGGTTGATATTTGACATTGCCACTAACTAGTATATAATGCAACCTGAGGCTTATACACAAAATATGGTCAGATATATTACTATAACAAGCCTATTCCTGGCTTCTTGTGTATGTAATTACCCCCAGAATTTTAAAATGCTCAAGGAGACTATGTAACAAGTACAAGCATAGTTTAATATTCGTTACGCTAAGAAGTAAGAACCATTGTACGCAAATTGATGGCCACAAGTGACAATGAGAAAAGCTGTTTGTGTAGCCAATTTCAGATTCTCAATATAGAAAGAAAAAAAAGAGTGAGCTATCGCTGCAAGTTGGCACATGAAAGTGGTCCCAAATATTAAGCATAAGAAACCAAGAGCTCACATGGGTAATTTGTTTTCAATTGCACATAGTGGCAAAACTAAATTTGAAAAATGCAGAACATGCATATATGCAGGGAGGTCCCATACACTGTAAAAGCAAGCTAGCTCCTTCAGACGTAAATATGTTGTCATGTGCTTGGCTTCATCTTACCAGTTAGTTACACAGAATCAAGAGTACTTTTGACAATCTTCAAAATCAGTGTATTCAATCTAATCATTTCACTGCACATTCCTGATATAGATACACAGGCATTTTATTCATTCAAGATATGCTTTGTGTAAATAAATTGCTATGGTCCCTGATTGATTTTTTTTTATCCAAATTTTGAACTTACCACAAATGATATAGCATTTGCTTGCTCATTATGGTAATAAGCAGTATTTCTCAGTTGCAGTATTTGAATAAAAAACTAATTTGCATCGCAGACTTAAAAGTAGTATTTCCAGCTTAAGATAGCCAATAATTTGAAGACTTAGGTAGCATTTGTTAAAATAAGTACAATTGGACGGAAAATTATATATGAATTTTTGCTATATGTTTTATTATTTAATAACAGAAATAAGACTGCAAGAATAATACATATTGAGTTCACTAAAAAGATAGATCACCAAAATACTCAAACAAACAAAATAAAAATGATAGAACCAAAGACAAAAAAAAATGCACAACATTCAAAATATGCACATTAAGGCTCTCTTTGGATACCTTTCTTATTAAATCTTATAAGAAAAGACAGTAAAAATGTAAAATAAACTAGGTCTTTTTCATAAGTTAAAACTAGGTTATACATAAGTTAAAATTGACTTTTAGAGAAGTTAAACCAGATAACTTCTAAGTATTTATTGAGAAGTTTATCCAAATATGACCATAAGTGCAAAACATCTCCTAAATTCTCATGCTTATAATTTATCAGAAAACACAATGTGAATGCTAACTATGAGAAGGAAAAGAACAGTGAAATTGGCTGAAAGAGTGTGAAATTATTAATGTCCCACTATCAGGCATCTGAAATGTGGAAACCATAGCCACTTAACTGAAACTCATCAGCAAGTGTCAATCAGAGCAGAATGCAAATGTATGTAAGACAATAAAAATTGCTTCGACCAGTCAAAAAAAAAATTCCATCTATATGGTTGGTGAAATGTTACACCAGCTACAGTTATAAAAACTAGCTGTCTTGTCACCTAAAAGTAGAATAATGCTGAGATTGTTCATGTCACTGGAAGACACAACCAAGGACAAGATAGCTCCTATTATTTTCACCTGATAGAAGCATGCTTGGTGTTAATTATTTTGGCCCTTCTCTTTGTCTCTCTTTAAATCACGAGGATGAGAATGGTGATGGAGAGTGGTTGTGATGTCATGTGGAAGTCACACAATCCTACAGGAATAGAATTATTGACTCTGCAATGAGATGCTTAAGTTTCTTATAGACCAAGTAAGGTTTTAAATTACGGTTCATGTTACAATTGCAATTGCTGCAGCAATGTTGTGTGTGGTTTTAGAAGTTTCACAAATACATCAAGATTTCAATGACGACCCCTTAAGCAGCAACAAGTAACAACCACGAAGGACGATATTAGCATGTCTTGAATTTTATATCTAGAATCTTTGGTTGTATAACAAGGATTTGGAATGCTGGTATCTTGGTCGAGTTATAAATTTGGTTTGACGATAAAATACAATAAAGTGACTCAGTTTTATCAAATTGGTTTGTTGCTGAAGATATTTGATTTTCTATGCTAAGTAGTAATCACGGGACAGTGACACTAATTTAATTCCTCAATTAACTTGATAAAAATAAATTAAAAGGGGTCATAGGCCAAAACCAATGAAAACATTTAAATTAACAACTAATAGGCCCTTCTTACGAAAAAAATAAACTAATAGGCTAAAACTAAGCCCTGAAGCATACAGGATAGTAGGGATGGCAATTAACATACTCTACAATTGGTAAACGCATTTCCCTTTTCCAATTACTAAATGTACTCCCTAAATTACACAATAAGAACTACGAAGCTTGGTCCTTACAACATATTATTCACCAATGCAATCCTTCAGGTGCAGTAATTAATTAAACTTTGTGGAAATAGCTACTTGACGAGAAATTATTAGGCAATCTTGAACAATCACATGACTCAGTTCTAATAAATTTTTACAAGACACACTTAATCAAATATTATTAATTATTTTTCCATAATCTTAGGTAGTCACCTGACGTGGCAATGAGGTCTGGATTCGTGTCGTCCTTAGAGTTGGAGCCGTCATAAAATTGAACGTGTCGTAGTTAAGGTGGACAAGTTCAACTTTGTTGGAATAATTTTCTTAGAAACTACCGATGGCGGAAATAGGCCACTGAGCAACATAGGTGCATCATGCGTGTGAACTCCTTGTTTGTCTCTGTATGGCTTTGCATGGTGAAGTTAACTTCAATGGTATCCATAGGTCAGAAACTCTGTTTTGATTTTCGTTTTAAACGATGATGGTATATTATGTTAGATGCATGATGTGATAGCCTATTTTTATGCATAATTAATGTATCATTTAAGGGAGTATCGCATTTTATCTGTAATCTTGCTCTATATGTTAAATCCTATCGAATGAAAGCATATGTTTTCCGGTCAAAAATAAACATACACATGTAATGGTAAATTATCAGCTCCTGCAGATAAAATATTGAACAAAACAAGAGGTGCATGTTGTTGGGTGAGAGTAGTGGTGGAAAATTGTGCAAGTTATTATGTTGATTAAAAGTAATTAAGTTATTTTGCCAAAAAAAATAAGAGTTTCCAACCAAATGGTCAGACCAAGAAACCAAGAAAAAAAATGAAGAAAAAAGTAACAACAAGGAAAGGTGGAAAGGAAGAAATATTTGAACAAGTGAAAAAGAGAAATGATAAAAAAAAATATATTTAAATAGTTATTAAAAAATACGTATGTTTAACAATAAGATGGGTACATTTAGTAATTGTCGGTACGGTCACTGCGCATCAATTATTTTTTAGCAAAGCAACTATATATTGTTTCTGATTTTAAATTATTCACCGTTGTCTTAGCTCTTATGGTTGATATTCAAACACATACTAAGATTAGCATGACAAAAAACTTGAGAAACAGGGAAGAATGTAATCATTAGAAAGCTAACTAAATTATATGGGTTAGATGCATCTTAATTTAGTACACAAATTGTAGTTGGTTTCTAATTAGGATTCTCTGTATAAATACCATGCAAAGTTCATGTTCATTAATTACACACCACTTAAAATACTTATTTAGACTATCTTTTTCTAACTACAATAATCTAAAAAAAAAAAACAGAGTATTGTAGCTCCACTTCGGTTATTTATTATATATTCAATTTTACATACTGTTTTACTTACTTTTTCTTTGCTGTTTTATTACTCTTCATATTTGATTCCACGTGTTATAATACTTCTGAATTAATTATGATAAATAAAATGCATCCTAATTCATTTTGGTTGGAAAAAATAGCCAAATCGTAGTTTTCCTCGTTAACATGTTTTTGTGTCATGTTGTTTTAGCTCGTTCTGGAATTTCTTGAAGTGGGTACGTTTCCTTGGTAGTTCTCATGATTTTGAAGTACATTTACTAATTTTTGTTTGTCGTTTGTTAACGATCGAGCTTCTTGTGAAGCTTGACAGATTCTCATTTATTGAAAATAATCAAGATATCTGTAATTGCCAATGCCTTTGACTTAGAGCTGTCAATAGAGCAAAAAAAAAGCTTACGGGCCAAAAAGTTCACAGGGCTAAAGCTCATAAAACCATTGGCGTTTGTTTTCTACACTATGCACTTTTCTAATACACTCATAAATAATGCATTTTCAGAAATACCCTTGATCAATCCATAATCCGTATGAAGGTAACAGATTATCTAATCTGTAAGTTAAAATATATTTTATAAAATAATTTAAAATAATGAACTTGCAATATTCATGCTCCAACCAACTAAGTTAATAGACTAATTATATTAAAAAATAATTAATGTTGTTATATATAACACTAAATTTTTTAATGTATATATAAGTTTACATAATAAATTTTGTAACAATTAATTTTGATTTAATAATTAAAATATTTTTTAACTTTAAAAATCATAGATTTAAATAAAAATTTACAGGTTTAACAAAAATTATATTTGTATTTACATGTTAAATTAAAAATTATATCTATATTTACAGGTCTAATATTTTTTAATAAACTTGTAAATTTTTACTTAAATCTATGATTTTTATATGTAAAAAAATACTTTAATTATTAAATCAAAATTAATTGTTACAAAATTTATTATGTAAACTTATATGTGTATTAAATATATATTAAAAAATTTAGTGTTATATATATCAATATTAATTATTTTTTAATATAATTGTTCTATTTGTTCAGTTGGTTGGAGCGTCATGTTAATAATACAAAGGTCATAAGTTTAAGACTTGCATGCACCATTATTTTAAATTATTTCATAAAATATATTTTAACTTACAGAAAAAAAAAACTTATGGATTATCCAAAAAAAACTTATACGGATTGATGAATCCGTATAACCTTACAGATTCGTCAATCTGTATAAAGAATACAAAATCTGACCTTAATAACACGAAGGATATTTTTGAAAGTGTTATATTCATACAGGGTGTATTAAAAATTTACCTTGTATAGGAAGCATATCCAACCCTTTGGGTTAGGATCAACCCACGGGCCTAACTTTTTACAAAAATATTTAAGCAATTGTTATTTAGACCTCCTAACTTTACTAATATAATTTCCTTTTATACTTTTTTTCCAAAAATATTCTTTTTTCTTAAACTACTTTGTAGAACGTTAAAATCCTGACACATTTTGAAAAATACTTTTCAGAAGTGTAAAAATGATAACATTCCGGAAAATACCTTTTAGAAGTGTTAAAAAATTAACTTATTCCAAAAATTACTCTTTGGATGTATTAAAAATTTTATATTTTATAAAGAAGTTTCAGAAAGTCAATTTAAAAAGAAGAAAAAAAAATATCAACTGTCTTTAATTTGTTTTGCGTTCACTTTGCTCAATCTTTTTAAAAGAAATCAGAGGGAGGAAATATGAGATTCTAAAAGAAGTTGTAGAAATATAAAACCCATAGATAAACAATCCAATCACAATAATAACAAATATTATAAGTGTAGTATTGTATTTATCATCAAAATCATGTTTACTCTTCTTTCTTCTGATCTGACATATTTTTACTCATCTTTCTTCTCATCTTACATATTTTTACTTATCTTTCTTCTCATCTTTTATTCATTTCTTTTTAACCAAACACATTTTACTTTTACTTTTGGTAAAAGTGTATGGGAAATAAATAAATATTGATTTATTGATTACACATGGACTTGTTATAATATCTGTTTAATGCGTAACTAAAAATGTCCATTAAATATCAATACATTAAGAATTTATCAACGCGGGTCAGAAACACATCCACGCCCAGAATCTATCAATCCATGCCAGAAACACGTTCACAATATTCATCATGAGCAAATCTACTACCTTGACATTAGAATTTCCAACCTTGCATTAAATGCCAAAGAAAAACTTGGTAATTATATACAGTATATTTTGAAAAGTACTTTCTAAAATCAACAAATTGCGTTCTTGTATAAGAGGAATAAAGAATTAATATATTAATTTCGTTATATATTGGCATATTATGCTTTCTCCACTATATTAAAATATGTTATCTAATACACCATATCAGAATATTATTTAACTCTCAAAGTTGGCAGTTACAAGATATAAACTATGCCACACGAAGCTACAGTGGGTTATTAATTAATTCAAGTAATCATTTAAAAACGATAAGCTCAAATGATTGTAGGTAAGGTAATAGATCAAATCTTTAATCAAATCTTACGCTTACCTAAAGAAACATTTGCTAAACAAACATATTTAAAAAGAATATTTGGATCTTCTTAGATATATCAATAAATAGTATGAAAAATATGAAGATATGAAACAGAGAGACACAAATTAACTATAGTAGAATTTATCAATATTTATGTAAAGTCCACTAAAATTATTTTTTGTGTCTTTTTCTCTTGTAATATAGTATTGTCATATCTGGTCGACAACAAAAAATATTACATATCTGAAGCATACCACATTTATTTTAAATGATTACAATTTTGTCCCAAAAATAGTTTGAATCACGCGATTAGATAACAATTGAAAATTTCGAATGGTTTGATTGAAAATGAATCAAGGGACAGATCCAAACTAAATTTAAATTTCTTAAGATATTATATCAAACATTACTATATGGCTATAAGATATGTTTTTTGCTCTAGTAATAATATACTATTTGTATTTTAATATTTTAAAATACTTTTTTAAAAATAGTCCATGTAATATTTAACTTTTTGGCATTAGTCTCAATCGTTACTTAGTTGTGATTAATGTCGACTTTAGCCTGTTATAATGACATGTTATTTTATGATTTCTAGTTTAGTCCTTTTAAATTTTTATTTTAATCTTTTTAATATACTTTAATTTTTTGTTTTAATTTATGACTCTTTAGCCACCTAGATAGTTAATAAAAACTAAGTAACGACAAGGACTAATGGCAATAAATTAAATATTACTGGAAATATTTTTAAAAAATTATAAATGAACTAAAATAAAATTTACATATGTTACAAAATACTAAAAGCATATTTAAATTTTACTATAATTAACCATTGTCATTAAAGGAAAAAAAAAATTAAACATTATATTATAAAAAATGATTGGTGATCAAAGTGTCCTCAATTAAGTAACTATTTTATATTATCTCACTAAATGATAACCTTTAATATCTCACGAATTACATAATTTGGGAATACAAACATTGTCATAACCCAAGTTGAGAGTATTTTTCTTATAATTAATTGAGAAACAATATCGATTAAATGATACTATGTTAATAATATTTAAGAATGTTACTGATATAGTATATTACTCAAACAATACTTTTATTTATAAGCAAAAATATTATTAGTAAAAAAAATACATTTTATTTAAGCACAATATGTGCCTAAATAAAGACACTTGAACAAGATAAACAAAGAGCAACATCCCGAATTGAATTGAGCACCGTACAAAATAATATAGTACAACACTAGAACGGAAATGTGCTTACAAATTAATATACTAATGCAGTTTTATTCAAACAACATTAGTAGTATTTAACAGAAATTTAAGAATATTAAATTTGTAAAAAATAAATTTTAAAATTTTAAATCTAAACATCTAATTAAAATTAAAATTACTTAAACTAAGAACCAAATTTAAATTTTATAAAATTTTAAGAATCTATAAATAAAAAAACTTTAAAATTATTATATATATTACGGAAATGTGCTTACTATGATTATATTGATCACGTTTTTCTGTCTTTCTTTCTTTTTCTATCTTCTTTTCACTTCTTGATTGATTGACTATCATATCATCAAGTGTGCAACACATAAATATATCATAGCCGTGTAAATATTCTAATAGCGGTTTTGTGCACATCTTACTTTCGTATTGTAGTAAATTTGTTTTACATCATTGTTCCCTTTTTATGTTTCTAATTCGACCTTTTGTTTGTTGGTGATAGAATGAAAGAAAAAACGAAATAATTTTTTTTTATGAAAGACCGACTCTAGCAACGTCATCTTAATTCTGAATTTTCCTATTTCATCCTCCTATGAATCTTCCAACTATCCTTTTTATGATAACTAATAAATATAGTTTATATTTCCAAAACATTAGATGTATTTACTTTTTATTCAATACTTATTATTAAAAGTAAAAGGAGGATTGGTAGGAAAATTCAGGAAAATATATCATTACTCTTTAGAATCCAATCTATGCAAATTGGAATATTAGCATACATATGCACTCAAATCATAATCATTTTGATGACAAACGCCATCAAATCATAACTATTATGATGAGTCCAATGATTAATTAACACCATTGGTAGCCGTATTTGTCTTCCTAAAAGCATGTACTAACCCAACTTTAGAGCATTTTGCAGAAGCTCACTAAAAGCATGGTTCATGGATAAGGGATTAGGATTCTCATGTTAGATTTGGTCAAAGTCACGAGAAAATAAAATAAAAATTATAATAAAATTATTATTATTTGTATAGGTTTCTTTGATTTTTGCATGTGTATATTTCAATCTCATAGTATAATATTATCGTGATACTTATTAAAGAGAACATTTAAATTCATAGAGAGAGAAAAAAAATATAATCTTTTTTTATCAAACTAGCTCTTTATCGGTGACAAAGTCCTGAAAGAGTATTTTTCCAATCTTAATAAAATGTAATGTAATATTGGATTGAAGACTAAAACTTTTCTTTTGTATGTAAAGAATGCAATGTAATATTGGATTGAAGACTAAAAACTTTTCTTTTGTCTGTAAAGAATGTAATGTAATACTGGATTGAATTATCCCGATCCATGTCTTGCAGAATATGATAGTTTTCCATTAATTTTCTCATACATAAAATATAAATTAAAAATATTATCCTAAATGAAAATTCTTAATGACGACAGAACAAAAGGTAATGTAAAAAAAAACTTTCATTTGAAACTTTGGATATATTGAGTGAATGAGTGAGAAATAAAAATTTTGAAACTTAGATCAAGGTTTTATTTAAGAAGGAAACTTAGATCAAATTAATTAGTCTTTTAAATTAATTTTTTCAATATCTTTTATACAGTTTTTTCCATTAAATGATGTTAAGGATTTGTGTCATTATATTATAACGCTGTCTATGTAGAAACATGAAGTTACTTTTTTATATTACAAATCTATTTACATTCTTGATTTCTAAAGTGAACAATATTAAAATAAAATTTTCTTTAAACAAATGATATATAATTTTTAAGGTAAATTGTAATTTTTTTAGTCCCCTAATTTTTAAAATTCATGATTTTGACCCCCTAATTTTTAACTTTAATATTTGATCCCTAATTTTATAAATTGACCTTTTTAATTGTAATTATGAATAGAGTTTTATTTTAGTCCCTACATAAAAAATACATTTGATCCTTATTTAAAAAAAAGAGAAATGCTAGTAACACATCCATTGACATATTTTTCTGAATATCCTCTTTTATTGATTGACTTTAAAAAAAATTACATTAAATTGTGGGTTCACATCTTGTAATTTTGTATTTTCAATAAATTTCAACCAATAGTAAAGTTTTGTATTAGGAAAAGTGTGTTACTTTAGAAATTAATCTCGCGTGTGTGATGTTATTAGTCCAAACAAAATTTAATCACAAAGAAAATCAAACATATGTTCAATCACTAAAGAGATCATTTTTCCATGTTAATTGGACACAAAAAAATAAATAAAATAGGTTTGAAATATTTTTCTTACTCTTTCTTGGAGTGAACCAAGGAATCTCTTGGTCAAAAGTTAAGGACTAATCCTCTAAAATATTAAGATTCACTTGAGAAATTAATCTCTTTCAACAAATATTTTTATAATATAGATCAAGAATAAAAAATTCATAATTATATACTTAATACATAAGATAATTTACTAATGATGCCACACCAATTCTCCTTTATAAAAGCTTTTGGGATGTGCATATTCAATATGGATTAAAATAATATTATCTTAATCAACATTGTCAAAATTAATTCTAACTTCCACATAAGTTTAATAAATTATAATAATTAGTTTCGTGAATTATTAGATTGCTTGCTCAATTTCAGAGGATAATCCTACACTATCCGTTTTACATCAGAATCTATAAATTTCGGTTGATTTTTTCCTTATATAGAAAAATCATATAAATTAAATTAATTATTTATAAATAAATTTAAGTTTTTTCTTTTAATTCCAACCAAACATGTGTTACTCGTGTGCGGCTTAGGAGAAACTGAATGTTACTTAACCGTTTAGTTGACTATTACTTAATTAGGCATGAGTCATCTGAGATAGCTAATTCGATAGAAACTAAAAACTAACATTAAGCGAAGTTGTTTAATAAATATATATAAGTTTTATCCAAGTTAAAAGATCTCATTATATTCATATTAATATAATGTGAATGAAAAATTTATTTAAGAGAATAATCTGAGTTTGATTTTCTCTTGATATATATTTTTTAATAGTAACAATCACACAATGTAAACAAAATTAATCTTTAACCCAAGGGGGAAAAAAAACACCACCTTAATCGAAAGGGGGAAAAAAATAATTGAAAGTCCCATCCAATTTATCTATTTGGATCAAAAGTCTCGTCAGGTTGATCTAATTAATTGAACAATTTTGGGTTTAGAAAGAATAGGCAGTGGGATTATGAAAAGGTAATGTAGTTTAGAGTCTAATGACTAGTATTTTCCTTACCTAAACGTAGTATGACTCGTATCTTAGTGTTAATGATGAAAACGAGATCGTTATGACTTGACACGGGACCAACCTATGCAATTAACTCCACCACCTTAATCTCATTAGCTAGCTCCTTGACTCAAGTGACCGCGTGTCTCACTGTGAAGTAGCTGTCGAGCGTTGATAATTTAATAGCACTCCATTTGGGGTAAAATTCTTGGTTTGGCATAAATTCGAATTCATGAAGTCATTAATTCATTTTTTTGTTTGAAAGAAGGAAAAAAATATCACTCCTATGTTATAAACATAAAGTCCGATTTCTTTTGTTTAGAATTTTAATTTAGTTATTTATTTTCTTCTGTATATGTATCTATCTTATCTTGAAATGTAATTTTTCTTCTTTTATTTTTTAAAATTATGATTTTAGTTTCTCTATTATTTAATTGAGACATTTTGTCCCTTACTTTTAAACAATTCATAATTTTAATCTTTCTATTTTATAATTAGAATATTTTGTTTATTACTTTTTAAAAAATTTATGATTTTAATTCCTTTTGTCAATTTTAAACTTGACAGTGTATTTTTTTTATAATAAATTAAGTTTGTTAGTCATTAAATAATTTTAAAAGTTTTGTAATGTAAATAATAAACAAACATGTCTCATTCAACCTCTACAAAGTAAATAAATTAACATTTAAAATTGGTTATAGTCTTATAGAAACTAAAATTATGAATTTTTTAAAAATGAAGACAAAATGTCTCAATTAAAAAATAGGAGATTAAAATCACAACTTTTTTTAAAAGTGAAAGATGAAATATCTCAATTAAAAATTGAAGGGACTAAAATCATGAATTTAAGAAAATAGGAGAAATAAAATTACATTTTAGTCTCTTTTATTCATTTATTTTAAATTTGATTAAAAATATTTTAAAACATAATATAAGATTAACATTAGAATAATTAATATGAAAATATAATAATTAAAACTAAAAATGTAATGAAAATAATTTATCTATTAATAAACATTACAAGAATTTAAAATTAATTGAAAATACAAAATTATAACACCTTAAAATATATTTTTATCCATGAAATAAAATTAAAATTTATATAAAATATCATATAAATATATCAGCTTATGTTATTTTATATTTTTCAGTCACTACAATATCAAACACTTATGATTTAATAAATTAATTTAACAATTTTCAACTATAAGTTTTTAACTACTAGTTATTAACTAACTTTTTCGATTTTTTATGTTAATTTTGTTGAACTAGTCTTATTGTGATAGAAGTAATTTTTATAGGAAACTAAATAGGTACCTTCTCCAAAATTTTCAAATCAAATACAATACTACTTTTTTTTTTAATTCTTACACTAGCATCTCTCAATGTTTGAAAATGTTACACTAATATCCCTTATATATTATACTGATTTCTTAATGTTATTTGAAAATAATACACTAACATCTTTGTATATTACATTGACAGACATTATCTATTAAGAGGGTTGTTGTAATTGTTAAATAATAATGAGAAGTATTGCATGTAATTTGAAAAAATTTAGAAAATATTAAATGTAATAAAAAGTAACTTTTTATATCGATTATAATTACAATTGATATAGAAATTCACTTTTTTATATTGATTATAATTACAATAAATATATAAAAAAAATTTAAAAGTAAATTTTATATTATTTTTTTATTAATATGGTGATAAAATGTACAATAATTAAAAATTAATAATAAAATTTATAAAATATTAAAAGTTGGATAGTAAAATTTATGAAAAAAACTTAAGTAATAAAATTTATATAAATTATAAAAGTTGGATGATAAATGTACTAAAATAAAACAGTCCTTCACCCAACCACATAACAACATGGCCGTTGAGTGACACGTTTGTTTAATGAAAATAATTTTAAAGGAGAGTGGGGGAATGGAAATATTAAGAGTCGGATAATTTTACATGTTTTTACGTAAAGAAAGATTTACGTACAATTTTTTAGGGGAACGATTTACATACATAACATATTATTTTATCTACTATTTAATATTATTGATTTATTAAGTTAATTATTTTATAATATTTTTAAAATAGAAGCATTAGAAATATATTATTATTTAAAAGTTAAAACGCTATTTTTAACATTCTATTTAATGGATCACATTTAGCACTTTATAAAATTCACATATTCTTTTTGCTGATAAAAAAAGATATATTTTTTTATTATTAAAACTGAAAAGTTACATTACTAGCATCTGTATTTTTAACATAAATATTAATTTGTCTATACATTTATCGTGGTAGAAATGTAAAAAAAAAGAATAAAATAAATAATTCTACGACTATTTTTATCAATGAATATTATTTTTATTAATATAATTAAATCTTAATTAATTATATTTTATTCAATGAAATTATTTTTAAAATATTTTTTATTTATTAAGATAAAACTTTTTTTGGTTAATATTAAGTTATAAAGAATAATAATTTAGAAAAATATATATTTTTAATTAAAATTTTATCAATTTAATGAATTTAATTAATTTTATTAATAAATACATTTAAATATGTATTTTCTTTATAATTCTAGAAAGATATTAAAACATGTGTAACTTTTGATATTTCCACAAATTCAAAGAAAAAGAAAAGTAGTACATTTCCTTCCCATTCCAATTTCTAACTTGCGAAAACGACCGTGCAGCATCCAGCACCCCTTCTTATGCCCTTCCTTTTCTCAACCTTTTCTCTCCATATACTAACATTATTAATAATAATATTTATTTATTATTCATTATTTTCTATATATATTCTGGAGAAAGAATGTATTCTACTCTCATTTCTTAACCTTTTGTCTTTCTCCACTCTCATATTTTCTTCTCTTCTCTTCAACATGACCGGTGTTGACGATGAAGCCCCCGTTACCCTCGACACGCTGAGGCAGTTAATGGCTCAGTTCGCCAAGGAGAGAGACTGGGAACGTTTTCACAGCCCAAGAAACCTTCTTTTGGCTCTGGTATGCTTCTTTTCCTACAACTTATGAAAAAAATAGTTTTTTTGGGGTTTTTGTTGCACCCTTTTGTGAACTTTATTGGTTTGTCGTGTAGTTAATTTAGATTACTCGTTTTTTGTTTTCTTTTCTTATGTGGGTAACGTGTTTTCTTGTGATCCATGAAAGAAGGAAGGGTGTAGAGAAGAAGAATCTCTTTTGCCTTATTGAAATTTGTTAATCCGTTTATGTTTTTGGGTTTTGTATACCGACTCACCTGAGTCGCATTTTATATAAAATGGGATTGTCTCAGATTCTCAAAGTTTGCATAAAGATTGTTTTTTTCTTGCAAGTTGGCATTTTTTTAGAGGGATGGGGGTGGTGAAGCCCGTGAAGCTATAAACTGTCTTTGGGGGTGAGTTTTTAACCATTTGATTTATAATCTTAATTTTTTAAAATTAGTTTAGAGTAAAATGATTTATTTATTTATAGTGAAGTTTAAGATCAAGTCTGAACTAGAATAGTTTATGTATTAAAATTCTTATCTCAAAAAGTAAAATTTATATATATATATATATATACACCACGGTGTAAAATATTTTCATACTGTATTGATTATTTTATCACACCATTCTTTTGTATTAATGCTACGAAAAAGAGACGTACATTGTGCCCTCTCTATATCTTTTAAATAAAAATAAAAAATAGGAAGAGAATATAAAAATTAAATAGAGTGGTATGAAAAGTGGATGTAGACATTATAATATGTATACATTATAAATCATAGATGATATGACAATTTCATTTAATATGATGTAATAATTTAATAATAGAATATATTTTTATTAGACATTTATACTTTTTTGTGTGGAAAAGTAGACATTTATGGTGAAATGTTTTATGAGTGTATGTAAAATTAAATCAACCGTTTTGGAAATGCAATTAATTTTAAGAATCTTTTTTTTTTAAACCGAGAATCACGTCAACCGCCAGGGAACACGGCGAGTTGGAACAGATGACTCACTACCCATTCAAACATTCATTTAGTAATTTTCATAATTCGTATTTGTCACTGTCTATTTTTATTTTTTTTTTCGATTTTGTTACTTTGTCAAACCCTAGTCAGAATCGACGATGCAATGTAAACAGAATCCATGTCGTTGTTACCATAGAATTGATAGAAGATATGTAATATTTTCGGGCTTCAATTTTGCTTTAGCTTTTTAACTTTTGTTCCCACCTAGAGTACAAAAGTGGGACAAAAGCATGTGCTTAATTAGGCGAAACTATCATTTTGGGGGCTCGTTTTTTTTTTTAAAATTAGTATTTAGGTGTTCGTTTTAAGTTATTACCTAAAAATAATAAATTTTAACATGTTATAATTTCTAAATTTAAAGTCGATGTTATCATTTATATTTTTTTAACTTAAGTCAATTTCATTTAAATTTTTAAAATTTATGACTTTAAGGTCATTCATTTTTTTTATAGAAAGTCATAAATTCAAAAAAGTATGAAAATATTAAATAAAATTACATTAAAAATATATACAAAATATTAAATAAATTTTTAAAAGTAAAAATAGTTTTATTTATTAAATAAATAAATTTAAAAATTATTTACATTTTTTATAAAAAGAATACATGAAAAAATAGAATTTCTAAATGAATTACAATCTTTATAAAAAAAAATTAATTACTTTAAAGTCTTATAAATAAAAAATTTAATCCTATGATTTTAAAGTCTTAATTTAAAAAAAAAATTGTAGTAAAATATTTTTTTCTTAACAACCTATCTCTTGTAGTTAATAATTCAAAACGGTACTCAAATGTTAATTAAAAAACACAAACGATCGTTCACCGTTTAATATCATGCGCTTAAGGACAAGCGGAGCGGCCAAAACAAGATTAACATAAAAATATGAATCAGTTATATATTATTATTGTTAGTATTATTTTAATTCTTTAATTTTTTGATAGGTGGGTGAAGTTGGAGAATTGTCTGAGATATTTCAGTGGAAAGGTGAGGTTCCAAAGGGTCTTCCAGATTGGAAAGAGGAAGAAAAGGTTCATCTTGGGGAGGAGCTCTCTGATGTGTTGCTTTACCTTGTCAGGCTCTCTGACATTTGTGGCGTTGATCTTGGTAAAGCTGCTTTGCGAAAGGTTCAACTCAATGCCATAAAATATCCTGCAAAAGTTTGCAAAGAGGAGGCGGTGGTTTCAATTTCAAGCAACCAAGAGGAAGAAAAAAACCCTTCCATCTATAATAATGGCACTGCCACTGAATCTGATGCTGACTGATATTATTATTATTATTATTATATTATGTGGTGAATTTAAGTTTTCATAGCTTAATTAGGGGTGTGAAGTGGGGAAAGGGACTTTGGCTATTGGTTTTGTACAATGGTTTAAGCAATTGCATCGAAACTACTAATGTTTAGTGTTTGGTAATTGGTAAGTTTTATTCTCTCAGATTTTTTTACTGTTTTGGCAGAATCAGATCCCGTGACCGATATTAGATATGATGAAAATCTATTTCTTCCATTTTTGGTTAGGTTCCTTTTTATATGTTGGTGACATTTCGGATGCATTATTAGAATCCCGGATCCTCTGCTATCTGATGTATGTTCCTGACCTTACGTCTTATATATTAATATTATGACATGTTCAGGGTCCTTCGGTCTCAGAAAACAACATATCAAGGGTTTAATTTATCGATTGGTGAGCCGAATTGATATGCCTTTGGTCTATGGAAAGCGAAAATGCTTCTTTTTTTTCTCCTAGGAAAGAAAATCAGTGTATTTGTCTATTTGTGCCTTCCTAGTTCCTATGTAGATAGCTTTACTGTGCTTGCTAAACTGCCAAAAGTTTGAATAGTTGAGATAGCGTAGGCACGAGAATCAGATGCGTGTGACCAAATTGCTGTGCAGATGAATGAGATGATTGTTGATCACTCTTCGGTTGACGATACCCTTTATTTAGAACCAGTAACTATTTGGGATGGTTGAAATTATTTTTTATGTTAAATATAATTTTTAAAATTAAATGTATTTGACAAAAATAAAGTTAAAATGATTTTTTTAAACACTTTTACAATCATTTTCAATTTGTTCTAAAAAGTTGTGAATTTGATTTCAATTTAAAAAATATTTTTCACATTCAACTATAACATTTTATTTTCACTACCTATATTATCACTATAATTATCATTATCATTACTATCAATATTACATTATTATTTTCACAACCATTTCACTATCACCATCGTCCAAGTGTCACTATTGTCACAAACATTACTATCACTACCACCATTAATGTCTTTGTCACCATCATCACCTCCATCATTGTCACCAATGCTACCACATTGTCACCACTTGCTGTCACCATCAAAACCATCATCATTATCACTATTGTCATTTGACATATCATCATCACGACATTACTACTACCACCATCATTAATATCATCGTCACCATTATCACTGTTGATAATATTGTCCTTGTTACTGTCACTACCACCACTCCACCATCGTTCCAACAACACCGACAATGCTACAACCACCACCAATACCACCTCTTTTACCATGACCATCACTAATACTATCTCCGTCACCACCATTATTGCCAGCATTGACTGTCACCACCAAATACTGCCACCACAACTATCATTGTGATCATAACTTGTATCTTTATTGTCATTGTCGCTACTTATGTTACCACCATTATCATTGTTGTTACAACCACAAAAAATTCTCTTAAACTAATTTTAATTTAATATGATACTTTTCAAATGAATTTATTTAAAACTAATCATACTTTAAATTTTGATTTAATTTTTTAAAACTAAAATTAAAAGCAGGTTGTTATTTATAAAAAAAATGGATACTCAAGACTAAAAACATTCAAACAAGTCCTAAGTTCTTATATGTTAAATACAAAATATCGGCCAGATAGTTTAAAATTAATCATATTACTTTAAAATCACATCTACATACAAAATAGATACAAAAACCACCCAAACATATCTTATAAATTCTTATAAAATGTGATATTACTCATATTTAAAACACAAACTATTTGTATGTAGTTGTAATTTCTAAGTTAAAATAATTTATAGATTTTAAAGTTAAAATAAATAAATTTTTTATATGTAATTGTATTAAATATTTTAAAAAAAGTTTTATCGTATATATTTTTATTTGACTCGAAGAAAATTATCTCATGAATAAAACTTATGGTGTCTACCATAAGAAAATTAAAACTAATTTATTTCTCCATCTCATTAATGAATAAATTTAAAACTATTTTACTTTTTAAAAATATATTTAATAATTTTAAAATATATTTATTATATATTTAAGTAAAAAATATTATATTTTTATATAAATGTTAGTCAACAAATTTTTTGTATTATTAAACATGGAATAAAAAATAAAAAATATTATCTTATCTTAATATTAAACATAGAAACAAAATACTGGACATATTATATATTAAATATTCAAAAATGAAACTTCACCTTGATAAATTGGATCGTATTTTGTTTATTTTTTATTTGAGATGTCTGTTTTTTCTTGTAATTCTGTTACAGTTAATTCAATTAGTAATACTCCTTTCTTTTATTCATAAATAAAAGGGATTTTTAACTTTTTCTTTTGCACGAAAGATTGATTTTAATCTGTAAAAATCGAAATTAACATGAAAAGATGTTTAGCTATTAAAAAAAAATTGCTAATTGATTAGCGTTCCTAGTCAAAGACTCAAAGGTATGTCAGTTGAGGTCTTAATTTTTATTTTGGGTGGAATTGAGGTCTTAAATTTTATTCACAAGTTTTATACTCTTATCATTCCAACGAAATGGGTCAACTGTTCCAGGGATTTTGTGCTTGTCTGAAAAGGATGATGTCGTGTTGCTGACAAACTATGATAAGAATGATTTTATTCTGTATAATAAGAATGATTTTATTCTGTACAATAAGAGAGATAATAGGATAGATCGTCGTGGACTTTTCAATGACGAGGAATTTTATTTTTTCTCTTCTGGTTATGTTCAAAGCTTAGTTTTGCTTTTGCCATATCCAAATTAAGCTATCCTATGTTTTCATATATGAATTTATGTTAGATTATGTAACTGGTTTCAAAACCTTGTCATTTGATGTATGGACAGAACAGATAGAATGCATAGTTTTGGTGGTTCCTTAGTTTGATTATTTTGTTGGATGATTCTATTGGCTATTGCTTATTGTGTGTCTGCTTTGGTTTTGGCTCCATTTTTTTTTCTTGGTTGATACCTTATTCACACCCCCTTAATTCATTCACTTTCTCTCATGGAAAATCTTACGTGTTGGCAAGAAAAAAACAAGCATTTAACAAAACATATGAGCTGTGTGTAGATTAGCATCATTCCACTTTGGCATCTCTTATAAAATTTCACTTATTTTTTTAGCCTTGGCCTTCAAAGTTGTACCCTTCCAATATCTATGCTTACTGAATTGTTTTATCAATCCTATTTCTGTTTTATTAGGAAAATTAACTTCTGCTACAATATAACTCCCCAATCTAACAGATTTTTAATCATATTATAAATCTGATATCTCAGCTTCAGTAACTTTGTGCATTTGCCATGTGGAGTGATGGTAGGTAAAAAGAATGTGGCTTATTGTAGCTTTGTTTTTACATAAATTATAGGATCCTTTGAATGTCTGTGTTTTATATTGTTTTGCAACTTCACTCATGGTGATATGATGAATTACCTCTTGGCAATTAATCTAGATGTACATCTTGAAATATCAGCTGGGTCTAGGATTCTTGTTGCAGTTGCACTCAGTCCTGCTTAAAAAGAGCTATGTCAGTATTCTATGCTTATATGAATATTTGTTTTCTTATCCCCTCTCTTTGGGTTTATTTGTAATATAGTAGCAGTTAAGGCTAGAAGTGACACTAGACCTAGCTCAAGCTTAACTTTATAAGAAATCAAGTTCATTTCCTTGGCTCAAGCTCAACTCACGAACTAACTTTCAAGCTTGATGGATCGATATCTAGTTGTAATTTAGTAAAATTCTTGTTTTCTTTTTCAAATATTCAATTGAAAATAATCTAGTCAAATAATGGTCCATAGTTGGACCATAATTCGTGGATTAGTGAAGCTTTTTATTTATTTAAATACTAAAAAAGAGATTTGGTCCTAAATATTGGGATGTCTTAAATAGATGCAGAAATAAACCTAAGTAATTGTATTTCTTTGTCTGTACAAGTTTGGATAATTATGTTATACTCAATTGGTCATTTTCTTTATTATTACCGTTGTCATTATCTAAATCTGCTGATGTCCTAATAATGGCAAACTCTAATGAATTGCAAGCAATTTTGTATAACCTAATAGATAATAAAGTAGATCAAAGCAACCAGTATTAATAAACGTATAATTGGCTTGTTCTATGAAAACTAAAAATAAATGAAAATGATGCCATAAATAATGGATAACTTTTAGTTTTTAGTTCTTTAGGAATTTAAATATGATATTTTGTTTGCACATGAGCTTGGGGAAAAAAAATGCAAATAATACTTTTTTAATAAAAAATTATGAATTTGGAGTTGTTTGGAAACATATTATAAATCTTGGGCAGAGAATCACGTTCAGATTAGGTGTGTTACCCCCATGAGTCACGCCCAAATTGGGCGTGTTTGACTACGTTGCGTCACATGTCACACATGCATGAATTAGTGGTTATATAAAATTTGGAAGGTCATAACTTTTGACAAAAATATCCGATTGAGGTGAAACTGGTGTCAAAACGCTCAAAATTGAGAAAAGGCCTCAAAAAATTTTGGAAGGGGATTTGGTCAACTATTTTTTTTTTCAAAAAACGTCTCTAAGTACCTCAAAATTAGGATTTAGGATTCAATCATCAAAAAATTTTCTTTTTGTCTACTTTTTTAATTATTTAATTAGTTAATTTAGTGCTATTTTTTATTTTTTTAATTACTTTTCTTAATTTTGAGCGTTTTGACTTATCGTATGCCTCAATCGGACATTTCTATCAAAAGTTATGACCGTTCAAAGTTTATATACATATTTAATGCTATTCTTTTTTTTATAATTACAAAATAAATAAATTTATTTAATTTAAATATCCAGTTACCAATAATATTTACTAGTTACAGTGATACACTGACACGTCACATTACTTAACAGTCAACGTTTTTTCTTTAACAATTAACTTAATCAATTTATTAAAGCAAAAGAATTAATATAATAATTATCCGAAAACAAAAGTTGCTTTTATAAATTGTTTTTTAATATTATTAATTGTTATTTTTATCTAATTTTAAATTATTTTTAGACCTTTATTTAGTATATTTTTTAATTTTATATTATTTTATTTAATATATTTTCTATATTTTTTAATATAATTTTATTTAATATAATTTCTAAATTTTTATATGGTTTTGTTTAATATTTTTTGGATATTTTATATAACTAATTTTTAATATAATATTTTATTTAAAATGCTTTCTATATTAAAAAATTATTTACAATTTAAAAAATAAAAATTTTCAATTTTTAAAAATCGGTTTCTATTTTAGTCGCTAATACTTTTTGTGATTGAATATTGTGGTTGCAAAAATTAAAAAAAAAAACATATTATTCAAAACGTGTTAGAGATGGAATAGGTCATGCCCATTTTGGGCATGACTCCCTGCCCCAGATTTGTAATATATTTCAAAACAATCCCAAATTCGTAATTTTTTTTATTAAAAAAGTATTTTGGTAAAAATGCCCATGAACTTGCACTTCCAAGTGATTTCGGAATCAATTAGAAATCTTTCGTATTTTTATACTTCCTAATGGTATTACTATAGAATCTCATTTTTTAATAACAAAGCTCTTGCATTACAATCTTGTATTATTGGTAGTAGGTTTGAAGCTAATTAATTTCCTTCATTTATATAGGGATATGGCTGCACCTTTGAGCATGATGTATTATTTTTTTCTTTAGTGTTTTTGTTTTGGTTTTACTATGTTGCATTTCCTAAATGTTTCTAGCCAAGCACATTGTGATCAATTGTAGATGGATATGTATTCAGGGGTAGCAGGTGTTTAGTGTTATTGGTTTGAGTGCTTTTATGTTTGTATCTAACTCTTGTGTGGGACTAACTTGGTCCTTGGGCACATCTTGTGGTTCAACTCAAGTCTATTTCTCCATTATTAATGTTAATTCCAGCTTATCAAAAAAAGAAGGGGTCATGCATTATTGGAGCAACAGTTATTCTCTTATTTTCTAGTTACCTTCAGTAAAATGCATTTTTAGCACTTTTGTTATTTAGGCTCTTGAGAAAAATAGTAGCAACCTCCTACTTAACAACTCAGACATCTTTTTATTTGCCACACTATTTCAAAAAAATTAACAAAAGGCCACGAGGGCCAAACTATTTCACAAAATGCCACGCGCAAAGTTCGCTGGTCAAATCCGCGAAGTACGAAAGCTGAGTTGGCGCAATTTCAATGGACAACAAGTTCGCCACAAGGCCCAGCGAACTACGTGGCTGCCCAAACGGGTAGTCCACGTGGACACTACCAAATTTGCTACTCCTCTTAGCGAAGTACGTTGCCAGAAATTCAAAAAAAAGACCCGTTACGCCACGTGTTGAGCTTGTACGTAGTTTGCTTCCATGCCTAGCGAACTACGTTAGCAGAATTCAAAAACGCGTCAGTAACTGCCACGTGTCAGCGCCCCACCTAGTTCGCTCCTGTCAATAGCGAATTTAGCCTCCTGGTAAGCTTATATACCCCACCCCCCATGGTGCTGGTCCCCCCTTCCATTCTCTCTTGCCTCTCAAAATTTTCGAATTGCTTGCCTTTGGTGTGAGATTTTTGGCTTATCTTTGTGCAAATTAACAAGTAAGTTGTTATTATTTTATTTGATTTCAGTAGATTTAGTTGATATTTGAGTTTGTTATATAATATTTAGGTTGTAAATTTGAAACATTAGGTTAGAATATCTTATTTGAAATATTACGTTAGGTGCCATGTTGTAGAAACTCTAGATTAGAAGACCAATAGTTTGAAATTAACATTAATAATTTATAGGATAGATGTTTATTTGAGATTGTCTTTGTTTGGATGTTATAAGTGATTTTTTTTATGATTTATTGTTTTAAAAATATAATTTTGAATTTATATTTAGATGTAGTTAATTAGATTTAGTGACATTCAATTTAGAGTAGTATTTTGAATTTGTAATTTTATATATATAATTTTTTATATTTGATGATCTTAGTTATGTAAAATAAAAAAATTTATTGTTTTAAAAACATAATTTTGAAATTATATTTAGATTTACTTAATTAGATTTAGTAACATTCAATTTAGAGTAATATTTGGAATTTGGAATTTTAGACATATAATATTTGATATTTGATGAACTTAATTATGTAAAACAAAAAAAGTTATTGTTTTAAAAATATAATTTTTAATTTATATTTAGATTTACTTATTTATATTTAGTGATATTCAATTTAGAGTAGTATTTTGAATTTGTAATTTTATGTATATAATTTTTTATATTTGATGATCTTAATTATGAAAAATAAAAAAATTTATTGTTTTAAAAATGTAATTTTGAATTTATATTTAGATTTACTTAATTAGATTTAGTAACATTCAATTTAGAGTAATATTTGGAATTTGTAATTTTAAACATATAATATTTGATATTTGATGATCTTAATTATGTAAAACAAAAAAAGTTATTGTTTTAAAAATATAATTTTTAATTTATATTTAGATTTACTTATTTATATTTACTGATATTCAATTTAGAGTATAATTGTGAATTTGTAATTTTATGTATATAATTTTTTATATTTGATGATCTTAATTATGTAAAATAAAAAAATTTATTGTTTTAAAAACATAATTTTGAATTTATATTTAGATATACTTAATTAGATTTAGTAACATTCAATTTAGAGTAATATTTGGAATTTGTAATTTTATACATATAATTTTTGATATTTGATCATCTTAATTATGAAAAATAAAAAAATTTATTGTTTTAAAAATATAATTTTAAATTTATATTTAGATTTACTTAATTAGATTTAGTGATATTCAATTTAGAGTATAATTTTGAAATTGTAATTTTATGTATATAATTTTTTATATTTGATCATTGTAATTATGTAAAATAAAAAAATTAATTAAAATTATAGTTAAACATGTTTATGTAAATAAAATAAATAAGTAAATGAATATATTTAATTAAAAAAAGTTAACATAAAATTATTTAGGTAAATAAAGAAATATATATGAATATATACGTATTTAAGAATTGAACGTATTTAGGTAAAATTAGTTTTTTAAGTTGATGAAAAAAAATATAAATTTTTTCCGTATTATTATTTGTTATTTATTAACATAGTAAATGATTTTTGAAATTAATATAGGGTTAGACTTAGTGAAATATGGATCACGATGAGAATGTTCCGGCACCCCCAGCTAGTGAGGATGCGGTCAGCGTCATTGATCCTGGTCCATCTGTACGGACACTGTTAACGTTACAAGATAGACATATATCCACTAATGTGTGGAATGCCCAAAGTGATCCGACCGCACGGGATCGTGTGATTAATGTCAGGCATGCCGCGACATACGATCACTCTGCTATTCCTGAGGATATCCACCCGTGGCTTATACAGGCGGGTTTTTACCATGTTGCGCGTCTGCGCAATCATGAGGTAAGCATATGTTGTATGAAACGTTGCGTGTATTATGTTTTTATGGTTCTAATATAATGTGTATGTAATTGTGGTTTGGTCTATTATTTCAGATAGACCATCACCTCGTTTTGGCGCTTGTTGAGCGATGGCGCCCCGAGACACGGATATTCCACATGAGTATGGGTGAGGTCACCATCACCCTTGAGGATGTGCATCATTTGCTAGGGCTGCCGACTGATGGTCAGGTCGTATCCGGCCGACATGGACGCCATAACTTCCGTGAATTAGTTGGTGACCTTTTAGGGGTTCAACCTGATGCGGGTCGGGACTTGCATGGAGGTTTGTTGGGCCTCCACTTTCTACGGGAGCATTTCGGTGTATATGCCGTCCATGCCGACACTGAGGTTGGACGGCTTAGGTATACCCGTGCACTGATATTGCGCATTTTAGGCGGCACGTTGTTTGTGGAAACCGCCTCGAGCTTTGTGCCAGCTCGATATCTGCTATTTCTGGACGACTTCGAGTGCACAGGGTCGTTTAGCTGGGGATCTGCCGTGCTTGCATCTCTTTATAGAGAGCTGTGCAGGGCCACACGTGCATCACGTCGTGACATGGGCGGATGTGCACTGTTGTTGCAGTTATGGGCTTGGACGAGATTTCTGACAATCTCTCCAGCCCTTCCGAGTGTGGACGATGAGGATGTCATGATGCAGGAGATTTATGGAAACAGGTATTCAAGTTGTGCGTTTATTTTACAGTTCTTAGAATATGTTGATGTTTCTAATTTTGTGTTGTTGCAGGTTTAATGTTTATCATACGCGCTAAACCAGATTTTCCCATATTCGCAGATATCGTCATTACATGGATGTCATGCGAAGGAGGGACATTCGTTGGAGGCCATACGATATTGTCGATGTTGTTCATCCACCAGATGTTGAGATGGCTAGACGATGGTTGGCGGTTTGTCCTCTGATTTGCTATGAGAATGTCGTGTTACCCCCTGTGTCACGCCCAAATTAAGCTTATTCAGTCATGCCCAATTTGGACGTGTTTAACAACCCCATATTTTTAAATAATTTCCAAACAATTCCAAATTTACAATTATTTATTAGAATAGTGTTATATTACTGTTTTATCTATGCTCATTTTTAAAATAACACATATAAATACAAACCAAATACTCTCTCTGATTTTCTCTGACTCTCTATCTCTCTTAGACATTCTCTCTCAATATTTTCTCCGAATCACAAATTTTCTATTTCTTTTATGAATTTCATAACACAAATAATCTAATCTAAGTAATATATAATTATAATTTAATGGTTGAATTAAATCAAATCATATTTTTATACAAAGATATTAAGAATGTAAGAATAAATGTAACTGAGTACTTCTTTCTCATTTTTTAAGCCTATCTATCTATAATTTCATCCATAATATATATTTAGTTGTTAAATCTTTAATAACTAGTATATATTGTATTATTCTAAATTAATTTATGGGTCCTACCTAATTAATTCTCTCATGATTACTTTGATATACTGTGATGCAGAAATTATTTAACAACGAAAAAGTTCTCATAAACAAAAGTAGGGAGTTGGAAAAGTATATTAGTCTAGCATATGCACATATTACACAAATAAAGGTTTAAAATATGCTAATGCCTAATGACATAAGCAAAAACTGCGAGACCAAGAAAAAAAAAAAAAGAAGAAGCTCAAATGACTTAATTCCATTCCATTTTATTACTGGAGTCTTGAGATAGGAATGTCATAAGCCATATTTCTTTCCAAATTCATAGTACATTGCTATTTGCCACGCCAATTTCAAAGCTAGCCGATGAGATTCATGAGAAGATGGGAAATTCGACCGATTATCCTGAAAATTAAACAACCTTGCACAATTAATCCTAATCTACGTCCTTTTATATTAATCCTTCCGTTTTTGTTTTTATTTTTATTTACCTAAACTATCTTTATATAAGAAATCATACGGAATCTGAGCAAATTCAACTCAAAGTATCGCATAAACTATTTTTTTTCTGTCAAAAAAAATAAAAGTCAACCCACGTACTTAATCGAATGGAATATGTAAGGGAAAACGATGCAGAAAAGAGAAAAATCCTTGTTCGTAAGATTTTTTAGGATGGAAAGAGAAATGGTAGGAAGAACATTTACTTCTACATCTAATATACATAGCGAAAAACAGAGATAATTTAAGCTCGGTTTGGATTTTCTTCTACATCACAGGAGTTTTTATTTTTTATTTTTTCCTATTAGCATTTACTGAGAAACTTATCCAAGTTCTCTCATAATCCTTTTTTTATTCAAGATCACGAGTATGTTTTATGATAAACAATTTTATTTTATAGAAATATATAACATGATTAGGCTAACTCCCAAAAGAGATTTTTTCCTAATCAAGGCTTGAAATCTAATACCTCATGTTTAATTAATCCGACTTTAGACCTCTATTGATTTTGTACATAAATCTCAGCTTATAAACGAAGCACGTAATTAATTAGGTGATAAATATTATATGTTCAAAAAGTATACCTATTGGATTTAATTATTATATACTGAAAATGATTTTCTATCCTACGATCTAATTAAAGTGCTTTTATGGCCATCGTGGAGCGTCATCATTTAAAAATGAATTGGAGAAACAATAATGTGATAACTTTTTCTCCGGTGCATGGGGTTCACTCCATTACCTGAAGTTTTAATTAAATAGAAACAGATTAAAGAGCTATGCATCTTCCTTCTCATACGGAAAGCATGAGACAAGTGATAATAATAACTCATAGGAAAAGAGATCTTACGGCTACCTTAAGTTCATTTTATTCGATCTTAACTTATAAGCATACTTATCCTAATGATGGCAACCACAACCCTAAACAACTAAAGAAGAAAAAAGGAATTCATGTCAAGCATTATTTTATTTGCACACTAGAATTATTCCTATAGCATTAGAATTGTTATAATTGCTGCCATTATGACTACTATGATGATGATGAATGACGTACCTTTTGCACATACTATATAAGAGTTTAGTGTCATGCCATGTTACACAACAAAAAAACAGCTGACAAATTAAAATACATTGCTAGGTAATATGCTCAAGAGAGGTGGTGTAACAATTTCAATGTTGTCAAATTCTACAATGTTGGTAGGGTTGTGCCGTCCTCGACGGCGGCGGCGGCTCCGGCGGCGGAGAGGCAGTAGCATCCGGCTAGGGAACAAGAGAAGAGGGTTCTGCCTTGGATCACGTCCAGTGGTGCAATGGGGTGTCATGGCTCCTCTTAGGATGTTAAAGAAGATCATCATGGAAATAACACCAAAGGGGAATTGGTTAGAGGCTTATTGTTGGTCTCTACCTCTTTTACGCCCACAACTATTCCCCCTTTGTTAACCACAAGTAATGGATTTCATCTCCTCTCATTTCTTTTTCCTCTCTCCTCTCCGTCAAAAATGTGAAAAGTAAAAGTGCAAACTAAAAAGAATGATTATACAAGTCTTGGTACGTAAGGGAAAAATCTTGTCACAATAAGTTGTACTGATCTTGGGGAAAGAATCCAGAACATACATTATCTTTTGTAAACCTTCATGTAAAATGTCAAAACGACTGATTACTCGTTTTACTTTAGTGTAATGATCTATTTTCGTGTTTTTTCTTATTGCATGTTGAATGTGCACTTGATAATGTTTTTACTAAAGTTATTGGTTTATATGTTGGGATGATGCATGTTTGGAATGTTTTTATCATCAATAGGTAAGACTATGTTAAGGTTCAAAACATCGAAATCCTAAATAGAAGAGGCTTGTTTAACACCACTTGGTTTCTGAATGATCCGAAAATAACTTTAAAATAATTATTCAAACATATCTGAATTAACTAAGTCAAGAAAAGAAGAGTATTCATGGAAAACTTTCATGTCATTTGCGACAAATATTTTGATCTTGCATTACCTGGGAAAATATTGGCAGAGTCCACACACTATCACCTGGGAAAGAGTTAGTGAGAGTTATAATTGAATAGATCTAATTAAAACTGAGTATAAACTATAGAAACCAAAATACTGAAAAAAGAAACGAAAACTAATTAGGTCTAATTACCTTTTAAATCTAAATTAAAAAAATTAATACAATTTCAACCAAACCAAAATTTTACAATGTTGAAAAGTACTATTTTAAATAAAATGTTCAGTAATTCATGATTGTTTTTTTAGGAACCTGTTTATATTAGCAAGCTATGCTTTTCTCTGTTGGATCATAAATTGACCATTTATTTAGCCTTATATCTAGAATCCGTATCCATTTTTCGGTGTTTTAATAAATTGAGTTCAAGTAGTATTAAAAAGTTATAAAAGAATCAATACAAACTAAATTGATTCAATTTAATCGGATTCACATTTTGTACCAAATTACTTGGATAATTAGAAACTCAATCACGTTGAATTTGTAATTTTGAAAGGCTTAACTTAGTCTTCTTAAAAGTTAAATCTAGTCCAAACCGATCAACAAGGACCGTAGGACACGACTGACTGGCAATTTTGCATTTCGTTGCAAGAATGTCCAATGCTTTTGCACTAATACTATGCAACTGTAGTGATAATGACCCAAAAAAGAAGCATTGTAACAGGCAAAAGCTGAGGCCACATTCTGTAACCAGAAAAACCAAAATAATACAAAAAGCATTACTATTTAAATATAAAACTCCTCTTGAACATGAACCATGGGCTAAAGAAGGACCTTCCTACAAGAGTAGAGATTGAAAATGTACATATAAAACAAGGCCTACATGGAAATACACAAGCTAAAAGAAAATGCATACGTAATTTACACCAATACAAACATACCAATCCTCATTTTAATGCAAAAACCAAAACCAGTCAGTTTAGTGGTTACTTTTTTCCAAAATATGAAAACAGGGTTGGTTGTTTATCATTAGCATTCTTTGCTTTTTCCTTTTTCTTTGCAGGGTTTGGACTTATCTGATCATGATTTGCCAATGCTGGCTTTGAATCAGCAGCTAAAAATGTCTCATACTCACGCTTAATTGGGAGCATAGAAACATTTTGAGAATGGGAAGAACCATGTAATTTTAAGTCATTGTCTTCCTCCTCAGTTTTAGCTCTTTCACTCAAGTCTTCTGTAGGTTCAGTCTTGACAAATTCATGACTTGATATTTTCTGCTCTGGCTTTGTGTCTTTGCTTTCAGTCAGGTCTTCTGTATGTTCAGTTTTGACAACTTCAGGACATGATACTTTCTGTTCTGGCTTTGTGTCTTTACTTTCAGCTCCCTTTTTTGAAAAGAACATAGAGATTGAAGTGTTCCCTTGTGGTTTTACTTGAATCTGCGAAACACGGGATGATGCTAACTAAAAGGCTTTCAAATTTCAATTATAAGATAAAAGTCTGCCCATCAACATTTTAAAATCATGTAGACATATTGGGTGTAAACTGTAAACATGTAGATATATAAGCAAGAACATGACAACTGTTAACCTATGAAATGGGGGGTCCCCTTCAACAAACACGGGCACAATAACATGACTACCGAGAGTTCTTGCATTTTTGTTTGTTACATTTGAAGAGAATACAAGTTGAACACCAGCTGAATGAACATAGCACAACTGATGTATCCCCTGGTCTGTGATGGGTATTGGATCCCTCAACATCACATTCCCACTCTCCTCTTTAGGTTTAATAGGACCTCCCAAGAACCCAAAAATTAAAAACTAAAATTGAAACCATTGTCAATGAGATATTTTAAATGAGCAGTAATAAACAAAGTACAGCCATAAATTTTGCTTTTCTGAACATTTATGCATCAAAGAACAAGTGAGAATAAAGATCTAGGCAAATACAATTGAAGGGTCAGATAAAAGTCATGTAATTAGTTGATTGAATTACATGTTCAACTCAATACACCAAGACATATTTAAGATGTTCAAACAGAGAAAGGCTAAATGACGAGAAACATCAATGAATGTTCAATTGTCATACCTCCTTTATGCACTCAGGTCCATCAAATGATGCCTTGCCCATAGCAGATGTCACTGGGTACCACACCTGGAGATGAAAAAAATGGGGAAACTAACAATGTTGAATGCAATGATACTAAGCCTGCCAATCTTAACAAAATAACTGGTATTAATGAAGAAAATAGGAATTATAGCCTCAATTTTTTGTAAAGCTCATACCAAATCAGATTCTTCATATGGCTTCATCACACTCCTAAAATTGGAAGCAGAACTGCTTAGCCAAGTATCAGTTGATTCTTTGCTGCCCAAAATAACAGGCATCCTGTCTAAAGAGATACATTTAAAATACAGATATAAGTATTTCACCAATATATTATTTCGGCCATTCAAATATGATGAATATTTCAGCAATCATCCTCAACTGGTAAAAGGCAAAAAGGGGAGGGTTTATGGTCTAATATATCCTGAGAATCTTGTGCATCTGCAACCCAAACTCATCAAAACCAAATGGTTTAGAACCGTTTATGTTTATGTTTCCGCTTTCCATATGTTGTGACACTAGATAAAACTTATGTTCTATGAAGATCTTTTCCATTTACGACAGGAAAAGGAGGCATAGCTAGTTAGGAATTCTACTAGGAGTAGGACAAAAATTTCAAAAGGTTGCTAATATGGAGTAATGGAGAAATCCACGTAAAGGTCATTTATGCTGGCATGCCTGAAACTTTGTTGGTATGCCTACATTTAGAGTGCACAACTCACCATGAAGCCACTGAAGTGCTGAAGATGAAGAGGTTGTAACAATAGTGAATGTATATAGTGTTTCACCTGCAGTGAACAATATTACATCAACATTCAAGTGTATAAAGTAAAATAAACACGGTCTTTCATATTGAAAGAAGTCATTTCCTTACATAATTCTGCAGATATTTTTACCTTCAGAATTTTGCCATGAGTCATAAAGAGCAGCAAAGACAAGTGGTCGTTCATCTTTGAAGTGAATATAGTAAGGCTGCTTCTTTGAACCATCCTTTTTCCACTCATAAAATCTTAAATCATATATTAAAAAAATCAATTGAAAGAACTGAACATAAAACCACAACTAAAAAAAGAATGGATGTAATCCACAAAACTTTGGAAAACTTTGATAAACACATAGGGAGTGCATTGTCTGCCCATCAAGCAGAACTCATTTTGATGCAGCTCAGAAATTTATAGGAAACATGACAAAACAGGTCTTAAATAGAATAGAACTAGACAAATTTCAACAGTACATGCAAGCAGTTTATCACTTAGAATTAAATATCAAATATCCATTTGATGTAATTAGTAAAGAGGAGGTATAATACTACAATATTAAAGGAAACAACAAGAGCAAAAAAAGTTCCAGCGACAGGAGGCATTCCCAAGTCATGTTAAAGCCAAAGCTAAGAAGAGATGAGTTAAAATATCACTAAACAAGTAATGCAATACATACCCTTCTACTGCCACAAGGCACCTGCTTTTAGGAAGCAGACGGCGAAATGATGCCTTTTCATCTATAGATTCAGATCGAGCGTTAAACTGCAGTACAGAGCATACTTCACATCAGATTGAGTACTTTGTTTAATGGATTATTATAATTTAAAGTAGTAGTATTGTAAGCTACAAACTCCAATAATGATTGTAAAAACAGTACACACACCAAGAAATTTCATAATGAATGTTAGCTAAAATACATACACAAGAAGTAGATAACTAACAGTGTCCACAGGTACACCATACACCCACTACAATTCTTAGCATTGTTTAATCATAAATTCTATATAATGGGCCTAGACCCTACTTAGTACAGTAGTTAGTACACTTGAGACTTTAGAACTCTATTTTGGTAAAGCTAGAGTGCATAACACTCAGCCAAAAGACTTTTATATATATCGTCACAGATATAGAGTACAAGAGAAGAAAGGGGTGCAGTCTGCACCCTCTGCACAAACGGCTACAGCAGAGAAAAGAAAAGACTAGAAAGGACACTGCAAGCCTAAAGTGATATAAAAGTAAATATACAAAATACAAAAGACATATTAGTTCTAACAAGTACCAAAAATAAACAGATTCTATACAATGTGAGCAAAGAGCCCGAGCTAAAACCTCAAATGAACAGCCAGAGAACAGTTCAATTAAATCAAAACTTGAGTTGCTGAAAAAAGTGTGTTGGTTCATGTATCACATCCACATGTTAAAATGTGTTTAATGTTCATTAGTGTCTACTAAGTTGCATCACTTATTACAATCATAGGAAATAGTCTCCTCCACTAAGTCTATCAAGAATCTATATATAGAAGATAAGCAGAACCTAGGCAACACATTCTACAAGAATAAAAAGCTCTTCATTCCCTAAATTCTCTCAAAAAGACGCTATTCTCTCTCTGTATCACTCTAAATTCCCCTCTAAACTGTTGCTAAAATAGTTAATCAAAACGATTCATATGATTCAACTGAATCTGAAGTTACAATTATTGTATAACAAACCCTCAGAACCAAAATAACTCAATAATACAGGGAAGAATCTGTTTTCAGAAGTGACAGACCCTAAAGTAAGTGGAAAAAAAAGAGATGAAAATTTTGCATTTAAAAAGATAATAAAAGTGAGATTCTCACGAAATTTTACAGTTGATTTCACTCATTTTTCATCCTTTCACCTCTAACAAGAGCATAAGAGGGGTAGAGGAGGGCTGCTTCCCCAACCCTCTCCCCTTCCCCTAAATATTAACAAGCTATGCGCAGCAGCTCTCTTCCGATTACCATAATTTCTGTGTCACTTTCACCATAGAAAAGACTAATTTAAATTTAATTGCATCAGTTGTCATCATTTAATGCAAACAAGTCTGCCAATACATACCACAACATATTTTAAAGTTCCATAAAAAATTTAGCTAAGTTCCATCACTGATCTTCAAGCTCCCCACCCACCCAGTCAAAAAGAAATTGGAATCCATAAACTATACCATCCTGTAGTGATCAGGCTTCTCTGTCTTCTTTGTAAAACTGGGGATTAAACCCCATTTCATGCAATGAAGAACATAGCCTTCACCGTCAGACGTGTCTTCTCTACGAACCACTGGCACGTGAAATCCCGGTGATACATTATACGCTGGCCTATACCTAAGCACACAGTCAAGTTCAACTGTGAAAAACAAATTCCACAACAGCAATTTTTATTTCCTTTCGAAAAATAAAAGCAATATCTTGTTTCATTTACATTCATGCCCCCATCATATATTCCTACAACAACCATTTTAGACCGACTTGAAGAAATCCCCCAAAATAACAAGTTTAAATAAAAATAAAATTCTTCCACATTGCCATTCGTTCCCAAAAAATCATTTCAGGCCCACTTAAGTTTCACTTTTCTTCCACATAGTAAATTAACAGTCATGCCAAAATAAGTATTAAAAACTCGCAAAAAAAAAAAAGCTTCTCTCGCTGACTCTGCTTTGAACTACCAAATAAAAAACTGTTTTGACGCAACGTGAAAAAAATGGAAAAACATTGGGAAGCCAGAAAGAGTTTATGTTTGATTAACATGTTTTACCGGTCGATATGAAGAGTGCGAGTAGGGGCAGTGCTGCGGTGACAAGCCCTTGGGACATCATCCGCTCTCAGAGTACAACGTGCTCTCCCACACATCACTGATGGCTTTTCCTTTCCTGTCTTCCCAGAAAATGCTACAGAGGAGTGTCTCGTGCCTGACCAAACCCCAAAATAAAACCCAAAAAGTTATAAGGACTTCGTGCGTTGTTTAGATTAAAGTTTCGTAAATTTATATTTAAATTAAAAGTATGTTTGAAACTTATATTTGATAAATAAAAAAAGAGTTTATTCAATCAGATTTATGTTTGGATACTTTTATGTTAAAAAATATGTTTGGTAATAATACTGAAAACAGTTTTAGATGTATAATTACTAAAAAGAATATGAAATTTATTAATGTCTTATTATTAAATATGTAGTAGTAATATATTGTAAAAGTTGAACATGAAAATAAGGTCATTTGCTCTTATGTGTGGCTGACTCCTTGCGGTGGAGACGACACTTGAATGAATATTCATGAGTGGTTGGTGCACACACGCACATCTTAGGCTTTGCACCTGATTTGCCTTTGCTTTCTTTTATGTTCAAATTCTCTGTTCCTTTCGTTACCAGCTTCGCCAATTCCTTCTCAGAGTCTTTTACTTTGCTTTCTTCCACATTTTCCCCCTTGTCAGTAGTCTCCTTTCTCCACAATGCCTTCGGCAATTCTTCTCCTTTTGCACCTGACATCATGTGAATTTATCTTTTCTGATTCTGGCACACAGAGTAAATGCCAAATTACTTTATAACACAGCAACAAGAATAGAATTTATTAGAATACACTCATAATTAAAAATTATTTATTTTACACTATCATGCTATCATAAATTATTATTATATAATTGAAAATTAATTTATACTATCATGCCATTATAAATTAGTAGATAATTGAAATTATTAAATTTGATACTAATTATTACCTTTTCTTGTGAATATCCCACTGGCTATATTTTTTCCAACTTTTGTTTGTCTTCCGAAATTTCTTGATCCAGTTGGTGGATTTGTTGTATCTTTACCGAAACTATTCTACTTTTATAATCTAGGGTGCATATGATTGCTTTTGTACTGAACGAATTAGATGCACACCTTGCTTATATACTGATTGCTAGCCTTGGGAATGTTAAGAGCTGTTGAATTTCAAGTTGAGACTGGTTGCTTTACTTCAATTAAACAAATGGCTCTGACAAATAAACTTAGTTATACAGTGGACTGTAAACATACATACTATGCTCGTAGAGGATTTAGCTTGTTAGGTAGAACAGTTGCGATAAGTTTATTACAGAAAATGTTGCTATTATAAACATGTATCCAAGTTGATTCTTGGTCACCAAAATACTTCACCTTTCTCTTGAAGGATAGTTGCCAGCAAGTGCAACAGTAGGCTTTTTTTCCAATCGGGTGTAAAAATTAAAGCTAATTACCTTTTGGGGGTAGAAACTTTTTTATTTTCGTAAAAGAAGTAAGTCGTACTAGCTCATACGACTTTGCAGTCAGAAGTCATATAATTTGTTACAACTTTAATTATTTTTTTATTTTTTTATTTTTTTAACTGTTTTAAATTGAAAGTTGTATATTTACGACTTTAAAATCGTACGCATAAACCTTTCTTTTTTTCAAATTAATTAAAATCAAATTAATTAAATAATATATTTAAAGTAATTATTTATTTAATTTAATATAATTTAATAACATGTAATGTAAGTTTAATTTGAAAAATACAATTTAAATTTTAGGTTGTTTGAAAATTAATAAATTGGACAGTTAAATAATTTAATAAATATATAATTTTAATTATTAATTTATATATATTTTATTTTTTTCTCTAAGTTTTGTTTCCTTTTTTTGCTATCTGCACCCCCATTTTGTTTTTTTTGCTATCAACACCCCTCACGACTTTAAAGTGGTAGCTCACGACTTTAAAGCAAAGTCATGTACAGTAAAAATTGCTAACTGCAGCCCAATATTTGATAAGTTTATCCTAAAAAATGAAAATGGCTAATTAAAATGTTAAATGAATAATTTTATTTAAATTAATTTTATTTAAACATTTTAATTTAAATAAAGTTACTTATTACTGAAATATTATTTATTAAAATTGGAATTTTTTATTCATATTAATAAATTACATTATATTATTAAATCTGAATAATAATATAAGAAATTTATTCATATTTAAAACCTTGGTTAGTATACTGTGTAATTTCTCTTATGAATTATGTATCAAATATTTGAGTAAATTAAATACAGGTCTCATATTTATTGCATAGTTACTTAATGCATATATAATTTTCTTTTACTGATCACAATTGCAGTGTTAAATAATCAAATTGATGATTAAGTTAAAAAAAAATTGAAAGCGAACGACCTCATTGTTTTAGTTTCAATTTAAACATTATTATAATAATTTAAAAAATTAATTAAAATATTAAATATAATTCAAAGTAATTATAACATAAATTATCATAATTTTATTACAATGATTTAAAAATATTAAACCAAAACAAAAAATTTAAATTATTAATAATTAAATAATAAAAATTAACTACTTTATTATATTTTAAAAATTAATTAGAGAAAAATTATCCCATTTACCCATTTTTAAAAATAAAACAAAATAAAATAACAAATTATAATAATTAAACTAAAATCCTAAATCCTAAAATAATTAAACCTAAAAAAAAAACCTACGACTTTAAAGTCGTGTGATGCTCATTATAATAATTATCTCATTTATCTCGTTTACCTCATTATATTTATTAAATAAATTAGACAAACAAATTAATTAAACAATATTTCTATTTTTTTTTCTTTTTTAGTTTTTTTTCATTTTTTATTTTTCCTTTTTTTTTCTTTCTTTTTCTTTTGCCTTTAGAAGTCGTGTGGAGCTCCACGACTTCATTTTTCTATTTTTTTAAAATTATTTATTCAATTAAATCTTTTAATTTTAATTATTCAATTTTTTTTAATTTTAATTATTCAATTTATTATTTTTTAAAAAATTTTAAATTTTTTTATTTTTTATTTTAAACTTGCATATTTTTTAAAATAATTGAACTATATAAAAAAATTATTTGTTTAAGTAATTATTTGTTGAAGTAATAAAAATCAATATATAAACAAATTTATTTGCTGCTAAAATAATAAAAAAATTAAATTAAATTAATAACAATATTTTTTAAATTATATTAAATTAAATAAATAATTACTTTAAATATATTATTTAATTAATTTGAAAAAAAGAAAAGTTTATGCGTACGACTTTCAATTTAAAACAGTTAAAAAAAAAAAAAAAAATGAAAGTCGTATGAGCTGGCACGACTTACCCCTTTTACAAAAATAAAAATATTTCTGCCCCAAAAGGTAATTAGCTTTGATTTTTACACCCGATTGATAAAAAAGCCTGCAACAGTATCATATATGCAAAAAAAAAAAAATCATGTATAAAAAATGTATCTTTATTAGTGGAATTTGAAGTTCTCGCTAACCCCTTCCTTCTAAAATTGCAGGGGTTTCATGTAAAGCTTTGTGACGTGTACATAGCAACACCTGAAAAAAAGTAAAAACTAAAAGCAAAGCCTGTTAAGTGCTAATTAAAGCTATCAATATAGTGCGTGTTGTTTAGTTTGACACATGAAAATTGATTAAGAGTCTAAAATTGATTTTGGATACATTTTTACATGTTTGATTTTATATTAGAAAAGAATTTAAAATTAATTATGGATCAAGAATGGATTCTACGTTAAAACAATTTTGAGTAATTTCTGTATTAAATTCAAAATTTTGTACTCAATTTTATTTTTAAGTTAATTTTATAACAAAGCATTTAAAAATAAATTATATCATTTTAAAATTAATTTTAACCAAAACCAATTTTGTTAATGTGCATCCAAAGACACATATAGTCTAACTATAAGTCGAACATGAAAACTAAGCAGTCCTTAAAGAGAATCCACTCGGGATAGTTTCACTTTCATTCGACTATCATGTTTATGACTTTCAAGTTGAGCACGAATCCTCCTAAACCTTGGCAACTGAGACTGATTCTCCACTATCCCATGTGTGGACTTGGAATTCAACTTCATGTTGCTCTTATTTTTTGTGGCTGATGAGTTGCTGTGGAGGCTGCAATACTTGCATGACCTTCATTAGTGGTTGCTGCTTTCTTGGAGTCATCATTCACCTGTTTGCTGCTTTCTATGTCAATAGTCCTGCTTCTGATAGAGTCCATGTATAACTTCTAGATAAGAGGTGAAATGATACAAGATAAGTCTAATCTAATCTAAGCTAGAATGATTGAATAAAGATAAGACCTATTTTCATTTAATTTAAACTGTACAACTAAACAAACAATAAGATATATCCTAATTTAATTTAAATTATAAAAATTAGATAAACTACGCTAATTTAAAGTAAACCTAAAACCTAAAATTATACAACATCTATGTTTAAATTATAAGATAAGTTAAAAGATAATATCTTTATTTACGAGATTTAATTATATTTTTTATTCCTTTAATTTTTTTATGAATTTTCTTATCTCTAACTTTTTTGTTTGACACATTTTTCCCGAAAATTTGCCAATTTTATTTCGTCATTTATCTTTTAATAACACAAAAGTTTGAGAGAAAAATTGTCAAAAAAAAAGGGTAAAATTTGTTGAAAAAATAAACAAAACTGAGTACAAAATTTGCCAAAAAAAAATATAAAATATAATTATGTTAGAGTAAAATAACTAAAAAATAAAATTCTCAAATTAAGTTTATCGTGAAATACGCTAAATTAATTTGTTAGCATAAAAATTATCAAAAATTAAAAAGTTTATGAAAAAAATATAATTAAGCCTATTTACAGATAGGGTCAGTCACTTATAAAGTAAATTTAACAACTTTTAGACATTTTGATAATCTCATGACACAGTTAACCACATGCTATTTATCAGGTTCATTTACTATTAACTTGTTTTCTAAAGTTAATCATATTTAAACATACAATCAACCACGAGTGAATGTTTACCTAAAATCACCTAAAGTAATATTTTAATATGAACAGGCATCTAGAAGTTGAACCTTCAGTCACCAAAAACCTGAACCTTTTTCTCTTGATTGTGAGAGTTGGCAGCAAGTTCACAGTAATTACTTAATTGTACTGGAACATTGTACAAAAACATAAAGGGTGAAGAAAATGTATCTTTGATAGTGGAATTGGAAATGGAAATTCTCCCTAACCGCTTCTAAAATTGCAAGGGTTTCATGGAAAGCTTTGTGACATGTACACAGCAACACCTAAAAAGTAAAAATCATAAGCGAAGCCTGCTAAAGCTGTTAACATTTTTTTCATATCTCACATATAGACCCAACTACATAGTCTATAAGCTGAAAATGAAACTAAGATCAGTCCTTAAACAGAATCCATCCTAGAGAGTTTGATTAGGCTATCACGCGTTCCAACTTGAGCACAGGAAACCCTACCAAACCTTGGCATCTGAGGCTGAAACTCCACTATCCCATACTGGGAATTCAACCTCAGATTGCTCTTATTATTATCATCTGTGGCTGACTTCTTGCGGTGGAGACGGCACCTGAATGAACCTTCATGAGTGGTTGGTGCACAGTAGCACACCTTAGTATGTGCACCTGATTTGCATTTGTTTTCTTTTATGCTCAACTTCTCTTTCCCTTTCCTTACCACATTCAACAACTCGTTTCCACCTTGATTCTGCTGATTGTGATGACCAGAAACATTGGACTTTTTCTTGAAGTCATTTACATGGTTGCTTTCTTTGTCATTATTCCCCTTGTCAATAACCCTCTCTCTGAGCACCCCCTTCATCAATTCTTCTCCTCTTGCACTTAACATGTTCTGCATTTTGCTGGTTCTGGTCATGATAGAAGTTGCAAGTTACTTAATGTCACGGCAAAAGGAATATTATTTATATACCCTATCATGCGATCATGAATTGTTGAATTTTATTACCAAAAAAATTATTGAATTTTGTAATAATTAATTTTTAAAAAATTATTAAATTTTACAATAATTACTCTAAAAATCATTTACATAAACTATAAAGTGATTTCTACACTTCAGTAGATGATACCCGAAAGAGAAGAATGGGTCAATGGTAACCAAAGGGATAATATGCTTCCATCATCTTTACCGACTTCCATTACTAGGGTGGTTGGAGTCTCAAACTATTATGATGTAGAAAAACACACATTTTCTTGGGAAGGAACTGCTTCTGAAGGGAAGCATTGATTTTACACATAACATTAGATTATGCGGTTCTTGTAAAAATGAGGTAACCCAGGATCCATCAAAAATAGGTGTTTGTGCTTAATCCATGTGATTTTGAATTTAATTAACCAACCCCACAAATTAACTTTCAAGATCCATGAAAAAAATCAAAGAAATTACATAAAGGTTAATATTTGAGGATTGAAACTAAGTTTTCTGTTTTCATTAGTCAACACAGGCGCACCATATTACTCAAAGCAAACAAATATGAAAAATTCTTAAAATTTTACACAGCAAAAAGAAAACCAAGTTCTGAAGTACTTTCTGTTTCAATCTTGCTTAATCAGACACAGAACAACAAAGTAACAGATAATATTTTGGGAATTCAAGAACTACACACAGCACATCAAGTTCAAAGAACATACAAATAAGGGAGCGGGAGCTAAGTGTAACATACGGTAGAGAGGGTTTCTTGGAGTGGGAGTTAAGGTGAAAACTCTTCACTTGTGCAGCCATTGTTGATCACAGTACCAATTCGCACGTGGGAATGGAAGAACTCAGAAAAGTTTAGAAGAATCGAAGTTGTTTGTAGCAATTTCAGATTAAGAGATACTCTGTGCTGAAAACAGAAGGAGGAGGTTTCGTCACTGTGATGGGTGTGTTCGTGAAAAAGGAAAAGATTTATATGAACAGAACGAATCTTTGAAAGCTCTTGAGAGGGTTACACGTTCTCTCACACATAACGTAGAAACTCGACACTTGGACTTATTTAGGGTTGCGCCAGCTATATGAGTTCTATACAACTAATTAATGCTTACGAAAGGGTCGAGACTAAAACTATTCATATGTTAGGTTTTTTTTTTAAAATATATTTTTATTCTTGATAAATATTTAATTTTTTATTTTTATTTTCTAATAAATTAATCAATTTTATATCTGTTTTTTATAAAAAAAATTATTATTATTAGTCAAGGATCAAAATAAAATTTATTAATTATTAGAGATTAAAAATATATTTAAATCTATTTTTTACTCTAAAATTATGAATAATGGTAACTCTTGAGAGATAGTGAAAAATAAATAATTAATTTGACATATGATTAAAAAATAAAAAAGAGATAAAAAATATGGAATACAAGTGACTGAAAAAAATTGAGATGAATAAATGTCATTATCCTAAATTATTGATGTTTTAATTTTCTAAATCTTATATGAAAATTGCTTCTAACGATTGATATTTTTGTATCTACTCTCTTCATAGATATTAATTATCTTAAAAGAAAATATTTTAAATTTTTTAGTAGATCATTTTTAGTGACTTAACCTCTTAAATCTATCTTAATTTTTAAATTGAATTTGAATATTTAAGATAAAATTATTTATAATTAATATAATGACACTTTCACTTATTTATCACAAAAGTAAAATATAATTTATAAGTTTAAAAATACTTCAGTAGTTTTTAAAAAAATACTTATTATTAATAATTTTTAATCATATGATAATTTATAGGAAAATACAAATATCTACGTTAGTTGGTGCACAACACCAAAAATTTATTAATTCTTTTGTTTAATTCTCAATATTTTAATTTAAAGATATTATTGTAATTTATCATTTAATCTAAAAAAATTATTTCTATCTTTTTCCTCACGTTTCTCTCTCTTCCTTTTTACATAGAAGAGAAGTTGTAACTGATAGATGAGAAAAAAAAAAAAAAAAAAAAAAACTAGGCAACGGATAGACTTATAATCCAAAAGCTCAATCTGGATATAAAACAAATCTATATATTAAAATGGATTTAAAGTGGTTTAGATATGAATGATTATGGATTAATTTTATATAATTGAATTTTTTTAACAGAACTATGATAGCTTATCGGACACTTACAAGGTAGTAACAATCATTTTCAATAATGATTATAATGATACTTCGCAGTTGAGGTGACAGTTTGCAACATTGGTAACGATTGTTGGAGAAACATTCAACATTTGCCTATTTTCCCCATCTATCTCTATAACCAATTTGATGGTTTATATTTGAGGATTGGTTGACATTTCACCCCTCTGGGGACAAGAATCACTATCTGTTTGTTTCACTTGATCTAATGAAGGAGACATATACATATTATGTTGCCTCGTAGTGATAGAAACCTTAATCCATTCATTCGATCTAAAATTGGGGATTTTGGGATTGTTTCTCTTTATCTTATTATAACCACGAGGCCTGTTTTGTTGTATGACAAATGAAGGAACATGTTATTGAGAATTCTTGGACTCAATTATTGAGAATCGATCATAATCGTATTCCAAGTTATTGGTTGCTAATACAAGGTTCTCTAATATTGCGATTGACTAAATATGGCAGTATATTGGTGATGTTAAGATCTGGAAAAACAAGTAATGTTGTGCAGTCAAAGAGAAAATAAAGTAGAACAACGTATATGATATAGATTACATACCAAGCCTAGTTTTACCTTTGCTCAAGTAAATTTCACCCAATAAACTATTATTTAATTTGAATGCCAAGAAAATATTAATAATACAGTTAATTAAGTTTTTTTTATGGCAGTTTCCATGTTTGGCCCTTCAAGAAAAATTTGACCGATCATAATTTCTATAAAAAAAATATATTTATGATTTAGTCCATTTGTGATGATCTGCAGTTAAATTAGCTATAATGTCACTTGCCACGAGTACAACTTGGTTGATGCGAGAATTCCATGAGGACCATGACAAAGAACATCGGTAAAGTCTTTTTGTGGTAGTTGGAAATGACTTTAAAGACTTTAAATTTTCTGAAAATGTAAAACCGTCGTAAAGTGTTATTGACTACATACGTAGAATAATAAGAATTTATCAAAATTTACAATAAAGATGATAAAACAGGTTAGGCCTAATGGGATAGTCTGCCTAATTCCTCAAGAAATGGCAGAATGAGCTAAGGCCATCTCCGGCGTTTGTATCTTCCGCGTTTCTTATCTGAGCTGGTCATGGAAGGAATGGTTTCTTATTTTTCTTTTCCATTGGAGTAATCCATCTGGCAAAACTGTGAACCTGAAATTTAAGCTCCGTATCTAATATAAGCAACATTTCTTAAAGGGCCCACAAAAAATTCCTAAGAACTGCATGTAAGCTCCCACCGCTGGAGCTGCTCTAAGTGACTCGACGTGCCCGTCAACCCACACTAACATGTTCTACCTAATCTATCAATCTGATGGATACCTAATCTATCAATCTGATGGACCAATAGCAAGGCTGGCTTGCTAGCCCACTATACATATATATTTTTTTAAAAAAATATATATAAATATTAATAGTTGTTTATACTTTCAGTTTCCATTATGTATTTTTATTTTAAATTTTTAAGTTCTTCAAAAATCAACATATATATATATATATATATATATATATATATATATTTATTGTTCTTATCTTATTTTATAAACTTAATTCCTTCCACTGATACTAATAGAAAATTTATGTTAAAATCAAATTTAAGATAAGTTATGACTTATGTCACTTTTAATCTATTATATTTTATAATTATTTTATTTTGATACATTAAATTTTAAAAAATTTACTATAATCATTTTTATTTTTGAGATGCATCATTTTAGTTCTCTTTCAATTTTCATTAAAGATAGTGTTTTGTTAACTTTTAAATTTTAAAATGATTTAAATTTATTTTTGATCTATTATATTTTACAATTATTTAATTTTGGTGCATTAAAAATCTCATTCTTATCTTTTATGTTTTTGAAATATATCATTTTGATATTTTTTAAATTTTTATTAAAAATGTTAGTATTTTAAATTTTAAAATAATTAAGTTAATATAATCACAACTAAAAAATGATCACTAACTTTTTTACTAAATTATAATTTCAATTAATTTTATAAAATAAGAGATTTTTTTTTTATTGACCTGCCTACCCGCCCCTTGACAAATGAGCTAGGATTTTCATCCAAAGACACGTCAGCCCACCAGAATCCGTTTTTACGGGTGGGCAGCAAGGTGGGCATGCTTTGCCACCCCTAATTTACAAAATAATTTTATACTATTCTTGTTGGTTGAAGTTAGTAGCACAATAGCTTAACCTAATGACAAATAGTTGAACATCACCCTACTCATTAACTAGTAGCAGAACGACTAGAACTCTATATAGCAGGTCCCTTAAATCAACCAACATACTTCAATATTTCCCACAAATCCCAAAACACTAGGGGTGTTCGTGGGTCAGTTTGGATCGGTTTTGACCAAATTTAAGATCCAACCCAATCAAATTTGATCGGTTCGGTTCGGTTCAGTTTTCAAAAGAAAAAAAATTGAAACCCAACCCAACCCGTTCATGAACGGTTCGATTCGGTTCGGATCACCGGGTTACCCATTTAAATTTTTTTTTCAAACTACTATTTTATATCACGATTCTTTCAAATATCTCATACAATTAACACAATATTATCAAATGTATAAAAGTAGTAAAATTGATTCATTTAATATCATCAACATAATATTCTAAAATAGACTTATAATATAAATTAAAACAAAAGATTTTAGAACAAAATTTACTATAATAGTCTGAATCACAACTGTTTCTTACAAACCAAGTTTTGTAATAACCAAATTTGTTGCAACCAGATTTGCTGAAACAAATAAATAAATAACATATGATTCATTAATATTATAAACATGGTAAACAAAATATATAAGTGAAGTAACATGGACCTTTTTCATTGAACAAAAGCAACTTAAATTATTGAACAAGATATACTCAATACAAGTGATAAACATGAATGGGAAATGAAAATGGCTACTTACATGCAGACAACAAATAAAAGATGTTTCAAAACGCTTCTCATAAAGAACATCTTTTAATAAAAAGACAACTTAATAATCTGTCAACTCCCAAAGTTTCCCATAAATCAATTCTTATTTCAAAGCAACATACTGTCAGTAGTACCTTGGTTCTGATCAAATTTTCCATTATTTTGATTTCAGCTACTTAAAGTTTTAAAGTAGGGAACATAACTCAAATGTCTAAAATACAAGGTCCTAAACAGTTAGCTGAGTGCCATGATTTATTTATATAAAACTGTAGATGGTCAATTTAAGTCAATTGAGAACTTTTTTAATATTGAAAATTATTTCATTTGGTCCAATTTTTGGAAGCAATCGAGAACTTTTTTAATTATAAAAGTTTGCTATTAAAACTTTTATAACATATGAATATTGTTGGGTTCTACTAAAATCGGGCTAGCTCACTGAATCGATATCTGTATTTGTATAAATATAAGAGATGCTTTTTGCTTTGTCTTTCAAGCCGGATATCAAATGTATTGGTAAGGATCTCTCCTTTGCCTATTAAGAGGGCTGACAGTTGCTTGCTTGTCTAGCTCAGCCCCTACTGAGCTTTTCGGTAAGCATCAATAAATTAGATTATATTATTATCAATTCTCACTTACTTCTGTAAAAACTTCTTCCCCTTGCAATTCCAACTCGGCCAGAGAATCAAAGGGCAGATGATATGTATTTCTATCCATCCTGATTGTTGGATAGAAATTGAAATCCGACTTTCTGCGAGCAAGGTTCAAAACAATATTATCTGTCCTTCTATAAATCGAGAAAAAACATTTATCCAAAAGATTTATTCATTACTACTACATAAAACACTACATTACATAAACAACCACATGACTTTCCTAGAGAACTAGAGCTTTAAAAGCATTATGTTATGCTAACTACATTAATGATTTTCGAGAAACAGAAATAAGTCAAAAGGTAGGCCTTAACAGGTAGAAAGAAGATAAAAGAACTACTTTTTTTTCTTTTTTCTAGTCTTTTAGAAACAATTAAATGATGGAATTTTTGAAAAATAATTAAAATGAATAAATTAATTTTGATACATGCAACAAGTTTAATATATTTTAATTTATCGCAAATAGTAGCTAAAAATTATATCAAATTTGATTGTTAATGATAAATAGGAACGTGTTTAAAACGCTACTAATTAGAATTTATCATCTATATAATATTCAAGCTCCGTTATTCGCGACTCACGAGCATATATATCAAATCCAGACAAATAGTTACCTCACAAATTCTTTTTTAAAGGCAAAGTGTTTGGGTAATATAGCAATACAACAATATAGCAATATAGCGTTTGGGTACTATTCAATATTAATCGCAATATAGCAACGAAGAATCACACTTACCCACGACGGAGTTTCAACGACGAACAAAAATGCCTCAAGCGGAGTGATTGGTAGCCAAAGCCAGACGATAAGTACGAATCCAAAGGGATTCTAATGAGAATCCAGCCAAAGGATTCTAATGCAGTTGCAGAGAAGGAGATGAGATGAAATGGTAACAGAAGTACAGAGAAAGAGATGAGAGCCCACACATTTACAATACCACACCTTTTTTATTGTCAATTTTTTTAATTTTTAATATATATATATATATATATATATATATATAAATAATAAAATTTATATTATTATTACGGGTTAACAGATCGGGTCATTGGGTCAACGGATCTGTAAATCTAAACTCGTGACCCAACCCGTACATGAATGGTTTTGATCGATTCGGTTTGGTTTTGACCCAAATATATAAATGACCAAACCCAAACTGTTCAGATCGATTCGGATCAGTTCGGGTTCACGAGTGACCCGTACATGTGAACACCCCTACATAACACCAACATCCCAGTAGCATTTATAACAATCACTTTTTTTTTTCTTTCTTTTTCATCACTTTTTTTTTATCATATCTCATCATATTAAACTAGTTTATTTAGACTTAAAAGTGTGTTTTTTTTATAATATTCTTTTAAAAAAGTGATTTTCAAGAAACAAACATGATTTGTTTTAATATAATTTTGAAAACAAAATATGTTTACCTAAAACGGAGTTGAAATAATATTTAATTCAATTTGAAAATACTTTTTATCCATTTTCAAACCAAGAAGTTTGTGGATTTAATTTTTAATTTTAATTATAAAAAAACACACTTTCATTATATTTCATAATTCATAATAACCTTTTTTTTTACAATATTTTCATTGTCATCATTAGAATTATAACCACTATTTCACAATAACATCCTTTAACTAGTTATAATTTTGAAAATTTTAAAACTCATAACTAAAAATCATCTCAAACAGATCCTAAGATGTTAATTTATATTTTTTATGCATGCTTCTTATGTTTTTTTTTTCCCTTTTTCTCAATCATCAATCTGTTTATCAATTAGAACATTGTAAACATCAAGTGATTATTACAAGAAGAAAAATTTGTCAATTTTAGAAACAACTTATATATATACGTTCTGTAGTGCAATACTATATTCATATCGTATACTAGTCGAGAAATGATATCCATATATATATGGCGGATAACTTTTCAAACACTAATTGTAAATTTGTAAGGGAATATATATAATCATCACAACAATCTATATCTACGCATTTAGCACCAACACATATATATGTATATAACAGTACGTTGTTGGTCCATAATACATACGACCAAGTACTAAATATTATTTTCGCAATTCATAATCATAACATTTACCGAAAGACATGCATCTTACTTTGCAGTTTGTAGCTTTTGCAAGCTAATTAAGTCCAATTCATAATCAAATCATATATTAATTGTGCAATTAAGTCGAATGTGTGCAAAACACATGTTAGAAACAAAAACCTCAATTATCTGTGGATGATTCACATGTATCTGTAGAAGCTGCAACATCATGATCCGTCCTAAGAAGAATGGCTCCAAGTCCTATCTCATTTTCGGGTATGAAGTTGTCCACATTATCCACCAATATACGTTCTTCTACATGCCTTTGATAATTTCTATGTAATTTCCAAAGCTCCTCCATATACTCATCCAATGGTGTCAGGTACACCACCCGTGACCGTTTCCTTGAAGGGGTTTTGTTCCCAAAATCTGAAGGAAATTAATTAAAGCTTCTTATGATTAGAGATATATGTACTTTGTAAATATTGATAGATATACATTTATTTATTATTCACATGATACATGTTTTTTTTTAATTATTTAATGGCTAAAAAACTTAATTTATTAAAAAAGAATTGAAAAAATATATAGTTAAATCTAAAATTGAAAAAAAAAACTAAAATTGTAATTGTTTTTAAAGTGAGACAAAATATCTAAATTAAAAAATAAAAGGAATAAAATTATAGATTTTAAAAAATGAAGGATACAATGTCTTAATTAAAAAATAGTGAAACTAAAATCATATATTTAAGAAAATAGAGAGACAATAATTATATTTTAGCCTATAAATTTTTAGGGATATAAACCATTTGAATTCAATCCGCAAACCTGTCCAATCTAATTAGATTTTCATGGGATGATATTTAGTTTAATGAATTCAATTAAAATTGAATTTGGTAGGGATTGTTGAACACTACCAACACTCAATCAATCCCATATAATTAAATTATAAATATAAAAATTCTTAACTAATTAAGTACACCTTATTATCAAGGTAATATGTTGTTTATTTTAATGAAATTTCTATAAGCAGGACGTACAAAATATTCTAATAGATTTAAGATTTTGAATTTTGGAGAATATATGTGACATGAAATTACATGAAAAGAGTGTCTTACTTAAAGATGCATCATGTTCTACTTCTCTAGTCGTTTATAAATGTCTATTTATCCATAACATGTTAGAGATGAGAGAAAGTTACATCTGACTCTAAATGTTAATTAAAGACAACAAAATTTGAGACTAATATTTTTTTTCATCGTTAATAGTCATCGTTAATGGCTACATACCTTGTGGTGATATGTGTTGGACACTTGGGGTTGATTTATTGCTATCTCCATCACTTGCAGGTGGAATATGGTTTGGAAGTTGGTCCTCATCCTCAACATTGAGAAGGCTTCCACCATTTACATTTATAAAGTTCTTGTGGATTAATGGCTGAAGCTGGAGTTTCTTGGGGGGATAACTGTCAAGGTGTCCTTTTGACTTGTATTGCGATCCACAACCGTTATGCAACACCGATTTATCAGCTAGTCCGTTACGCCAAAGTGGATTAGCTGTTCCATTTAATATATAAAACTAAAAAAAATAAATCTGACATTTAAAAATAATCTCAAAGCAAAAGAAAACTCTCAAAATAATTAATAATGTGTTAAATAATAATAAAATTAATTATATGTCATAAAAACAATAAATGATATAATAACATTTATAGACAAAATATTAAATGATATTACATATGGTCTTATATATAAATAAGATAATACAAATCATCAAGATTAAGAAAAGTGATGATCACATTTAATATTATCATAATTTTTTTAAATTTAAATATTATAAGTGATAGTTTCATTAATGTTAATATTCATAATCACTATTTAACAATAAATTAAGGATATAAAATACACTTAATTTTAAATAATTTAAAAATTCATCATTATTATTTATAATTAAGAAGAAAAAAAAGTACTCTTTAATTTATTCTTTATTGCTTACATCTAGAACCAAAGTAGCATATATGAAAGATAATTTTATTTTCTAGTAGCATTGCATTGCATTTGTATGGAATCATAAATGACAATGGATAAAATGGTTGTGTACCTTGCGCCAATATGTGATGGACATTTGGGGTTGACTTATTGTTGTCTTCATCACTTGTTGGTGGAACATAGTTTGAAAGTTGGTCCACATCAACATTGAGATGTCTTCCACCATTTACATTTATAAACTTATTGTGGAATGACTGAAGAACGAGATTCTTGGGGAGATAATTGTCAAAGTGTCCTTTTAACTTGTATTGTGATCCACAATCGTTACACAACATTGGTTTATCAGCTGGTCCATTATGCCAAAGTGGAGTATCTGTTCAAATTATATATGATAAGAACAAGGAAGAGATACGTCCACATAATTTCATAGGAACTTCAAACTTCTAAAACATATAAAGTAATTAATGCATTTAAAATTAGATAAAAATAGACATTATTAATTCAAATAAAAAATTTATAAATAAACTGAAATAAGGGTAAAATAAATATTTTGAAAATGAAAAGCAATTCAAGAATATAAATAATTGAGATTTAAAAAAAAATTAATGTGTAAACTAACAAAATTAAATCTAACATTTAAAATCTCACAAAAAAAAATCTAACATTTTAAAAAAATCTCAAAGCAAAATAAAACTTTTTTATATCAAGCAAAAGGAAACTTTGGACATACCTAATAATGTATTAAATAATAGTAAAATTAATTATTTGTCATAAATAACAATAAATGATATCGTGACATTTATGGCCAAAATATTAAATACATTTAATATTTAATTATTGGAAGTATTCTAGATATTATGTCGTTAAGTTTTCTTTGACAAATCTAAAAAATTATGTTGAGAAAATTCTATTTTTTATTAATATTTTCTTATAAATATAATTTTAAGATTGAATACTCACTTCTGATATTTAATAGCATTCTTTATTCTCTTTAATTTAAAAGATTTTTTTTAAAAAAAATGAATCAATGTATTGAGCCAATTGATTTAATTGAGAAAAGTAGTGATACATTAACAATTGCATAGTTTATACTATATACACTTATTTGACACTCATTTTCTCTTCATCTCTCTATTTTTATTATATTATATCACCTATCATATTTATAATATTCACTCTCTAGATGTCTAGTAGCATATTAGTGTCCATACATGCATCATTTTTCAATTAAGAAATTTTTTTGGAATGAGATATGAAATAAAATCTAACAAAATTCCCAAAAATCATAGAAAGAGAGGACTTACAGGTAACTCTGCAATGGGAACATGGACCTTTCTTCACCATGAGTGAATGCTTTTGTTCACATACTAAAGCCACTATTGAGAAAAAAAAATCTTAGTAGAGGACCATCTTCATGTCTCAGAAATTGAAAATAACTAAAATAATTATATATAGAGAGAGAGAGAATAGAATGGCAATAGTAAATAATGGGATGAAGAAAGTAATATTTAATTAAGTTAATTTTGTAATTACATGAATATATAAAATTTTGAATTTTTTCATATCATTGTGTTTATTTTTGTAAGGCTTCATTGTTGTACTAAAATAACTTCTTGTTTTTGTTTCTCTTTCTCTTTTTTCAAATGTTAATTTATTTGTATCCAAATTAAAACTTTGCAATATATGTATATTTTGAAGAAAAAAAAGAAGAGAGAGACAAATTTCAACAAGCTACCTTCTTTGGAGTGCATTTTAATATCATATATGAATTTTGGTGACTAACTTTATATGTGTTGTAAAATTAGATGTATTAAAAGTTATTTTCCTTAATTAAGATTGTCAAAACAAAAACAAATGAATTTGAATAAACAACCTTAAAAAAATAGTTGATTTGATACACCAAAAAATCTCACATTGCTTAGGAGTTAAGGATAAAAGTAGTTTATAAACACTTTTCTCCCTTAACCTAGATATCATTTAAGAACAAAACTGTGATGGTCCACCAAGTGCCAAAACAAACAATACTTTAAATGTAATGACCCAAACAATATCAACCGACTTAAGACACCACCATTGACGAAATTACATTGGTGTTGATCAATGGTTTGGTGTATTTGAGCTCAAATCTCTCAAACAAGATTTTAGTATAAGCCTTTTGGATAGAAAAAATATGATCGAAAGACCCCATTAAAGGTGGTTAGTCAGATTTCTGATAGAGATTAATCATGATGACCCCCACCCTAAAAAAAAAAAAAATTCAAAACTTGACTTAGAAGTGTAATAATTGTCAATATTTATTAAGTCAAATAAATGTGATGATATATGTGAATTCAATTCCCCCATTTCAATAAGAAATGAAATTGGTACTCTAGCAATAAACAATAGAACTTTAATGATATTTGGATTACTACAAGTCCAATCGAACACACATCTTCAATTACAAATTTTCTCAACCCAATAACAATGTGATAAAAAGAGTAAAAATACAAATGTGCCAGTAAAATAATTAATATGTGTATGGAAAAAACTAAAAAAAATGAGAAAATGGAGAATGGGAAGAGAGAAAGAAAGACATACTTGATGCTTTTCCAAAGAATAGCTAAAGTCACAAAGGAAGAGCGTTGTCAAAGAAAAAGAGCCAAACAGTCAAAGGAAGAATAAAAGGAATTGAAGAACGTTGTCAGACATTGGAAAAGGAAAAAGATTTAATAGTGAGGAAACGTTAAAGACGAAGGGTAGAAAGGGACATAAGGAAAATTATATTTAAATAAATTTATTAGCAAAGAAAAAACGGAAGTTGAAGTAGTGGGCCACATTAAGAAGAGTTGGGGCAATGGTGACAAAAAAAAATTATTTATAAAACATGTTAAATAATTAAGGATTTCTTATTATGAGATTATGTATTTTGTAAAATTATATTTTTTTCAATGAAAATAGTATACACTATTTTTCAATGAGTTTCAATTTTTCTAAAACGAAAGTTTCACTGTAGCGAGGCGTCAATTCACTATGGAGAAACTAAATTGGTTTTGATTTTCAAACACAAATTTTGAAGTGAAATGAAATCAAACAAAGAAAGGTTTTGTTGAGATGAAATTCATATAATTCTTCATATAAAACTCATTCATAATCAATCTTCTAATCCACCGCAACCAAAATCCAAACTAAAATGACCAATCCTAATTCCTTAGCAATTAATCATTGAGTTCCAAGTCAAATCCCTAATTCCTTAGGTGATTTAGACCTAGAAATTTAGAATAAGATTAGTGAATTTCTACAAATACAACTATTTGATCCAAACCTGGCATCAAAGCCTTGCACGATTTCAATTCATATATAGAATTTGAACTTGTTTCCACACTATCCAAATCCCTAAAAGCTAGATTGATCACTCCTAACATGCTCCTAACATGCATTTAAGCATAGAACTGAAATAGGGTCACATTAACTACTAGAGTTGATATGAAAAACAAGGATTACGTACTTGAATTCTACTTCAATCACTCAGCAAGTGTGGATTTTAGCTCATTTATGAATGATCCAAATAGAAACTCGAAAGAGCAACAATGGAGGATGAGAAAGAGAAGGAAGAAAAGAGAGTTTGAGATTCTATTTCACAGAAATGACAAATGACCCAAAAGTCTTCTACCATGATGTTACAAGCTCTTTAAATAGAGCTCAGATCACATTATTTTGTGTCAGAGGATTTTCGCTGTAGCAAAATTATACTAATGAACTAAAGACTCAACACTTGATCTTCATGTTTTTGTACCTTGTTCGCTAGGGCGAAAGGTTAACTTGTTGGGACGAGTTTTTGTTGACTTCTAGGTCTATAGCTTTGCATAATCATTGTGGTGAGATTCAATTTCACTATAACAAATCTTCATTATTTCCAACTGATCAAGGGTCCTATTTCGCTATGGTGAAAACAAATCTTGTTGTGGTGAGATCATCTCTACAACTCTTAAATCTTTGATGATCAAAATTCGCTCTTGTAACATCCAAATTTACCCAAAAAAACATTAAAAAAAACTATCTTTTTAAGTTTCTAAAAACTAGTTTATACAATTTATTAACAAAAAACCACCATTATGAACAAAAGTTCTAAAGAAAAGCTATGATAATTGTTCACAAAATAAGGTGTAAAAAACAAATATCACTATCACATGTTGAAAATCCCTCTTTGTTACACGACCAGTTAGAGGGTAGTAAATAAGATAAATGTCAATATTAGCAATAGGTCAAATACCAAGGATTTCAACCAAGTTATCCATTCTCGTCCTATTGACTTATTTAAAGCAAGTAATTTGTGACTTTGCAAAATTGATTTTAAGGCAAGGTTCTACACAAAAAAACAATTAAGAGTGGAGGATACCACTTGCATTTGTGATTGATTGGCCCTACAAAACAACAAAAAAGGTATGACAAAAGAAGTGATCATACTAGCTAGTACCACAAACCCTTTTCAAAGAAGTGGTCTTATTTAGACCCATTCCAAAGAATATAATGATACTGGCTAGCACCACGAACCCCCCACATAAAAAAAGACTATCAATTTGTCCTTGGAAACCAAAATCAAGTAGAGTCCATTAAGAGTATGTTTGGATGGAGTATTTTAAAATTTTAGGGAATTTAAAATTCAAGAAAATTAAAATACATCAATTAAAATTCTTTTATTTTCAAAATTCTGTATTTTGATAAAGAAATTGAATTTCTTCATTTTTAAAATTTTGAACCTCATGCACGGAGAGATGCTTGAGGTGGGTATCATGAGAGTAGCGGAGGTCGAAGTACTCATCGGTGATGAAGATGGAGCAAAGAGTGATGTGATTAGAACTTCTATAAAAGAGAATTTCAATTTCTCACCTTTTAGAAGGAAATTCAAATTCTACATTTTTAGTTATTTAAAATTCTATTTTAAAATTCTAAAAATTTAAATTCTTCGTATAAAAATATTCAAACAATAAATTTTAAATTAAAGAATTTTAAACTCCCTGATAAATTACTTTTCCCAATTAAAATTCTCTATCCAAACAAACTCTAAAGGAAATCCTAATTGACTCTGTCATAGGCTTTCTCCATGTTCACTTTAATAGCTGTCAAGCCTTCTTTGCCTCTCATCCTATGAATTATGATGCAAAATTTCATGGGCAAGAATAGTGATGCATTGCATTTCAATTAGTTTTACTTGTACATTGTGGCATATAGGACTTAGTTTTAGTTAATTATCTCTTTGTTTTTTTTTGTGGAATTGGTTATGCTTTAGGTGTTATTGTGTTTTTAGGTACCAGTTTTAGAGTTGAAGGACACTTTTTGCAACTTAGAGAGCCATTTCGGGAACTTGAGATGGACCAATGGAGATTGTAGATGCCATGAGAAGTATCACAACTGTGAGATATAAGTTCACACCCGTAACCAACATGGATCAACGTTGTGAGACATGGATCAAAAAGGATTATCTTTCGTCCCTCTCCCTAGAATGAAGCTACATTGGAAAGACCCAATAAGATCTTGGAAGAGCAGTTTAATTATGTTCACCAATAGATCACCTTATATGTCACATTACATAGGCTAATGGGGCAAAATTCCTTCGAAGTTGTAGGATGATCCACTTTTGGAATAAAGAGTCTCTAGAAGTCTTGGATTAGTTGCGATTCATTGCTAAAAGTGCCTATCGCCATGTGCCATAAATCATTTCCCAACACAAGAAGAGTTGAAATCCATCAGGCCCGGACACCTTAAAAGATTTCATCCCCATGAGAGCACGTCAAACTTCCTCTAAAAAGACAGTAGGTAGGAGGATACCTCTTGCCTCATGATTCAAAGAAGGCATAAAATCTACCTGTAATGGGTTATTAGCAACTGACTCATGAGAAACAAAAAGTTCTCGTAATACCTCAAAGTCTCAGCTTGTAATGTATCAGGACCAGTACATTCACCAAGACCTGTCCTCCAAGAATAGACCATGCATCTTATTTCTCTTGTGCTTAATTAATGAGAGTCTGGGTGTGAAAGAATTTTGTGTTCCTACCACCAAACCTATGAAATGATTTACTATGAGTGAATCTCTTTCAAACCTTCAAAATGGCTTCCCCATTCTTCATTCTCAACGTTTCATACTCCTGCACTAATGTATGCTTTCTTAACATTAGTTGTATCCTCACGAGTTACTAGTAGATTGTCCCACATCTCCGCTATTTTGCATTGAGACACCCTAGAGAACTCATCAAAACTCAATGCAAATGTTATTATGGTCTTAGCTTTGATACTATATTCTGCCTTTTTCTTTTCATCCTCAGTCCAGTCATTCGAGCGACGGTATCTCAAACGGTCAACTCATCTCAGATTATCTTCTTCATGTGCGAAATTCTTCATAAGAGTTTGATTGATTTAGAGGTTGATTCATTGGGCCTTTGTAGGATTAACCTATAAACTTTGGTAGTGTTAGATGAAACTATAACTGGAATCATAGGAGAATGACTTGAACGATTACTACTCTATCTTTTCATTACTGTTATCTAAAACTAAATTCATTATTAAGGAAAAACTACCAACGAGTGAAAAAACTTTGTATCTTCACGTATAACAAGGATCTGAATCTTCTCCACCAACATTATTTTTTTCTTGAAAATGACATGTTCGTAGCTGTTCTTATTTTAAATTCAAAACCGTTATAATTAATTATATATATTTTTATAATTTTAATTTAATTTATCTCAATTACTTATGTATATTTTTTTTAACTTCATCTAAATTTAAAAGTAACTGTAACCATTGAGCAATCGTTCTGTCAAGATATAGGGAATATGCAAAAGAATTAGCTGATATGGACTGATAAACTTTTTCACTACCCCTTTTCTTTTTCATTCTTTACACACCTTTTCAAACACAGTTTCTAGTCATAACAATAACTCAGCCCATAGTACATGAAAGACTAAAAGGAAAAAGTGAAACAAAAAAGCACTCTCTAAGTTGGCAAGAAGACCATTCCAATGTCATGACTATAATAATAGTCTTCTTGGACTCAAAATATGCTGCTTTTACAAGAGCATCATCCAATTGATGTATCTATTCCTCTATTTCAGGTATATGTACATTGGCATCAACCATATTCTCGGATTTTCAAGCAATGCAAGTTGGTAACAAGCAACTAGAAAAGAAGCACAACCCTCTCTTCTGCACCCAATAAAATGAGGGAAAAAAACACAAAATTAGAAAGTGATCAAAACTTTATCAAAAGATGCAAAGAGTTGAAACCTTGGAAAAGGAAAGGAAGCAAAATTAGACCAATTACGAATTAAAATCTTAGTTGTAGGTTAAAAAAGTAAAAGGGTGTGTGTGTAGGGTTGAACCTTTTTAGCTTTGGCATAAAGAAGCCCCGGTGAGATCTTGTACAAGTCCTCATCAACAGGTTTTGAAGTTGGCCTTGGCAGTGGAGTTGGGCTGGGTGATTCACTATCCACATCATCACTGATCCAATTCTTCAATTTCGTTTCTTTTTCATGCTGGTCAACCACCTTTGCCTGAAATGTCAAAAACACATCAATTTAAGAACCAAAGCAATTATTTTCTTCCTTTACATAAAGTCATATTTGAGGCCACGTGTCTCTCTACCCATGAATTCTCATCTAACAAAGTTACTTCATTTAATAAAAATTTCAATACTTTGATTTGTTTATTGTTGCATCAATCTTTAGTGCACATGAAAAAAGAACTTGTTATCACCAGCGAGCGCCCGTGTTAATAATTTCACACGCTCTGTGACGCGTGGATCATGGAGGTCATTTAATAATTAGGACTCAGGAGGCCCCATTATAGAGTGGGACCAACCATCCATGGAGGAATCAGAGGTAAAGGCAAAATTGCTTTCAACACTCATGGTCTAACCCCACCACAGGTATGATTATGATGTTGAATTTCGTTTCGTGACCACGTACTTTGATAATTTCATGTTCTTTTCAGGCCCTTCACTTCTTTTTAAAAAAAAGTGAAATTAAAATAATAGTAGTGACTGTGCATCCTAAAATAGGATGGATAGGAGTAAAAAGGAAAAAGAGCATCGAAAGAAAATAGAATTAAAATGAGATAAAAAAGAATATGAATAAACTATTATATTTTTTCTTCAAATAATCAAGACTAAATTATATATATATATATATATATATATATATATATATTATAGTCTTTACACATTTATCTAATCATAAAGTATATTATATAGAATAAATTTTTAGATTTTTAAAATAATTAAATAAAAATCATATAATGAGATATTAAAATCTAATTAGTATGGCATACCCTCGATCGTGATACTTAATTCTTGAATCTTGATATTAACCCTATGGATATTTTAGTTCTTAATTTTGTAAAATGACTTTTTCTTTTGCTTTTTAACAACAACAAAATACACAATAAACAAAATTAATTAGGCTATTAGAAATGGATGGGAGTTCTTGTCGCAGCATAGCATTTTGTTTTCTTTATCCAGAATTAAAATATACGAAGAGGAGGTTTGGTGACACATAGATATATGCATACCCTTCTGCGAGGAACAACGATCATGGCGGGTGTGACAACATTATTCTCGTACAAATCCCCTGTAACATAAAGGTCACGTTCCTCAGACTCAGAGTAATTACTACATCGTAGCAAACCAGCTTGTCTCGCTGACTCAAAGCACTGTGTGAAAGGTAGGTTATCGTTCCAATCCCAACTCCCAAATGCTGGCACTTGGCTCTTCTTGAAGTACCATTCCTATTACACATACATACACACAAAAGAAAAAAAGAAAAAAAAAATTAGAAACCATAGGGGAATCAAAATAGTTTGCATGATCAACCAGAGTTATAAGATTTATTTTGTGGTTGAAAAAAAGGGTTCAAGGAATATTGATGGGAGAAGGAAGAAGTTGTGGATTCAAAACTCTCATTAATATTCTAACATAAAACTAACAACTAAGATTGACCGATAAAAAAATCATAACAAAGCATATAGCAATTAAGAAGATGAGTTAATTAATGTTGAAGAAATGAGAAAAAGACTTACTTCCATTGCAACTGAACTAAGGGAGTAGTAGTGAAGACTGAGTCTCAAAGAATGGTTCGGAAATGGGATGATGATCTTTGTTGTGTGTATGAGTGTGTGTTTGGCTGTGGTTTAAAAAGAGAAGAATGCATGTGGGTTGTGACAGTATGTGAAGCAGAGAGAGAGAGAGAGGGTAAAAGTTTGGGGTGATGGGGTATGAGGTATGGGATCTAAAGCAAAATTAATAAAGTAATTTTAATTGGAAAGAAACCAGAAAACGAAGTTTCACAGATTCAGACAGAGGGACAGAGAGGTAAGATGCAAGGTGAGGAGGAGAGGTCGAGAAAGTGAAAATGAGAGGGCATGGTAGGTTGCTTTTGTTATGATTCATTTTAAATTTGATCTTCAGCTTTTATGTTTTTTTGACAAGTTCTTCAACTTTTTTTTTTTTAGGTCAAGTTCTTCAACCTTTTATATAGGTGGTTGGTATATAGTTTTCACCGTGATAGTTGTTATAATTAGCATTTTAAATATTTAGTTCAAGAGCATTTAGCATTTTGGTATTTTAGAAGTTGTATAACTAAGGTTATGTTTACATATGACACGCATGTTTGGATGCTAGTAGAGCTTAATAGTACTTCTTCCCCAAGCAACAAATTCTTTTTTCCTGATTAAACGGCCACTATAGGCTATGTATGATTTTTTTGTTTGGGATGCTCAAACAGAAAATGTTTAATTTTTTCCTTATTTTTAGTTTTGTGACATATTTAATTACCCTCTAAAGTATGTTTGCACATTAAATTTTTGCTTGAATTTCAATTTTATAATAAAACTAAAATTTGGATTGCTTTTGTAAAATCAATTTGCAAACTCAAATTTGACTCAAACATATGTTAATTTGCATACGTCCAAACATGCATTTAGTCCTTGAATTTGTATTTTGGTATTATTTTAGTCTCTCAAATTAAGAAAAACTCGAATAAATTCTTAAATGTTTTTAGGGTTTCATTTAAGTCCCTAAATTAATCTTCTTCTTTTTTTCATTTTGATCCATAAACTTATACTATTATTATTATTATTATTATTATTATTATTATTATTATTATTATTATTA
>CM023948.1:31573103-31595360 GCA_013407115.1 Glycine latifolia | reverse complement strand
CTTAAGTCTTTATATGGGTACCAAAATGGAAAAAAAATGATTTCAAGGATTTATTTAAGTTTTTTTAAGTTTCAAGGACTAAAATAACAATAAAAATAAATTTAAAGACTACATTAATCATATACTCCTTTATTTTATGCTTTAGAATTTTGAAATATATGCATTGAAATTTTTAAAAGCACATTTCAAACATTTATCCAAACATAGTTGTAAAAGTTGAGAAAGTGCTTTTGAAAATTCCAAAACATATTCTCAAGTTTCAAGATTAAAAATTGGTCAAAGAAAAAAGAATGTGTATATGTTTAGATTTTTTTTTAATTCTACATGTTTAAATTAAAGTTTATAAATACAAGTTTAAATAAAAAAAAGTATGTTGTAAACTTAAATTTAATAAAAAATAAATTTATTATATTATGATTTTTATATTTGAATATTTTGTGCTTAAAGGTATGTTGATGAAATAAAATATATTTAGATAATATTAATTAAAAGCACTTTTGCTTTCATGTTGTTAATGCAAAAATACAAATCAAAAGTGCTAAAGAAAACATTTTTTTAATAAAAAAACAACCTTAATACTAATATGAGTTGAAACTCGCTTTAATAACAAACTTAAGTAAATGAATACTTTGAGGGACAACCAAATATAATACAAAATTAAGTTTAATAGGATGAAAGAAAATGAGAGGTGACCTAATGGATATTCAAACATGCTATTGTATTAAGAATAAAAATGGTTTTCAATTTTCCTAACTGACATTCAAACAATATAAAAGACAACTTAAACCTTTCTGATAAATATTAGAATGATTAATTTAATACTAATATTTTAAAGATTCTTGATACATGTAATTTTGCATGAATAAATTATGATTTGTTTCTTCTTTTTGTCTGCATATATAAATGTGTGATGGGGAATATGACCAGAGGACGTAACCTGTCTGTCAGTTTCTGCCTCGTACTAAAATGTTATCTTAAAAAGACCTTTAAATTTTATAATATTTACTTTTCTACACTACTATCATTATAAAACTCATATCCTTTGCAATTCATTTTTTTAAAATGCATCTCCTATAGTTAAAGATTACTGACTGCCCTCTGGCCATCATAACTGTATATACTCAGTTTACATTTGACTATACTTATAAGTTACAATTAATAAAGAGTTATCTTCAAGCGCTTAGATCTAAGATTATTTCGGTCTAATCAGATATTTTGGATTTGAATAATATATAATTATATTATATATTTAGAGAAAAAATTTATCGTTCATCAATGATTTTAAAAGTTCGAACTGTAGAGGATACTGTTGTCTAATAAATAATTGATAATGATATTTTGTACAATTCAAAGATAAATAAACACAATTTAAATGTAACCTTTTGAACATAGGAAAGTATCAATTTCCTGCTGGGGCACTATATTAATCATTTGCTTTGTGAAATGAGTCTCTGAAACAAAGCACGAGGAAAGGAGCAGGAGGTGTAAATTGCGTCTTTTTGTGGCACTCCAAAGGCTCCCCTTGCCAGAGATGGTTTTAGCTTTATTTCCCCACACGCGTACCCTCAGGGAACTTGGTGCTTTGTGCAATTGCATGCTCATTCAGTGCGTGTGTGAATGCTCGTGACTCCTTTGCTAGTATTTTGCTAGACACATTGGTCCAACAATAACTTAAAAATTGAAGAGGTCAACAACACAACTAAACTAACAATCCAGATTCCACAGGAAACTTCTTCAATGCTTCAGTATCTTTTGCTTCATCTGCCGTCCATGCATTAAGATCCGTTGATTTATAGCATTCAAAGTAATGTTAGGTTTTGATCTGTATGATTGAGGTTGCTGCTACTTTGCGTGACCTTCATCGGTCCTGCACCGTGAGAAACAAACACTAACCGTTAGATATGATTTTTTTTTTTTTAAATTATTTTTGCCGTCATACTGGTTCTTAGCTTGTTTGTTCCAGGAGGAGATGGAGGAGCTAAACACCATACTTTTTTCTTTTGGTGCATCCTTACATATCTGACCCTTCATTTTAATCGCACGGCTCAAAAACTTTCTCACCGTGTAGGACCTATGAAGGTCACGCACACTAGAAGCCACCTATGATTGATAGCAAGTTTCTGTAGCAACCTAGCTACTACTAAACAAGTTTATTTTTACAGTTTATGAAAATTACAATTTTATCAAAGTCACCTTGAGCCCAAAACCAATGCTTTATGTCAGATTCTAGCGTGTTTTGTGCTACATCATTTGTGTTTCTTTGGTTTGATGTCTCGTCTGGGATCTACATTTGCGAGTAAATTTACATCAAAATTGTGAATTAACGGAAAAGCAATTATTGTATGCTTCGAAATTGACACACGCTAAGGACCTCTAACATCCAACTAAACACATGGGTAGTGTACATCTAAGTATGTTAGTGGCGAATCTAAAACTCTTAAATGTTATATGTAATCTATCATATAAAAAAAATATGGAAGAAACAATATTACATTTTAATTTTTGCTTAGAAAAAAAAATGAGTAGTTTAATCGCTAACTGTAATATATAGAACAATAGAGAGAAAATTATTCCTAGTATACTGTACATTTTCTCTGTGAAATCTCAAATGGAACAACTACACTGTACAGTAATTAGAAATAGGAGTCTCTCCTGTGTTAAATCAATGTGGACTTGTTTACATCATAAAAAGCCCACTTACAAGTCTGTCACATCAACATATTACTAACTAGCTAGTTTAGTACCTCAAAATCCTTTAGACTAATAGTATTTTCTACAACTATTGAAACAACTTCTATTAGTCAAGCTCTTCAATCACTTGAATGAAAAGCTTCCATGTAAGTTAAATATTTAACCGTGTTGAGAAATTACAATAGGAATCGAATACCGTTGCCTCCCAACTGAAAAGCCCATAAGCTGCAAGTGAGTCTTTTGCATCAAAAGGAATCCTAATGATTGTTTAGAAATGCAAAGCTGGATTTGTAAAAGATTTAAGTTAGAGTTATTAAAATGGGCCGGTCCAGTCCATTGGGCCTGACCTATCAGTCAATCCAATCAACCTCATTAAGGTTTTGGTTTAAAAAGATAGTTCAGTCCAACTCACCACGAATAGGTTAAATAGGTTGATCCATCAGTCTACTTAAAAACTTTTAAAAAAAATAAGAAAATTCAACAAAAAATATATTTTTTTAAAAATATTAGTTAAATTAAATATTTCACTATCCACACACCACATTTACAACAAGACATATTATCACAAGTAATTTACATATAAATAGCAAGCAAAACTTAGAAAATAGTCTTAAACATAACACTAAATAAAATCTTCAGCAAGACACTAAATAAACAAAATTGAAGTCTATAACTTTGAACTTTGAACTTTGAAGTCTTAAAACAAATTTACGATATACTAAAAGTCTTAAACTTTTGAAGTCTTAGAACAATATTACAAAATATTGAGTTACTTTTTAAGGTGGACTAACCCTATCCACCACGGGTTCAACTCGAGTGGGTCGGGTCTAATTTCTCATCCAATTGCATGTTTTACATCTTATTTTGGCTCAATCCGACCCGAAATTGTGGAGGGTCAATTTGGACCCGTTTTTATGACTCTAGTTCAAGTCAACAATAGACTTAGTTGATTAGATGAATGTAGACATAATAGAGAAATTGTGAACACAATATTTCTTTGGATAAACTAAACTGAAAAGTGTATACATAAATTATTATTTCAACATCCTAGTATTTTAAACAACTTCATCAAACCCTTTCATTTTTACTTATGTCTTTCTTCTTATCACATCATATCACACATCATATCTATATTTTTTTCTTCGTGTCACTAAGTATTGATAATATTTAGGATGTCTAAAAGTGTTGGGGGGAGGGGGGGTGGGTGGGTGGACACCACAAATAATACCAATACTTATGGTCCAATAATTCAGTATGTTAATCTAGATGATCAATATCCATAATTGTCTATGTGGATGACATATTGATAACAAGCAATTCAACCAAAGCAAGCAATTCAAAATTTAATCACCAGACTCCATTCAACTTTTGTCCTTAAGAATTTTGTCAAACTCATTTCTGTCCGAATATATCTCACATCTTATTGTCAAAGTAAACTTGCAAATAACAAGGCCAAATAAAACTCCTATGATAGCCTCTCTAAAACTTGTCTCTAACAACACTCATGAAGCTCCAAATCCTTCTTAACTGGTCAGTGGTTAATACTCTTTAGTATGTCACAATCACTTGATCGAACATTGCTTTTGTGGTCAAGATTTTTTGTCAATTTGTGCACATACCCTTGGAGTCTCATTAGAAGGAAGAAAAATGGGTCTTGAGATACCTAAATGATACTGTTGATCATGATTTGCATCTTAAAAATTTGATCACTTGGATATTACTAGACATTGTTATTTTGATTGGCCTTAGATTTCTTGGATATTAGGTTTGTTTCTTGCATTTTCATATTATAAGACTCCAATATAGACTCCTAAGAAACAACTCAATTCCATAGTCTTTCGTATCTGGATGTGGATATTTCCCTAGATTGAATCTCTATTGTCTAAGTGTTTTAGTCACAAGATTGTATGATCAACTAAGTCCCATGAAGGGCTAACTTGCACATATTTACTTAAGCATTTATGCCACAAGCTCAATGTTTGATGGATTGTGGACTATCTGACCAATTCAATCCCACAAAAATTGAATTCTCACAATTCCACTTAAGCATTTACGCCACAAACTCAATGCTTGGTGGGTTGTGGACCGTTCGACTGAGTCAGGCCTACGAAGGGATGACTTGCACCTACCCTCTTAAGCATTTATGCTACAAGTTTAATGCTAGGTAGGTTGTGGAATGATCGACTAACTCATCACTGCAAAGGGCGAAGTCACACATTAACCACTGTGACTATGAATATTAGTTGCCAACATGCGCTTATAACCAACCAACTTTAATGGTCAAGTAGTTTGCCAAGACAGGCTTTTTATTGTCAAGTGCGTATCTCCCCAAACCATTGGGACATGGCAACAGCACCAAGAAAAACATTGTGTCTCTAACATGTTAAAGACACACAACAACGTACCTGTACCTAGTATGTAGCCGACAACATTGTGCGTACACAAGCACGTGGCCTACGAGATCCAATAACGAGAGGACACATGTAAAGGATTGTTGGAGGACATCACATAAATATGAGAGTGTTGCATGACTCCCCTCATGTTCATGGTCAGGCAGAGCTGGAGGAAACGTTGACCGAAGCTTTGAGGTAAGGAGACTTCATTCTCTCTCTAGTGTTCTCCGACTCCAACAGTCACTAAGCCACCTTTAATTTGGTGTTATAACCCATAATCAAGGTGCAATATTTCTCACAACAAATACAATTCTCCATTCAAGTCTAAGAGTCTATTTGGATACAAGCCTATAAGTGTTTTTGAAAGTTACTCTACTAGAAAAAATTCTATATTTTCAATAGAAAAACTCCCAAAACACTTATAACTTGTATCCAAACAAGCCCTAAGTCTTCTAAACTACATCTCTAATTTGTTCGAGAGAAGGCAACTCATGATCAAGTATCAAACACTGAAACACATCCCTTAAGTTCCAACTTGCAGACATGGTAACCTAAGTCCCTCCAACTTCGATCTTTCTTGTCTCCCAAACTGTGTTTGTTCTTACTCCACACTACTACGTTTGTGGAGGATATTAATTAAGGACAAGAGTTAGTTAGTCTCTTATATTTTTTTCCCACAATTATCCTCCTTCGTAGTAACTTCTGATTGAGGTGTATTCTGTTGTATCGTATACATTATTTTTTATCAGCCAATTAAAAATTATAAAATAAATGGTACCATAGGTACCTAAAGGTATACATATTTTATTTGTTTGTTGTTATATTACACAAGATCATTCATTCATTAATTAAATACTGAAGTGCATTGTGCTGATCTTTTATACCCAAACAGAGACACTCGTATATTTATTATTATACGATTAATTATCATCGTTAGTTATTTCAATTAGTTAAGTAACATCTTGAGCATTTTCTAAAAGCAAAACAGATCATAAATGAAAGATTATATTTGCTTCTAACGTCATGGTTCTTTACATTAAAATATATTGGATGTCATACTTAATTTTCCAATGATTATAGAGCTTTTTGACCAAAAGTAGTACTCACTAACAAATTCAAACAGTCCCTCTGTCTCAAACGAAATCCATAGACTTATAATAATGTATACAACCAAGAAGAAGAAAACATATTAGCACAAAAAAAGAGGTTTAGAAATTGGAGTACAATTATTTTCTTTTTTCTCAATAGGTCATCTATCTGCAGAAAAAAGATTACTACACACAAACAAAGAGAGCACAAATAATAGCTCAGAGAAGCTTAATTATGAGCAATTATCTGGGGGAGTGAGATTGCACTTTGCAGGAAGTGAAGTACCAAGAGTTGGATCAATTCCAAGAAAAGGCAATTCTGATGAGTTCTTGTAAGAGCAAAGGCATTTCAAGTCAGCACCAGCCAAAGCCTTGCAGCATTCAGGGGATGGATCAACTGGGTTTGGCTGAGTCACTGAGGGCTTGCAAGCCTCCAATCCACCTTCATCCATGTTACAGAGACTAAGACCTTTGGACTCTTTCCACATAGAAGAAGCCATTACCACCACCACCATTAATAGTGCCACAAACTTCTTTTGTTCCATCCTTGATCAACACAACTGTACCACACTAGCCACCACTGATCTCTTTGAAACTCAATGGAAGTTTGATGACTTGTGAGTGTGTTTGCCTATTTGTGGATCTATGATTTTGTAGCTTAATTATAAATAAGGGAGGAACTCTAAAATTGACCACATGTTATGGACCCGTGAACAAGAATTGGCAGCATGTGGAGTCACGGGTACAAGCCTTGTGCCATTTTGATTATTGCTATATTATAGTACGTAGGATTTATAATCATACATTGGTCGTGGAATTTTTTATGTGGGGTCACAATTTTTTTCAATGAAATTTCATGTTTCGATATAGAGTCATAATTCAGAAGCAATAATGGAGGGAATCAAAAGCCAAATTACTATTTATTCTTCAAAGGTTAAATTACACTTGAAAGATTCTCTTATATCAACAAAAAAATTTCGTGTGTAGAATTGTCATCGTTATTATAGACTTTATCTAATAAAAGTTTAAGTATTAATATTTATATTTCATTGACACTTTTTTATTATTAATTAAAATCTATTAGAAATTATAAAATTATAGAGGAGACTTATTAAATAAAAAATAAGACTTTGTCATTTCTAATAAGTGAATAATAAAGAGTAAATTCAAGAAAGTGCGTATGTTACTCATATTTAAAAATAGGAAAATGATAATTGGTCTTATTAGAATATTGGTTAAAAAATTAAAAAGAAAAATATTTTTATTAGAATATGTAAAATTATATTATTTATAACTTTTTATGTTCTTATATTATCTTTACAAATTAACAAAAACTCTTAAAATTATCCATTGTAGTTCCAGACAGGAACTATCCACATCCTTTGGATTTAAGAGACATCTAATCATGCCTGTCTGGGAACTAGTGAAAACATTTTTGAGATCCGAAGTATAATTGTAGCATTTGTTTCTTGTTTCTATTGTGTTGTGTGGACTTGAGTGATGTAGGCTTTTTATTCCAAGTGAATATTTTGATTTTTATATTTGTGGACGAGAGTAATTGCCCATCACGAGCGAGTTTGTTACAAGAGGCCAGTCTTTTTTAGTCATGGAACGCTGACTCAAGATACATGACCACGCATTTTGGTATAGATATTATTTTATATTAGTAAAATTTAATTTACTACAATGTAATTGTAAAAAAATTATCATTGAATTATGAATTGATATATTTTTTATTTGAATTCTTTTAATTAAATTCAAATTCCAATATGTAAAATGCCACTACACCAAAATAAATGGTGTGACATGAGATAATCTTTTTATAAGCAAATAAATTTATGTCATTTCATTAAGGATATCAGAGAATATATTTTAAAAAATGCATATAGATTCATGAGATTAATATAGAATATTGATGATCTAGCAAGCTTGTAAACAACAATATTGACTTGCTTATTAACTAAAATCACACAAGAGTTTTGGGATGAATTTAACAAAGTTATACATCTAGTTAGAATAGCATGAAATTCATTTTGACCTTGCTTTGTTGCGTTAATAGTATCCTCAGTGAGCTTACAAGCTGTTTTGAAGGCCACATTTTGAAATTGGAGTTGTTGTGTTCAGATTAGAGCTTGATGAAATGCAAATGCTTCAACTTCATGTGGTTGAGATATACTTGGGTGTAACTCATATCTTACGCTTTGATAAATGAACCATTTTGGTCTCGCAAACATAATTCGATGCCAAAGGAAGATTGATCCTTGAAGATTGCAGCGTCAAGATTACATATTATGAGAGTCGAATGCAAAGGAGTTCAAGAAGTGGAAGAAGATGAAGCTTAATGGGTTCGTTAAGGATTGGTGTATCGGACAGATAGCCATTCAGCATAGAATTGAAGAACTAAGTCAACAATTGTAACATGTCTAGTGTCTACATTATCCCAAACCATGTTGTTGTGTTTTCGCCAAATTCCCCACAAGATAATTGCAAGTTTGTTAATGTCTATTTGGTGAAGATGTTGAAGGAGATCAGAAATGCATTCTATGAATCCTTCTGTAGCATCAACCTTAGGTCAAATAAGTTGCTAAAGACCAGCAACTTGCCAAATCTCTTTTGCTTTTTCACATGAGAAAAATACATGCCACTAATTTTCATATGATTGGGAACAGAAATTGTGATGCATTGGACAATCCACACCTTTAGATATGAGTCTTTCATGTGTAGGTAAACAAATCCTTAGAGCCCATCACTAAAAGTGATTTCATTTAGGGGGATGTGCAAGTTCCATATCAACATCCAATTTCTAGTTATCTGCATAGTTGACTATTGATTCCATAGCATTATGATAGGATAATCTCACTAAGTAAACTCTTGTTTGTGTGAATTTCCAAGCTTGTTGGTCTTCTTCAGTATAATTCAACAACAAAATTAATAACCTTAGGTCAAATAAGTTGCCAAAGACTAGCAACTTGTCAAACCTCTTTCACTTTTTCATGAGAAAAATACATGTCACTCATTATCATATGATTAGGAACAGAAATTGCAATGCATAAGATAATCCACACCTTTAGATATGAGTCTTTCATGTGTAGGTAAGCAAAGCCTTAGAGTCCACCACAAGAATTGCTTTAATTTAAGGGGATGTGCCCTTAGTAGGTAGTCATTTTTGAGACCTCAAAAATTAGTTCTACTTGCTTTCAGGATCAATGACTGATCCTACAAACCAACACAAGACTTTTTCAGTGTATTTTGTCCTCACTCACATGCTTTCTAAGAAACTTCCTAGAAGGTCACCTATCTCATAACTACTTCACGCCAAGCACGCTTAACTGTAGAGTTCTTATGTGACAGGCTACCGAAAAGTATATGTATTTTGTTGGTATAGGTAGTATCAATTAATTCCTTTAAATCATCCTCAACTGCACAGTCTCATACATGTGTAACCTCTAGATTTTTTTCACTATGGTGTGATTCAATCGGGGTGTTACAGTTGGGACCAAATATTTATGGAATTCTTATTACCAACTTTCCAACTTATACCTTCTCTAACCAAAACCTGTGAAACATAGATACTATGCCAAATAAAACTTGAATTATTTATTACCCAAATTGGCATCCAATAAATTCCCATAAGGATAACCTTTAGATTTTAAAACTTGTGAACCCATAGTATCTAGGCTGGTAAATAAACTTCAACCTTACTTCCTAACATAACAAGATTAAAAGCATGTAAATGTTGAAATCTCATACCTCTAAATTCCTTCTTTACGACAAGCCTTTTCCAACTGAGATAGTTTATTCTTTTCCTGATTTGTGAGTTTGAACTCCAACAAAAAAAGTTCATCATTTTCTAGAACTCATCTTCAAGGGTAGATGGGAGTAGAAAAACACTTGTGCAGTATGTTAGGATAGGCTGTAAAATTTCTTTACCAACTTTTGAGAGATTTTTAGTGGACCAGTGATTGATGCAACTCTAAAGCCTTTCTTTTACGAAAGCAAATATCTCCTTCTTTTTACGGCCAATAATGGAAGGGAGTCCCAAATATTTTCCTCTGCCAATGGTTTTAGATACCCCTAGAGTTGATGAAATATTGTGCATGGTGTTGGGGGAGGTGTTGCTATTGAAAAACTTATGATTTTTGGAAATTGATGATTTGACCAGAAGTTTTGTCATATGTGTCAAAGATGTCTTGAAGATTTTGATTTCCTCATCATTTGCATTCAAAAAATAAAAGAATCATCAGCAAATAAAAGGAAGGTGTTTGAGGATTTGCAATCCCCTATACACCTTGACACCATGGAAATCCCTTTTTCTCTCAGATTTTTTATAAGGGATGAAAGATCTTCTGTACATAGGATAAAAGATAAGGTGACAGTGGATCACCCTATCTAAGACCCCTTTTCGAAATGATTTGCCCAACATAATCACTATTGATCATAATTGCATATTGTACGGTCTAAAGACATAATTTTGTCCAACCAATCCATTTCTCATGGAATTGTTTTTTTTTCAAAATACAAAAGGTATCTCTAGTCTACTCTATCAAAAGTTTTACTGATGTCAATTTTTAAAGCATCATTGCCAATTTTTCCCATGGATTTACATTTCATGTGAGGTATAATCTTAGATGCTAGCATGAAATTATGAAGAATTGAGTGATCCTCCACAAAAGTTGATTGTTCTGGGGAAATGCATTTTGGAAAGAGGGGTTCAAATGATTAGCCTACACTTTTGAAATTATTTTGTAGAGGACATTACAAAGAAAAGTGGGATAAAAATCTCACATATTGGTGGGATTGGTATTTTTTGGAATAAGAACAATAGTAGTGTTATTTACATTGAGGTGGAAGGGAACCAGATTCTAGTCCAGATATACCAGAATGGATAATTTTTGGACCACACAAATGCCATAATTTTTGAAGAAAGTTGGTTTTAAACCATCAAGACCCGAGTCAGAATTCATCTGGAAATTAGAAATTTTGAATTCCTCAATTTTAAATGGTATCAAAAAGGAGTTATTATCATAAGTAGAAACACAATGAGAAATATCATTAATAACTAGCATAATCAGTACAATTATTCTGAAGGCTAAAAATATTTTTAAAGTAGGAAATGACTACATCACATTTTTTATGATGGTCATGAACAACAAACTCATCATTAGAAATAAGAGAGAAGATAATGTTTGTCTTCTTCCTTGAGATTGTTGACGAGTGAAACAATTAGAATTAATATCACCATCTTTAAGTCAATAGATTTTTTTATCTCTGAGACTAGTAACTTAATTAATGTAGTTAGATCTTCAATCCAATCCTCAGACATGTCTATCTGAAAAATATCATTGTGAGAAATTGGTTCCTCGTGAACCTAGAATATATATATATATATATATATATATATATTGTCCCTCATATAATTTTGAAAGATCAATTTTTAGCTTCCAGTGGACCTAAAAATATAGAAATTTTCCCTCGTATAATCCTAATATAGAATAAAATTATTTGAGTTTTTTTTTAAATTAATCTAGTTTGCGATATGTTGATTCCCAAAACAATACATAATTAAGGTTAAAAAAACACTTAAATTCAATTGAATGACAATTTTTCAATTGAAAAGATTCATCAACACTAGTAATTCAAGAGAATAATATTTTGTAGCAAGGACATTAAAGTTCAACATAAACCTCCGTATCATCAATGCAAAGGAAAATTAAAATCAAGTTCAACACAAATTTCCGTATCATCAAATGCTAGCAAGTACATTCAAACCCCCTCCCCCCAAAAAAGTATATTAATGGCTTCTTTGTAGATCCAATCAAATAATGTCTTGTAATATCTTGTAGACATTCTCCTTTTAAAAATACTTTAACAAGAACAACCCATGCCAATCATGGCTTATTTGCAATATTTCATAGACATGAAAAAAAATAATGGCTTCTTGTAATATTTTGTAGACAAAAACTATAACGACTTCTTGTGATATTTTGTAAACATCTACATCAACTCGTTGGTTGGTGACTGTATGAGTTGAGGAATCGAAAAGTTACCAAACTCTAGCCTATCTCATTCTTTACCCGTTAATGACAATGAAAGTGTTATTTTTGTTTACATTTGGATCATTGGATGAGTTTTACCATGAATACGATACAAACTTTTCCATGGAAGAGAACAACAAAATACTTCTAATATGATGTTTTGATTAGTTGTTACACATTTATACTTTCATCCCCCAAAATATTTAAAATGTTAGTGTTACCTCACATATAAATAAACTAAAATACAACTTTAGTTCTTTTATTTTGTCAAATCTACAATTTTAGTCCACCATTTTAAAATAAAAGTTAAATTATAATTTCGGTCAACTTATTTTTTAATTAAGACACTTATTTTATTTAATTAATTACATTAACATTAACATTATTTTCTATGTATCATTAATCAATTTAATTTTTTTTCAAATTATCAAAATTTACAAATTAAAAAATATTTAATATATAAGTCTTTTTTTATTTTACTTTATATATCATTTTATATATTTTTTATTTTGAATAGTTTATCATATTTTTATTTTTATTTTATCAATTTATAATTAAATTTCATAAATTAATATGTAAATTATTCACATAATTATTTTAAAATCGATTTTAATATACAAAATATTTTTACTTTAATTATTTATATGAAATTATTCATAGACAAGACAATAAAATACTTTCTTTATTTAGTTAACTATATTAACATTATTTTTTATATTTCATTAATCAAGAGTTATTATTTTTCTAAAAATAATAAAAATTTATATATTAAATTTTTTTTAATATATAAATATTTTTTAAATTTTACGTAAATAATTAGAGTAAACATAATTTTTAAATTAAAATTAATTTACAAAAAAATTATGTAAATAATTTACTTATTAATTTATGAAATTTAATTATAAATTGGTAAAATAAAAATATATAAATTATTAAAATAAAATATATAAAATGATATAAAATAAAACTAAAAAGAATTATATAATAAATATTTTTTAACTTATAAATTTTGATAATTTGAAAAGGAAATTAATAATTCTCAATTAATGATACATACACAATAATTTTAGTATAATATAACTAATTAATGCAAGTGTACTTGTGACTTATCCTCTTGTCTATGAATAATAAAGAGTTATGAGTTTAATTCTTATTAACACACTTTTTTATTTTTATGAAAACAAGAGAACTAAATGTATTGATTTAGAAATAGAGGAACCAAAATTACAACCCATCATGTATGATAAATTTTTTTTACTTTTAAAATAATTATCTTAAACTAATTCAAACAATGATTTGTAATTGAATGACAGCGTAAAACTATTTTATATTGTAAGTGCATATACATTAAACTCTTAAATATAAGATCAAATTTCAAGCAACCCAAATCAATTTGTTGGGGTTTGATCTAATTTAGTTAGGTTTTAAGGTTTTTTATTTTTTAATCTATTATCATAATATAAAATCTATTAACTAAAATTTATTATTACTATTATTATGATTATTATTATTATTATATATTTTTTAAAAATAAATTTTATTTTTTATTAAATTTTGTTGAACATATATTAATTGCTTTTTTTATTCTGATTATTATTATTATAAAATAATATTAGCACATTTTTTTCACATGTTTCTATTTAGAAAAAAATATTAAAAGGAAATATATAAAATCCCCTAGTACCAGATTCTTTTTTAAGCCCACGCCAACTGATTAGGTTTCTACATTGGGCCTTTGTTATTAACTAAAGGTCCATTCTTCTATTCTTCAAGCCCATACAGTTTCCTCCATTTTCACATGAACCCACCGCATCCATCATAATCTTATCTGGACGTTTATCTTTTTATTGCTGCAATTTCATCCTCTAAAGGCATTTGTTTCATGGTGTGAAGAAAGATTTTCGGAAATATATATTTGAAAATATCATATTCTTATGTTTAATAGTACAAGTTTTATAAAAACACTCAGAAATAATTGATTTTCTAGAATATAAAATACACATGTTTACATTACTTTTTATTCACATGCTGAAAGTTATCTTGTTTTGTCGTGGGAATTGAAATTATTTTCTATAATAACTATTTATTCTCACTTCATTATTCACATATCTTATTTCGCTTTTTATTTTTTAAATTTTCTCTAAAATCCCTAATGACAATCAAACATATTCATGAAATAATAATCTTACGCATAATATTCCTAAGAATATAATTCTCAGAAATACAATTTTTTTTTTAAAAAAAAAAATCTAACCATACTCATTTTTAACCCCTGAAGGTAGAAATGACGAAAAAAAAACATATTTATTTATCACTTTATTTTTATAGTTTTGCAATTTCGAGCTCATATTTTTAATCCCTGAAATTTATCTAATGCTAAAATTATGTCCTTATGTTAATTTGGTATCTAACATTTAATGAAATTTGTTGACATTAATCACCTCTTAATTGATAGGTTCGCAAGTAACTAAAAACTAAAAATAAAAAATCCACAATAGAATTTATGTGTTTTTTAGGTAACAATTTGTGTGTTTTAACATATTAGAATTCCGTATTATTTTTTAAAAAAAAATCTAATATGTGTAATGGTTTTCATATCATTGATTAGACACCAGTCTGACAATTAAGAGATAACTAATGACCTCCAAAAATCATAAAACAAGGTATTACCTGTCCCACAATCAGAAAACAGCAAATTACCTAAAATATAAGTCCAATTATCTACTTTAAAAAAAAGTCCAATTGTCCAATTCAAACATTAACACTGGAAAATACATGTTCCAAATGTCATAATACATGTCACAAAGGATACTCACAATTATTTTATTATTAATATAATGTATAGATTAGGTTAGAAACTCACTAATCTAATACTTAATCCAATTTTAATTGGATTAGTCAAAATAAACATAACATAACTTGATTACCCACTTTAGCCTACTAAAATATAATTAAATTGAGTTGGATTTATCAAATTTTTAAGTCAATCTCGATGTGTTATTGCATTCCTAATATCAATAAATTTGGTTAAATTTTGGAATTTGGATACCAAATTAGCATAACTACATAAAAGGTCCAATTTTAATATTTGATAAATTTTAGATACTAAATTGCCCAAATAAAAATTTAAAAACTAAAATCACACAAATATAGAAATAAAAGGATTAAAATTACACTTAAGTTTATAATTTTAGATAAAAAATAATTTAAGCAAATAAAAATATTATATATATATCATAAAAGTAAGTCAGAATTGATTCTATTTGATCGACTTTTTTTGAAAGAAAGGTTGATTTTAGAAATCAAATCAATACAAGTCGTCAAATATGAGGAAAGATAAACAAAAACATTTATTATGGTGAGAACTTTTAGAGCTGAATGGATTGTCTATTCTCAAGATATAAAAAAACGTACCATCATTACTTGAAATAGATAATACATTACATGTTTTTATTTATTTATACTTAACATTACGTGTTTTTTTGTACAAGTTTTTGTATATACAAGTATGGAAATTTATTAATTTTATGATAATTATCTTAGAATTAATTATTTGAAAACGTAAAAAAAATACATTAATAATAATATATAAAAATTAAACTCCTTAAAATATCTTATTTTGAGCCAAGAGCTGGGCATGGATCTGGCCGGACCCCACGGGCCCACACCGTTTCATGGGAGTGTCAATGAACAAAATTATTTGGTGGGACCCAGAAATCACAGTACGAACCTGCATCTCAGAATTTAGACTTTGATTTGAATTGAAAATGGATAGACATGAAAATATTTAATGATCGAAAAAATGAGTGACTTGTTTAATTTTTTGCTTATAAAAATTATACAGTATAATTTTAGTTTGAATTCGTTTTTTTTAGTAAAGATCAACATTTTAGCAGGTGTTTTTAAATTTAAATAAAATATAAAAATGCATAAATAATATAAAATTAGCATTTTAATGTGTATTCCACAATATAAATGTTTTTTTATAATTAAAATTCATAATAAATAAATATTTAAAATATATAATTTATATTATAATTAACATGCATAACAAATAAATATCTTTAAATAATATATAAAATATATTTTAAATTACAATATAGGGTTATTTTTAACTTAAGTGAGGTCCCTCAATGATAACTACGTATTATTTTTATTTCAGTATACAAGACTTAGTTCAACTTTTTATTTAAAAACATCAAATCTAATTCTACTTAAGCTAATGATGTGTTTATCTTTGTTTTTAACTGAAGAAACTTTTTTATTCTTTTTCTTTTTTATCCAACCACAATCAACCATAACAAGGATTCTATTTTCCTTTGATATTTTAAAAAAAATGCCATCGTACACAACCTATACTCACGAAAATTAAACATAAGTCAAATGCTAACCAATGGTTAAAAAACTAAAACTAAAAATAAAATATATTTATTAAAATACATAAAATTATGTTACCAATTGTTTTTTTTTTAATTTCCTCTCATTTTCGTCATAAGTATTTTATTTTTCTTAACTTTTCTTTTAAGAAGACCCATAACAAGACCTAAGCATAAAGTCTCTAATAAAGGAGAGGGGACCACACTAAAAAGTATAAACCAAGACATTTCCTTCGTACTACGAAATATGAAATGGCTGAATCTATAGTTATACCCTTAATATACTCTTAATTGCCTTCTCACGCTGCCCTATATCCACAATTGGGAAGGAAAAGTACACAGCACAACATAGAAGCATGGGCAGAAAACTCTATACAGATTGGCTTCAATTCGAGACGTTACTATGTTAAATGTTAATACAATCAATAATTATAAATCCTTCCAAGTCATTTTGCTAATAATTCCATTATATTGATTTCATTTTCTCACAGTAATCACTTTTCAAAAGTGATCATATTTAAGATACTTTCAACTATTATATGTGTGTATTTCTTTTAATTCCTTTTCAGTGGATCCATCCAGTTGTTGATTCTATTATCTTGATATGGTAAATGTTAAATTTGTTTTACAATTTTAAGATATTAAATGTATTTTTATTTAATATTTTAATTTAAGAAAAGATATAATATTACTCTAAAAATGTGTTTCATAACTAATTCTAAAAAATATGAACTTATAACTATAGTATTCCCATATTTGTTTGGAGTCTCTAAAAATATTCTAAGTATTGCTCATTCTCATGAGAAAGTGTGAAAAACATGTAACTTTCATTTTTAATTATTTTATCGATTTTTAAATGTTTCTAGTAATATTATTGAGAATCCAATATAAGATCAAATTATAAGTATGACACCATTCCATAACTTAAAATCAGATAATTTCATTACTAAAATTAAAAATTCGTTTTGCAAAAAAATCCAAAATATTATCCATATCTCATGCATATTATACAAAGTGAAGACAACTATTTATCTTCAAAAAAAAACATTAAACCCATCAAATAAAATTTACTTTTATATAATCCTAGTTGATTGGAAAATCACATTAAAATAAACTATTTGTAAACCCAATACATAAAATTTACTAATGATATAAGTTCGCAATTTCCTAAGATTCTACTTTTCTTTTATTCGTTACACACTGTTTCATTTTACAGAAGAAATTCAATATTAATATCTATAATTAATTTAGAGTCAAGATATTAAATATTCATCTGCATTATCAATTTTAAATAAAAATAAGTGAACATACATCAAGAAATCTAAAAATCAGTGTTCGCTTCCTAATTTTTCTAATATACTTTTCAGATTTTTTTTATTTAATCAACAGAATAATACTAATCAAACTCGTAGTATTTTACGTCAAATTCTCTGTAATAATAAGAACCTCGTAGTTTTACATGATTATTGAAAATAACACTGATTCACGTTGTCAATCTTCGTAATCAAATCCAGCATTGAAATAAACAATACAATCCAACTTAAAAAACATAAAAATATTAATACATCCCATATCCAAGCACGCTTCAGTGATAACAATCCTACGCACCATCTATTATATGGTTAGTTTTAGTAGTTCAATAAACACAATTAACAAAAAGCGAGCGATAATCAAACAAGACAAATGCAGAATAAATAATCACATCAAGACAGAAATTAATAACTACTATAGGTAAAGAAATGAAAATTACTTATAAAAGCGAGCATTCAAAATAGGAGTTAAATTTGCCTATTTTAATGTGTCAACAACAAAAGTCATTCATAACGAGTCTAATGACAAACGAGAAGCATCATTTCAAAATATTCAAAATAGAAAGACATGCGTAACCATTAGATTAATACTAATCCCACATAGATATACTAAAAGACTGAAGAAGATGTCTTAACTAGACACGTGCGACTTTTTCCTTAATCAATTCTACAACTATAACTGAAAACCGAAATAATCAAGACCCAGAACAACATCAAAGGCCATTAAGCCTCCACGTCAGCACACTGCTTCCCGGGAGTGCAGAAGAGCCAAACGAAGCCGTACGGATCCTTCACCCTCCCCACGCGCCCGCCGCAGCACGCGCCTTCCCCTTCCGCTACTTCGCCCTCCGCAACTGCACCAGCGCTCACCGCCTTAGCTATTGCCCCTTCCACGTCCTCCGTCTCCAAGCACAAAACGACACCGTTTCCCCCCGTCTTTGCTCTGACATACAAAACAAAACGACACTAAATATATAAAAAATTCGGAAAAAACGTCTATATAAAACCGAAATCACCGAAACCGTGGAATTAGAGCTATTAAAACAAAATAGAAACGACAGAGTAGAATAGTAGAGTAAGAACTTTGAAAGAGTAATAAAGACAAAAACGAGTTCACGATTCTTGGAAGAAAAAACACTTCTATTTTCTATTAATCACAGATCGAGTGCATATAAAACAAAATATACAGAAAAGATCACAAGAAGTAGTATAAACTAATTAAATATAAAAAATAAACAAAACAAAAAACCTAAACAACCGAATAACAGAGAGAATAACTAGAATCTTGAAAAATAGTAGAAACAAAATAGGGGAGCAGCTTTAATATTCAAGATCTAGAGAAGATGAACGTGAAAATGAGAAAACTAACGGTGAAGCAGAGTCATCAACGAGGTCAGCGACGAGAATGGTGGAGCCAGCGATTTTGAGCTCTGCGGAGAGTATGAGAGGGAGCTCGTGCTCGGCTTTTCGCTTAGGGTTGAGCGTACGGCCAACTTCCTCAGCGCCAAACGCAGCCTTGAAGAACAGAACGGCGTCGTTGGCCTTGGGAGCTTCGACGAGGAGCAGCGGCTTCACAGCGACAAACGACACCGTAGCAGCAGCAGCGGCATTCTCCAACCCGCCGTTTTGAGCGTCTTGCTGAGCCATTGAAACTGAACGCGACACAGAGAGTGATGAAGAGAGAAAACCCTAACCCTAGGAGAGAGAGAGGATAAAGCAGAAGAGAAGAAGAAAATGATTTGAGCGTGAAGGAAGAAGCGATGGTGGGACAGTGATTATATAGAGGCGGGGGAGCGGAAACGCTTCGGGGGTAAACTGGGGATTGTTGGAAAATATGAGTTCAGTGCGTTACTTTACCAATTTGTACCAATATATTTTATTTAAAATATAAAATAAAACAGAAGGATTTGGGTTTTGGATAAAGGGGTAGCTTAGATTGGCCCTGGTTGTGGGTTTAATTTACGAAGCGACGCCATTATGTTATGAGGCTAACGGTCTTTTCGAGTGACATCTTTGTGACTTGTGAGACCACGCGCAACTAAACGCAGGCCAAGCACGACGCGCCGTTTTGATGTTCAGCAATGCGATTGATATTTTTAAATGATTTTTAATTTTTAATTAAATTAAGTATGAACTCAGAAGAAATTCAACCTCACACGGTCAGCACTAATGGACTGTGCTTGTGTACAACAAATAATGAAATCAGATATAAAAACATATATATTGTTGTAAGAACATTTATTAAATAATAGAATGATAGTTTTTTTGCATTTTTTTTCACTCTTTCATTTTGTTCAATTTTATTATATGAATTTAATTAATGAGAATTTATAAAACTATTAACTTTTATAATGACAGTTTTGATCATCAAATTTAAAATGATTTTTTATTAATTGATATTTTTTTGGCTAAATTTATCCTAACAAATTAATTTGGAGCATTTTATCCCAATTTTTTAAAAATTTGTGAATTTTATCCTTCATTATTTGTTCATTAATAAACACAAAATTTGAAGGTAAAATTTGTCAAAAAACAATAGAAGTAAAATTTGCCAAAAAAAAAATTAGATTCAAAATTTGTAAAAAAAAAAGTTAAAAAATAAAAGGTATAATTATTTTAAGAGTAAAATTCGCAAATTAAGTGCACCACCTAATTCAAATAATGTATGACAACAATATAAAACTATCTTGAAAGCATGATGTATCACAAATTTCGGGCTATAGACGAAACAATATAAAATTATAACCCCAAACATATCTTAATAATTTAAAATTAAATTTGTTATAAGTAATTTTACACAATTTTAAAAGAAACATACTCTGAACTGAAAGTCTATTAATTCATTCTCCCATTTGTGCAAAGAATTCGGTGGAAAAAAAATTAAAGAGAGGAAACAATAATTGAAACAGAAAATATAAAAGACTTTAAATTTCAATAATATTTATAAAAAATTTCATTTACCTTAGTTTTAAAAAATAATAAAAATTGCTGTGAAAAATAACGAAAATGCAATTTATATCACCGCTTGATTGCCTTGCTTTTATTTAACCAACCCTTAGGATTAAAATAACTACTTATCTCTTTTTTTACACCTTATTTTATAACTTTCTATTGACTTAATTTTATATGATGTTAAGAATATCCAATAAAAGTATTGTAGATAAGAGTTGACTAAAGGTTAAAACATCTAAAGCTTACGTTTTAGGTTCACCAGTCAAAAAAATTGTTATTAGTATTTATAAAGAAAAAAAGTCTCATATGTTGATAAAAAAGTCACATATTTGTAAAAAGGTCTAACATACTTAAAGTAACTAAATAAGGATTGAGCTTCCTGCACCATTAACTTATTCTAATACACCATTTGGGCACAGTGGATTTCTCATTTTACCCTTTGAATTTAAATTTTAATTATATAATATTTTTTTAAACTTTTCTTCTTCCCTCTCTTCTTCTCCCCTGTGCATCTTCGGTGTGGTATTCCTGAGCGCCTTCTTCTCCGGCAAGCCCAGTATTAGTGGCTCGTTGTTCTTCCCGGCATTGATACTCCCCGTTGCACGTCGTTGATTGCTGTTCACTCCGCCGCACCTTGTTCGAGCTTTGTTCGTGGATTGGTGGTGGATTGTTTATGCGTTTCGTGACCCTGGTGAGTGGTTTCTCTCGCTATTGGTGCTTATGGTGTTCTGCTGAAGCTGTTGCAGGTCGTTAATGGCGGAAACGGATCCGAAAATCCGTGGGTCAGTGTCGTACGGATTGGTCAATCCGTATGGGTTATACGGATTGGGCAATCCGTATACCAGTTGAATGCTGCTAAAATTGAATTTTTTTAAATGAAATGAATAGAAATGCAGTCTAATATAAATGTATGTGCCTTTGGGTGAAAATTACTAGCTTGATGAGTTGATTTGAATAGAAATGCACGATGGTTGTGAATGTCGCTTGTTGAAAAGTTTCATAGGTTGGTTTTGATTAGAATTGAAGTTGATGATATGATGCATTGTGCAAGGTAGGTCCGGAACCCAGAAATAGTTCTGTTTTTATTACAATTACACTTGAGTATTTGGTATGCTTGTGAAGCGTTGCTTTGAAATCATTATTGGTTGGTTTTGATCATATTGTAGTTGAGTATATGGTAAGCTAGTCAATTACACTTGTTGAACCCATTATAGGTTGGTTTTTATTAGAATTTGGTATGCTTGTGAAGCGTTGTTTTCAAATCATTATTGGTTGGTTTTGATCATATTGTAGTTGAGAATTCGGGTAAGCTTGTCAATTACACTTGTTGAACCCATTATTGGTTGGTTTTGATGAGCCACTTCCTATGCTTGTGAAGCGTTGTTTTCAAATCATTATTGGTTGGTTTTGAT
>CM023948.1:31403136-31573093 GCA_013407115.1 Glycine latifolia | reverse complement strand
TAGGATTGGACTTATATTATATACAATTGCTTGTGGGTTGCACTTGTTGAACCCATTATACGTTGGTTTGCATTAGTATTGGACTTCTTTGTTTGCTATGGTTGTCAAGCGTTGTTTTCAAATAACTATTGGTTGGTTTTGATTAAGTTTGGAATTGAGTATATGGTAAGCTAGTGAATTACACTTGTTGATATGCTTGTGAATTGGACTTCCTTAGTTGGTATGGTTGTGAATTACACAAATTTGTATCAAATGATGTTGTTCTTGAAACTCAAAAGCTGAAAAACACTATGTGGATGCAGGTTATGGCTAGGACGAGAGGAGGATTGCGTCGGGCTGTTGGTCGAAGTCCCGACCGTTCAGCGGGTACACATGCTAGAGGTCATCCTGAAGATGCCCCTGAGCGGCGTAGGCCAACCGCATCTGTTCGTCGTCATAGGGCAGGTGTTGCTATTCATGATGATCCTCCTGTGACTGAGCCTGAGCCTGATGCCGAGATTGCTGACCCGGTGATCGAGGATATGGACACAGCGTCCGAATCTTTTCCCGGAGGGCCGGAAGATTCTTCAGTGCTTACTCAGTTTGCTGATCATGTGGCGCTACGAGTCTGGGCAGGAGAGGTATTGACATCTTCAACTACATAGACCAACGTCAAACTCATTTGGTTATCCATACATGATTAACCGTAAATTATCTCTTCTCTGCAGGAACGTCCAGAGTTGAAGCTTGCTTCCCATGGCCGTAAGGTCATTAAATTCGGGAAGCCTGTACCTGAGATTGCAGGTTTTATCGCAGCTACTGGCCTGACTCCATTGATTGGATGCTCGGTGGAGACTGGCGATAGGGGGTTGCTATCTGCATTTGTTGAGAGATGGCACCCCGAGACATGTTCATTTCATCTGCCCGTGGGAGAGATGAAACTCACTTTGGACGACGTCTCATCACTGCTGCATCTCCCTGTGATGGGCACATTCGACAGCTACGATCAGTTAGACATCGGAGAGGCGATCACGTTGCTGGTGGAGCTGCTCGATGTCACTGTACAGGAGGCCTCTGCTGAGACGACACAGTGTCACGGTGCTTATGTTAGGCTATCATGGCTCCGTGAACTGTATTACGCGAAGGTGGAGGCGAGACAGTGGATATTGGCCGCCAGGGCATATCTACTTCACCTTGTTGGATGCACGCTGTTTGCCAACAAGAGTGCCACACATATAGCTGTGGCATTCTTAGAGGCATTCAGAGACTTCGACCGGTGTGCGGGTCTTGCGTGGGGTGCGGGTGCTCTTGTCCACATGTATGAGAACCTGAGCTACGCATGCAAGCACCACGGGAAACATCTTGCAGGGTACATCACACTGTTACAGGTAATCATTTCCAATCTCAAATGTCTTAAGCATTAATATACAATTGTAAGCGTATGTTTTGTTTGCATTTTAACGTTACTTTTATTGTTTGAAATTTGTAGTGCTGGATATACGAGCATTTTCCTAGTATAGGAAATGTCGATGCGGATGACCAGTACGACGAGAGGCAACCTCGTGCCTGCAGGTGGAAGACCGCGAAGGCCTTACCGGTGTCAACCTATCGGAAACGTGTAGATAGGTTGACACCGTCTGATGTAGATTGGACACCGTATGGGGAGCATCGTGGACAGAGGGAGTTTGAGGTCATCTCCATGTACTCTGGATTCCTCAGATGGGGTCCACATCTGACTAGGTATTTACCCGAGAGGGTCGTCCGGCAGTTCGGGTATGTCCAGCACATTCCACCCCCGCCTATGTCAGATGTTACTTCAGTTGATGATCTTGAAGACAGGTGGAGCCACTTCCTAGACTTCATGGTGCCGACCGGAGGCTTGGTTGAGTATCCAGGTCACTGTGGTGCTGCATACATGGGGTGGTTCTTCCGCATCTCCCATCCATTCATGACCCCAGCTCGGTATCAGGAGGCGACTTCCCAGATTCCACCCGTGCCTGAGCCCGCACCAGCCCAGACTCATTCCCATGGTGCCGCTACTGATCCCTCCACTGACATAGATGAGCAGAGACCAGTTCATGCCGTGGTATTAATTGTTAAATTCAAACCTAATTGACGTTCAATACACGTTTATCCATTACTTAATCATTTCATTTGTTTTTTTGTAGCATGTGTGCCAACGTGTTGCCGAGGGCCTCCAGCATATGATTGATATGAGGATGGTGACAGAAGGCACAGATGCATACTCCATGACTGAGCAGCTCCTGCATCTGGTTCGAGGCGTGACTGACGATGGCATTGTCTACACCCGAGCTAGACGGAGTTTCAGACCGCGTAGGAGACCTTCCCCTGCTCGTGATTGATATTTATCAGAGACTTTGACATTGATTATTAGATATTAGAGAAATTTATTTGTAATTATTGTTTAGTCACTTAGAACATTTATATGACGGAACATGGTTTTACTCATTCAACATTTTATATCATAGAAGAAATACATTTTCAGTGTTAGCTAAATGTCTACACATCACTTAAATCAACGTATTGTCTACGCAACAGCATCGCTTGAATATACAATTGCATGCGATCAATGTAATGATAGGGCCACTGCTGAGCTTCGGTGCTAGCGTGACTAGCCCACAAACATGCCGTCCACGGTAAAGGACAATTGTCTGCCAAGGTTACCTGTTTAGCACAAACAACATACATAAATCATGAATACTGGTAAAAAAAATGCTTAAAAAGGTGCCGAGATTGAAATTACCTGAACAAAATGGTTTCCAAACACATGACCAATGCACAATATGCGATGAACCCGGGGATCTCTAGGTGGTTGACTTCTTAGAGGGAAGAACGTCATACTTTGCTTGAGTGACAGGGATACTACAATGATATTATATCTTGAGGCAATTACATGACCCATATCTGTGATATCCATCCACTTTTCCATCGTTACCTGCAAATTATCAGTTAATCATATATATATTATATGCATGTTTGTTCGTGCTTAGGTTAGGGCAAACCATATGATGTAAAAGAAACCCGATTTAAACATACCTTTGAGAATCCATCAACCAGTAGGGACCGCTTTACCATTTCAAACCTGTGTATCCCACCAAACAACGATACATATTGATCGGTCCATTGTGCAAGTTCTTTGAGCAGGTCATTGCGGACCAAAGACCAAGCCTCTTCACCGTAACCTACCAAGGCAGCAATAACTCGATATCCACAATTACCATCATCTTTTACATCAGTTATGTCAACAATAAAGTTCTGCATAAATGGATGAAATTGATCGAGCATGGGAACCCTCCGCTTTTTCATTAGAACATCGGAAGATGAACTGGACTGTTTCGGGGTAGAACAACTATTTTGTGCAGAATGAAACTCATCCACATACTCGAAGTAAGACGGGTCCCTTTTTGTAGACCGTTCGTGCTTTCTAACGTTCTTCTTCTGAGCACCTTTTGTTTTCACCTTATCAGGGGGAGGACACATGGAATTCTTATCAGGGTATGCAATTTCAGACAGCTTTGACTTTAGTGTCATTTTTCCACACAAATCAAGTGTTTCAAAACGGTTAGATATGGCTTCTATCTCATCCGTTATGCTTACTTGGTATTCAGCTGCACCATTGTCCCAGTAGTTTAATCGACGCCAAAACATATGAACAGTGGTGATTGGAATGCTCCCAATAACATACTTGGACAGCTCACATGCACAAGGCAAACCATAAGTTGTTCTCAACACACATCCACAACGAGTTGGGTTTTTTCCAGCATAATCCACCCGCTCATACTCTTCCGCAATTTCATTTAACGCATACCTAGACACCATGCCAAGAAGTCTCTTGTATAACGTAACTTTGAAAACATGTGATACTACATGTGTACTTCTTTCCAAAGATGCCTTGATTTCAGTATGTTTTAAGGTGATCATATTGTTCATCGCATCCCAAACCGTACACAAATCACCAACACTATTTTGTAGTAGCCGCTTTAAAGTCCAATGGGCAGACTCAACCCTGCAAGGTATGATACGAACATAGTTTACTTGAAAGACTTGAAACCTATGCAAATGATAATTTAAATTATAAATTAACCAATGTCTTAAGCAGAAATTTACCTGTTTGTGGTTGTATTTCCAAGATGCATTACTTTGTTTGTCCATGCTGTGACAAATTTTTCTTTGTGAGGGTTCAACCAAGTGTCCTTGACGTAATCAATAAATGTTGGCCACGGAGCACATGCAACCTCAAACTTCATAAGACAATCATCAAATTTCTTCTCACTAGCACAGTCAACCACACTTCCCCATGCATCCATGACATAATCCCACGCATTCTGCTGCCGAATATAAGTTTTACATTTTGCTTTAACATTCTTGTCAATGTGAAACCTACACAATAAATTGGTTGCCTCTGGGAAAACGGTTTCGACAGCACTCATCAATGCTAAATCTCTATCTGTAACAATCACCTTAGGAAAAAATTCACTTTTAAGAAATATCCCTCTAAACCGTTCAAGGGCCCACACAACATTGCTTATACGTTCCGCCTCTAAATAGGCAAATGCAGCTGAAAATGTCTGCCCAGTAGGTGTCACACCAACAATGTCAAGTAAAGGTAGTCTATACCTGTTTGTTTTGTATGTACTGTCAATCAAGAACACCATATGATATGCATTACTCAATTGTACTGCATCCGGATGTGCCCAAAACAAGTCACGTACAACATTTTCATCCTTCAATCTATGCCAATGAATATACATGTCACGTTCAAGAAGTTTCATAAGCTGTTGCATTTCACTGTTATCGCCTCTTGTACGCGTGCGGTATGAATATCTTGCATTGTATACTTGCTTCAAACTTGTCACATTATTGGCATTGTGCTCCTTCAAAGTTAGCAGAATATTCTTTGGTTTCACCATTGACCTTGTCATATCTGCAACAATGATCTTCTCCTCTTCAGTTAGTCGACCAGCGTATGGGTGTCCACAAAATGAGTTAGCCAAAGTATGATTATGATTACCACATATTAGCTTCACCATCCACCCTTCACCTCCCGGAATTGGTTTGCCCCGCAGCTTAAAAGGACACTCGCATTTTCTAGTGCTAGTGGTCAATTGTGTCGAACCTTTTTTCCATTGTCTATATTTTCCACTCCTTTCACAACCAATTAACACAAATGACGTCCTTCCTATTTTCCCGGTTTTTGTGTCACTCCTCATTATAACGGCTACAAAACCATTCTCAAATGCAACTGCACGAGCCCATTTCAATACCGCATCACGGGATTCAAACACCTACACAAATGGATAATTCATCTTTAATCTTCTTAATTTTAATCCACATAACAACAACAACTACATTCAAAATCACATAAATACCTCAGTCGTGTTGAATGCTGCGGAACAATCAACTACACAATCATTGTCTTCAAACGCATCAGGGCCCGCTCCGATGTCTTCATCCATATAATTTCGTTCCGACAAAATACTTTCATATATCCACTCATCGGTGTCCATCCTTATAACTACAAATTTTATTTAATCATTACGCAAAACACACACAAATAAATAACCATTTACATGACCAATCCATAAAATAACATTTATTAAATTACTCATTAAAGTCTAAAGATCACCATTTACATAAACAATTAAGCAAATTAATTTCAATTCTAATTTAATCCACAAATTGACTTTCCCTATATAGTCACACAAATAATTTTAGAAATTAAACTAAATTCTAATTATTAAAACCAATGTCAATTTTAATTAAATACATGGCTTTTTTAAAAAAATTTGCTGATTTAATTATTTACGGATTACACAATCCGTATGATACATACGGATTGACTAATCCGTATGTATCATACGGATTAGTCAATCCGTAAATCTCATACGGATTGGGTAATCCGTATGGGATTTACGGATTAGTCAATCCGTATGTATCATACGGATTACCCAATCCGTATGATACGTACGGATTAGTCAATCCGTAAATCCCATACGGATTACCCAATCCGTACGACACATAAAAACCAGACCCACCCACCTCTGCAACCCTTCACCACTGCACGACGCCGACAGCCACCACCACGCCGCAACTCCGACGAAATCACCACAATGCCACCGAAAACCAGCAATGCACAGCGTTTCCAGCAACCAAGGAGCAAAAACTAACGTGAAATCAGGTGACCAAATGGGAAAGCGCAAAAAAGAAAAACTGTTCCACAAATATAAGAGGAAAGGAGCTGCCAGGGGTATTTTTGGAATTTCAAATTATTAATGGTGTATTAGAAATTAGAAATGGTGTAGGAAGCTCATCACACTAAATAACGGACTGAATGATAAAGCAACTAAACGTTACGTTTCAAGCCCACAAGCAAAAAAATAATATTTGCTATTAGTATTTATAATAAAAAATGTATCATTAAAAAAAGTCACTTGTGTTTGTTAAAAGGAGAAGAGTGTTAACAATGGGCCAGCTTATCTAAGGTTTTTTTCAAAAAAAAATATTTTTTAATAAAAGAAACATATTTTGTTTTATGAAATATTTGTTTAAATTATTTTTAATTAAAATAAACAATTTTCTATTTTTTTAGAAGCAAATCTTATTTCTTTCCTTCTTATAAAACATGGGTTGCTCGGTGGTTTTAGAAATTTATTAGGCCTTAGTTGGATTATATTATATCATTTCAATTAATTTCTAACACTAGCATAACAAAGCATTAAGTAGTAGTTACATTTTCCTTTTAACTTTTAAGTCGACATTGCTTAACAAAAGCAATACAGACTTGGGACAATTATTATAGAGGTTATACTAACTTTCTTTGAACCACATGCATTCAATTGGGAAGAGAAATGACACAATATACTTCTAAAGAATGGGAAAAATTATAATTTTTTTTGGGTGCAAAATAAATAAAAAATCAAAGGGACAGAATGAAAATAAACGGTGGAGAGATGTACTAAATCATGGAGCAATGGTGAGAATTTAAAAAGTAAAAGTATTACACACAAAATTTGAATTAATCTGAATGATTTTGCCAAAAATTGAAGAATGGGAAATTCTCATTCCTAAACCCTTTTGCAACCTCCTTGTCTAACCATGATTTCTCTACTAAACTCATAAGCACTAGATTTTGACAAATCCATAGCCACACCGTTTGGCACCTGCAATGGTGCAACCCTATAGATCTAACAAAAAAACCCACATATCGGCCACTAATTAGACTCTAATTGCCACCACTAGAGGTGATAGAAGTATAGAGACGTTGGATTTCAAGGGGCTTTTCCATCTCATTTTAGTTGGTCTTTGATATTTCTTCACATACTATGATGAATTCATATTTGATTGTATTTTGATGTAGGTTTGCATGTTATATTCATGCATTTTGATATATTTTATTTGACAAAACTTACAGTTTTGTATAAATTTGTGAAAGACAAAATCAGAAACCACAATTTGGTATTACTTGCTTAAAAGATTTTATGTGAAAAAGAGCTAAAAATCTTGGATTTTTGGAGTTAATCAGAAGATCATGATTATGATAATTTTGTACAATCACAATAATTTTATACAACATTGGTAATTTTGTAAGCCCGTGGTTCGCCTACATCACCTTCCACTTACATATTGCAAAGATCACCTAATGTAAATTCTAATTAATTTATAAGATTAAAAGATAATTGATTCTTTAAATACGGATAGATAGTGGGCGAGAATTTCCGCATAATATTATAAATAAGGAATGATGACCTCTCTTTTTAGTGTTTTTTATTCTAATTCCTCTTTTTAGTAAAGTTCTTCGATTTTATTCAATAGATTGTATCTTTCTAGGACTTTCACTTCTACATTGGAATTGATTACTCTAATTATTAGTTAATTGCATGTTAATGACGATCTTCTCGTAATCTGTATAGCAATGGGGTTTATAAAATTTACATGACCAAATTGGTGGAATGAACTTCTGTTTTACAAACCTCTTTGTAATTCATCCTTAACCCTAAATTTAATCCCAAATTATCAATGCATGATTGATTTAGGGGGAAGAGTATTCACATACCTTGACCATAGGTTGATAATTAAAATAAGAGTTATTAGGTGATTAATTGATAACTAAAAGTTTTTAATTAAAATAGGAATTAGGGAAAAAAATGGTATATGCGAAATTATAATCCAAGTCATTTTTATTCATACATATCTCTCTTCTTTGAAATTGTTGCATGCCATTAGTTTTATTTTCTTAAATGCAAATACAAATAATTCCCAAACTCAAGATAAAAACTATAAATTATTTAGTTTGTGTGATTTAGATTATTTGGGTACACAACTAAGGTATGATTTTCAGATTTTCGGGTCCACGATACTATTGCATAAGATATATTTACCCTTTGCGAGTACACATTTTAAGCATCACGCCCCCTCACCATGCACTCCCTTTCTTGTGTCATCGACTCGATTGAGTATGAAATCCAAGCCTAGATTTGCAACTCAACATCCGTACGACTTTTGCAGCCTCCACGTCCACCACTTGTGTCACATGTGTTCATAAACCCTAAAATCAATCTTTGATCTATGATTGTGATTTAGGGGGTTTGATTGATTTGAAATTTTGAATTGTGGTTTTCATTTGAACTTGAAATCTATTTTAAGATTTTGATTTAAATTTGGAATTGTAAATTGGATTTTGATTTTTCCATTTTGTGATCCAACTTGAGCTTATTCTTTCTCATCAGGATTGTTCTTCGTGTTGATTTATAAATTTTAAAATATTATTACACAAAGTGACAATTTTCAGTTTCTACTATTTTAAATTAATTATTTCAAAATTTAAAACACTTACAATGCTAGTATAAAACTAATGAAAGGACAAAAATGAAACTTTTAAAAAAATAAAAAAACTAAAATGAGTCTTTTGAAACACATATGACAAAAATAGAAAAACACAAATAAAAATGGCCAAAATAATGTTTTATCTCATGTTTTACATGAATATTATGTCATTTTAAAAATATATTTTATACAATACTTAGCATTAAGTAGTCGTCTTAGCTCAGCTCAGTTGGTAGAGCGCATGACTTTTAACTATGTTGTAGTGGTTTCGATTTCACAAACGGCGATTTGCTTTAGAAAGCTTTTTAAATGTTTGCTTCCTTAGAATGACTATTTGCATGAGTTTCTTGACCAAAATTTGCTTTGGAACCATTAATTTACCTCGTGTCATAAATTGATCTTTTGATCACCTATAATGAGTGAGTTCAATTATTATTTTTATATAGATCATAACAAAAACGTGTTCACAAGTCATATTTACATGCTCCCATTCTCCTCTGTCGATGAATCAGACGCAGAGTCATCCAGTGTTGAATTTGATGTAGTCTCCAATTGACTCCCACTCTCACTGTCTGAATTTGCTACTGTTCTATCCTCCAGAGGGTGCTTTAAGAACCAATACATTATACTAGCTGTTAGTGTAAGGATCATCTTTTGATTCACCTGCAATATGAAAATAGCATTGATAAGTTCACATAAAAACCACCAAGTAGACACATAAAAAAGCATTGATAAGTTTACATAAAATTACAACCTAGTTGGTAATGACATGAACTAATGAATGCTAGTCGATAATTTATTTATATATAGAAGAAATCCCCTAGAAGTAAGCAAAAACATAAAGTTTAGTTTAGGCCAAAAAAACACTTTTTTGACAGTTACGTGATAGTTTGACAAAAATAAAAATGATTATCTTTAAAAAACAGATTACAACTACAATTGTGACTGCAACATAAAAGTTTTCAGGGCTTTTGACCTATTGCGATTACAGTTGCAGTCGCATTAACTATATTTGTCCACAATTTTCTACAATATCAAGAATCACGGTAAAATTGTGACTGCAATTTAAACCTTAATCATTTACCTTAAAATAGGTATTTCCGAGCATGCACTAAGACTAATGTTTCAGCAATTGTAAGTAAAAAGTGAAAGTTCATTAAATGTTTTTTAAGTCAATAACAAAGCTCAATATGAAGGTTAAAAAGGGAATAGGTGGTAGAAATGATACAGTATTGATTCCAACTACCTCAGTGATGTCTTCGGGAAGCAAGAATATTGAACATCCAAGCTTTCTTGCAATACTGATAATGTAGGTGGCATTCATCATTTTCTCCTGATCTGCATAATTCAAAAACCAACCATGAAGCATTTCTTAACACAAATCTTCTCCTGGTCTGCCAAAAGTGTATGTTTCCAAATTTGTGTTCATATCAAGCCACACCATTATGCATGTGAAGAACATAATTTTGTTGCTCACTTCTTGCGGCAGAATGAGAGAACTTCATCTTTAGAGAATTTCATGATAATTTACAATAAGATCATATAAAATATATAAAGACATAACAAATACAACTGCAACCAAAGCAACAGATGGTTTATTGAATCTGCCAGTTGTCAGAGTTTATTGATTATAAATAAAACAAGACATGGTTTTCTTACACACCACAACCAAAATAAGACAGGAATAATGCAAAACTATTACTATTTTAATAATCTAATTAGAATAGAAAAATCCAAGGCAATATAAGTAATATTACAGATTTCAAGCAAAGGGATTAATGCCCATAAAGAATCCAAAATTCTAGATGGAAAATTTTATTTCAGTCTGCAAATCATGTGACCCGTATAAGGAACATTTAAAGAGTACAAAGAAAACATACCGGTTACCCCTTTTGTTACAAGACCCCAATTTACAGCTCTAGGTTGCACAGAACTAAGAAGTTCAAGGAAAAAAATTCCATCTGATAAACTTTTATCCTGCAATTTGAAATAATTAAACAATTAGTGAACCTAACTAATTCTGTAATCGTTTAATCTCTGAATACTATTTGTCCAAAGGGCAAAAATGCAACACAAACTATATATACCTAAAAGATTATCTAGAAAAAAAATAAATTAGTTAAGGAAAGTTATTCTAAAGACATTGCTAGATTATTGTGAGGCATCACATAACAGTTTGCCAGTCCTACAAATTCCAAAACTTCAATATTTTTGTTACAAGAACAGGATACTGTGACCTACCTGACCAAAATTTCTTGGTCAGAACCCTGAGAGTACTGTCCCTCCAAAACTCATTCTGTTCAAGAACAAGAAAAAAAGGTATCTGTTTTATGGCTATAAAGGAGCTTTTAAGTACAAATTTAGGGTAGATTTTGGTACCAAAAAAACATAACAGGATAAGAATTTTCATCTTACACCAACATTTTAATGTTCCAAATTACAATAATCCCCCTTAATAGCATGTATAATTGCACATGCATTCTAACTTCTGATACGTGATAATCCTAGTAAAATAAAATAAATTGGGATGTTTTCTTGGTTAACAAGCATAGTACCAAGAGCAGGTGTATAATGTATACTGTACATGTTGTAAAAGAAAAGAATACAAAATTAACTGCTTTTCATACAAAAGTACAGTATCTCTGTATTCAGCTAGTAATAGGCATAAAACTAATAAAAATCTTACTAATATTACAAACAAAATATTAGTATTTCTAATAAATAATAATTAATAATGAACAAGATCAGGGAAAAGTAAACCAAAGAACATGATAGTCAGTCCTTTGCAGCAGATACTTAGATGAATTTTTTTATATACATTCAAAATACCTTGAAACTATCCATTCGGCTTTGACTTCCCAAACTGATGACTTTGCTGTTTGCCCATCGCAGAATATCAGCATCAATTATTTCCTTCCCATGAGAGTGAAATCTCAAGTTCTTTAGAAGTTGAAGGATGTTGTATCGCATCAATTGCCACAAATATGCTGAAGAGTTAAGATAAAATCAACCATATTAAGAGTAGATGGTGTAAGCATCCTCTAGCATCTGAGGAAATACAAATTCTGAAAGGTTTCATAGAAGGTATACAGGAACAATGAATTGATTGGCATATGTTCAATAGATCAATTGATTCACTACCAAGGAACAGTACATAATTTGCAGGTCAACATACCTAGGATTAATTTTTTATAACCCTGCACAATGTCATTTCCAGCAACATTTACAAGGGAAAATTTAAGCTGTTTCCCTATTTTCACAACTTGGTTGCAATTCTCTACTTTTTTAAATGGCATCTTAATAGGTGGCTTGTTAGCAATCTTCCAATTAACAATTCCTGGTGACACCTTGTCCAAAGTCTCCAAAAGTACCCACCTGTAAAGAAGTAAATCACCCCACTTAAAAGATATAAATCTCAAATGAAAATAAAGTAAAACTATCTTCAAATCAAGAATCATGTCACGCAATTCCCAAATGCCAGATTTATTTAGAGTTTAAACATAGACTGATATTTTTTGAGTAATTATAACATTCTTAAGTGGGTAGAAATTTGAAAAAATAAAATAAAAATTGAATCAATCAAATAGTTTTTAATTATATAGATTATAGACAGTAACAAAACCAGTTTATATTTAAAATCCATAAGAGATATAGTGAAAGCATGATACGCTACCCATTTCTGACATCCTCAAAGACATTGTTGATATATATTGAATTTCCAAGGCTATTAATCCAGAGGCGAAATGCTCTCTCTTCTCTAGAGTCTTGGGTGTCATCTAGCAAGTTTTCAAGGAGAGAACTCTGTTTTGCTTGGGTTGAAAGTCCATTCCTGTAAGAGGGAAATTGAGTTAGCTTGCATATATTTCTCAAACCCCCAGAAATAAATTAGCATGTTTCAACTTTTTAATAAACCTATAAGGTGGAGAAACAATAGCACATATGCGGTAATAAAATCATATTTAAAACCAATATAGGAAACTAAAGAACCATATGAATAGTGGTGACAAGGTCTTTAAAAAAGCACACCTAGTTGACAAACTTTCGAATTGGAGAATTTTCAGTAAACACATTAAATGTCAACGTGTAGCTATTGTGTCACAAATAATTAAAATCAACACATTAACATTTAGAGTATTAACTGAATACTTAAGTAGCCGTTATACATTAGAGAATAAACAATCTGTCAATTTCTAGCAGGAAGAGCATCTAATAAAATTAAAATGCAACCATCAGAAGAATGCAAAGGTGGTTAATACTGTAGGCCCCAGAAATATAGTAATAGTGATTAGGTTTCTACACATATTCGATCATGAAAAGAATGAAAACTAATTTTTTGGGTAAATCTAGGTATCCCCTCGCCTAAAGTCAATGACTAATCTTTTGAGTTACTAAGATCTATTTAAGAAATTGACCTCTCTCAACAGATGCTCTTTCATACATACAGGCCTGGGGATTCAACCCCTGATCGCATGCTTAAGGGGCATGGTTATTCCACACCATGTTGGTAAAGAATGAACATGTTTAACTACCAGATTCTATTCAAATTAGTTTTACTCAAGGCTGACAAACTGTTTCTGAAGTCTACAGTAAGGGCCTCAGACAAAAGTCAAGAATAAAAAGTACCTCAGTAATATTAATAAACTAGATCTACAAACCAGCTCTTAATCAAAGCCTAAAATTAAGTTCTATTTTATGGCTTATCTATCACCAACTTGAAAATGAAACATTAACATGTACTCAATAGAAAGATTATTATCACCTGTGTTGGAAAATATGTGCAACAAAAGCAAGGTTAAGATTTGGGGAACCTTCCACTATATCTCTTGCAGTTATGTATCGTTTGCAGCCCATCTTATCAGCATGCTCAAGAACTAATTTTGCTCGTTCGTAAGGATTTTTGACAGCCAATGTGGATGGATTAGTGTATTCGGGTGCAAGAACATTTAGAAGGTGAGCATAAGCCTCTGCATCCTGCAGTATCAGAACCATATATGTTGAAAAAAAAAGAGAGGCTATTGACAGGAAATGTTTTGCAAAAGCTTCAGTTATAATTAATATTTAATAGCTCAAAATACTGACCAATGATTTTCTGTATTTTTTAAGTTGCCTACATTTTTCAAGTTGATAAGGCATAAAAGAAAAGTAAAAAACTGCACAAAATCCTTCAGAAAAGTGTCCTACTAAAAAAATTCCACATGACATCATTCACTTTATTAGTCCTCAACATTAAAGTTACTTACTCCTATTTACTATCAGATGAATAAGAATTTCAAACCCCATGCAGCTCATTAGTACTAATACTAATACTAAAAGTTCCAACTTCCAACTGCCAATCTAATTAACAAACTATTATTCCAGAGGCTGGCCATATGAATAAAGCACACTTTAACATCAATAAGTGCTTGTAAGGGGAAAAGAACTGTTCCAATCATCCCAAGCAAAGGATAGCATAGTTACATTTATGTTTTAAAAATACTCAATTACCCTAACATCAGAGGAGAAGTTCGTGACTATCTTCTTGTAACATGTTTTCTTCAAATGGAAATTCATCCACCTCAACAAGATCTTTTCTGGTGCTAGACTCATCAACTCTTCCATACCCTGTAATTTCAGAAAGGTAACGAATACAACAAAGATGAAAAGTATGAAAAGATAATGAAAACAAGTATTTACCTCGCTTTCATTGATCAACTCCAAAAGCTGTGGAGTTTTCTTTAGGTTCAGGTCCGCCAATAATTGTATCTAATTTAGCAACCACCATTAAGAATGTCAAAAGTTTTGCCATGTAAAATTTAATTCCATTGATTCCAAAACAAGAATGCATAATTAGATAAAAAGAATTGCAGATTTACTCATTATGATAATAAATTTACATATCCAAATCAAACGATTCTCATCATCAAATCAATTATCAATTACCTTAATAATCTGTGAAATCAATCCAAGCACCAGATGACGCTGAAATTAAAACAAAACAAATGACATACCAACCCATAAAATGGAAGAGAAAAAAATCTAAATAGCACAGAAAGATGGAGGGTTTATTTCTACATGATCAATGCATGCCTAAATGAGAAAAGTGGATGGAATGAAAGATATTTTGATAAAAATGGGCTAGCAAGTCCTATAACAATGTTAAGAGAAATCATTGAAAAGGACTTAACTTTAAAAGAAACTATATTCCACCTTAGTGCTCATGATTTGGAGAAGTTTTATATATGAACCTAGGCAAGACATAGAAAGGCAGAACATGGATCTACAGTTGGTCTCAGTCTTCTCTGAGACTTGATCTTAATTATCATAATAAAACAAATGTAAATAGAAAGGTTTACATGTGTGATACTTACTAAGGAATAGAAAGGCTTTAATGTAAACTCCATATAGCATGTTATGAAAATATAATACATGCCAATGCCATTGAAAATGCCTCTTTTATGTGCAAAAATTAGTAAGGCACTCAAACATACCCTTCCTTCAATGAAGTCTTGAGTTCCAATGTTGACTACTGTACATCCAATTGCTTTAGCAGAGTTGAGGCAAAGTGTGTGGTTTTCATTCCTTTCCCATGGATTAAGTAATCTTTTTGTATTGATCGCCCGTTCATCAATGGTCCTTGGAACTGCCACATTAATAAGCTTACTGCAACAAATGTAATTCATATTTAAAAAATGAGAAGAAAAAAAGGTCATAAACAGCAACATAAGAAGATAAACAGTAAATGTATAGTACCAAAGAAGAACACCATCTTTTGCAATTTCAAATAAGTCATTGGTTGAAGGATCAATAGGAAGGCATTTCTTGAGGAATTCATCTCCTGCAAGATAGTTATTTATATGTGTAACGTATGCTGCCTTCTCGGATTCACTTATGGTGTGAAGCAATGTGGTAGTGGCAGCCTTGAGGAATGCTGAGGAGTTTTTTGCATTACTCCCTATCCTAGAACTTGCAAAAGTTTGAAGTTTCAAGTAAACCTGTCACGATTATAGCACCACTATTTGTTATCACTCAAATTAAACTTTGACTTTGCCATAACTACTGAAATTGTTCACTCCTGTAAAAGGTGAAGCAGTTCCAAATTTAATTCCCCTTATGGTGTTTGGTAACTAAAGCAACTGAAATGCTCCTGAAAAATGGTTACAGTTCAAAATGTGCAGCAGCAAAACGAAAGAAAATAAATTCTCCATGTTTCTGCAAAATTCAGATTAAATGTTCTTTTCTAATTAGTCCTCTTTTTCCTTCTGTCAAAAAAAATTATATATACGGATCAAGGGTTCAAACAATAGGAAAAATGGAAAATCTATATACTCATCCCCTTACTTTCCTTTCTTTCCTTTCTTTCCTTCCTCTTGTACTTTAATATGTGTGTGTGTGTGTGTGTATAATTCCATCAAGCAGCTCAAATTATACTGTTGGACTTTTGGTTCTAAAGAGAAGAAAAACACCAGTTAACACTAATTCTATTTCTCTTCTTCCCATTTCATAGATACTGAAATTGAATAGATATGGAGATTAGAATAGATCAAGAAAAGAAATCACTAGAAAAATAAAAAGGTGATATCTAAAAAGTAAAAGGATCCAGAATTCTAAAAAAGTGATTGCTTGAAAGGACCAGCTGATAAAGCTCACCTTGAGAAACAATTCAAAATCAACCTCTTCACCTGTGTTCTGATACAAATCCTGAATGTAAGAATCTCTCTCTTCTTCACTCAGATTCTCTCCCACAACCTTCAACCTTGCCATCTTGGAAGCCAAGTCTCCAACCGTAAGCCTTCCACTGTCCCTCCTCATGCTCACAAACTGCACCAACCATAAAAAAAAAAAAAAAAAGCAATCTCACCCACCACCCCAATTGCAATAACAACATCAAATTCCAATCTTTCAGGGGAAAAAACATTGAATATTCAAAAAGTTCCATCCTTGCAGACCAAATGAGCCATGATGAACTTACTTGGGATTTCAAGCTGCGAAGCTCCACCTGAGTGAACTGGTTCTGAAGCCATGGATCTGAAACAAGAATGCCCCAGTGACCAGACATATTTATAAGAAATTAATATTGTTCAAGTCAGGTTCTTGCACCAAATGCAGAAGTGAGAAGAGAGAGAAACAAAGCTTGTGTTTCTGGTTTTCTCTAACAAGTTGCTTTCTCACACACACTCTCTCTTGAGCTTATAAAAAGTGGAAAGAAAGAAAGAAAGAAAGGGGTGGGAGAGTGTCACAGAAGGAGGAGTTGGAAGAAGGCCTTAGGCCAACACTTTGGGACAAGGAAGAGCTGTCACAGTTCAAAGTTGCTCTGGTGGGAGAGAGAGAGAGAGAATTCAAATTATTACACAAAAAAATGAATGTCATTGTCGAAGTCCATAGTTCCTCAAAACTTTGGATGGGGGCCCCATGTTGCCGTTAAAAGAAAATTTTTCAAAACTTTTCATCAGCATCTTTATATTATTTTAGGATTTAGTACCATAGAATTATTTTATTAGACATGTAATTAATTTGAGTTTAGATAAAGTTTTCCTTCGAAGCTTGATTTTAAATAGCGGTCCATAATTATATTTGTGACCGTAACATTAATATATTTTGACATTTTACAATTGTAATACGACTATAATTATAATCCCATTTTTCTATAATTATCTCCAATGTAAAAAAGAAAATTCATCACAATGCAGCGGCAACGGCAACATCAATTTAAATACATGCCTCCAAGTTATCTCTTTATAATATTTATGATATTGTAATCTTGATTCTCAAAAAAGTTTTTTTCAAAACAAAATGGACCTACTTCATTATGGGAACGTGTTAGTTTTAAATTCTATTCTTGGTAAAGGTAATAACTGTTTTTAAAGTGAAGTGATTTTAATGTAATTAACTTTAGATGTCTGCAGCAGTAAAAAAGAAAAGAAACTTTAGATGTCTGCAATTTTTTAAATTTAACAAGTTTAAATTTTGTTATAGCTTAAATCATAGTGAGGATAAATACGTTTTAGATTGCAAATAAAATTCCTTTAAAAAATTATAAATAAAATACAGCTTTATATTTTTATAATTAATTTTTTCGATTAAACAATAACATATGATTTTTTTTAATATATTAAAATGTCTTGATTAAGAATATGCTGAACAATTGTTTTTTTAAAAAAGTATTCATATGGTATTATTTAATTAATAACTGGATAATAAGAATATAAGAAATTTAATCTAACTTTTGTCCTTATAAACAGGCTCATTAAAATAAGCAATGTTTAACATAATTTTTTTTAATGTATGCATACTGTCTTACTGAAAGTATTTCTAAAAAGGAAATATGAAACTTCTTCTTCCCAATATCATTAAGCATTAGATGAAAATTAAAATAACACCCTTGATACTTTTTGACAAAAAAAAAGCATAAAGAAAGACATTTCAATGTTTTTTTAATGTCCCCTTTTTTTATGAATACATATTCTCAGGAGTTAACGGCTTCCGGTGCAATTTGAATCTTACAATCCTCTAATTGTTTTTTTTCCTTGGTTAATCCGTAAACCGTAATGCTCTGTTTGCTTTTGAGGAGAGAATTTTTTTCCTTGCATAAATACATTAATGATTTTGATGCTATGTAGTTATAGACCTTTCTTTTTTATTTCTGAGTTCGATACGAGTTGCATTTCTCTAACTATAAAAAAAGTTAACATTTTAGGTGAAGTACTCCACACTCTATAATTCATGAAGAGATGGAACGAAGAGTTGTAGTCTTGTATAACATTTTTTTAAAGTATTTTTTTTTGTAAATTAATGTTATGGCATTTTTTTAATGAAAGATTCGGGTGAGTATTCTCTATAGTTAGAGAGGGAAGGAAAATTAAGTCTCAATCCTTAATTCCATTTATCATTTTGAATAAAATTAATAAAATATGAGAATAAAAAAATCATTAGATCACGAATACAAACTTGACCGTGTGAAACTTGATGATATTGAATTTAGGTCCGATTTCATACAGCTTCAATTATAGGAGACACTTTTTTTTCTCCATTTGATTTCTTAGCTGGTTTTCTGGGGCCTTTTATAGTAACATCACAAAATAGATTACTAAACTAATAGGATAAATTAAAAAAGTTAAGTGCAAGTGAATATACATTTGTCATCTTACTTTTCTTTATAAGTAAAAATAAAAAATAGATATAAAAATTTATAATAATTAATGCAATTGGGCTAACCCAACTGATATATGCCACCTTACTTTAAGCTCATAATGTGATTGTGCCTCATGAAAACAATGAAGTCCATTAAACTTGGAAGAGAAGAGTGCCAACCAACCAGCTCAAACTATAATTGCAAATGGAGCCTTTGTATAATTGTATCCCACGAGGATAGCGACACTTGAGAACAATATCGGGAATGTGACAAAACACAAATTAAAATTATGCTACTACATAATTAAGAGTTAGATCCTCTGCAGTAAATTAAAATAGTAGAATCTTTATTGGTCAATTTTAGTCTTAAATCAAACACCTAATCACACTAGATTCATTTTATATAAAAATTTATTATTAAAATACTGCATCAGTACATTTATGTATATTATAAAAAATAAATTTAATGTGGTTAGATATATGATTTAAGGTTAAGATTGATTAATAAAAAATTTATAACTCCAAATATTATTCTAATCTACTGCAGAGGATTTACATTCATAATTAAATATTCATATGGCTTACAAAACTATTCAAAAAAACAGTTGTTATTTTTCTAATCATAGCTGCTATGCACAAAGATGACTTTCACATATCTTTGTAACTTCAAATTGTTTTGGAGGGATTAACGTTTTATTGTCATAGTTAGCATTTAATTATGATGAACTTTTTTAGTTGTCATTGATTCGATATCAATGTGGCCTGAAAAATAGACCTGTTACCTCTAAAGCAGAGATTTGATAGATACTACATTGATGTTCTTTGACAATTTATATGTCCTGATCCTGAATTCAAACAGTTTTTTCAGTAATACATTAAAAAAACAGTTTTCAGTACACAAATTGCTTTTAAGAAGGAATTTGAAATTTTACTAAGTGCATTCATAATTGATTTTAGCTCCCAAAATCAAGGTGAATAAATGAGTGAGTCGTATCTTTGTGATTGAAATAAATCCCACTGGCTCCCTCTTAATACTCATGCAATCTTCTGTTTGGTAGAGGGTAATTTGGAAGGAGGAAGAGAGATGAGATTTATTTTATTATTTCTTATATAGTTTTACTTATTTTTATTTTTCTATTCCTCTTTTAAGTTTTTTCTAACAAACACTTTAATTTATAATTTTTAATCTATTTTTACTCATTATTTCCATTCATTCTAGTTCTCTTCTTTCAACCAAGAAGATTAACTTTTCTGCCTCTCAAATCTCGGGATTGCATGTTTTTTCGCCATCTTCAATTGAGCCTGTGCCCGTAATAATTGTTTCTATACTGAAAATAACTCATTAACCACAAAGGTACAGTTGTGGAGCACTAATTTGAAAAGACTTCTCACGTGGGCTACTCAACTTTATATAATTGGAGTAGCAATCACACCACAAGCAAAAGGCAAAGATGGTCTCATCACAATAGAAGAAAACTTCTAAAGAACTACCTTGAGGTAACTCAATTTGTAAACACATGAGAGCCACCACCACCACAATGGGTGGGCCAAACCCAATGTCAATATGTGGAGTAGTCAACAGTCAACACTAACTCCCTGTTTGCTTTTTTTCTTAACAAAAAATTCAAGCATTTTTTAATATACATATATCTTTCAGATTAATTTAGATAACATCTTCATCATATTTAATGTGCAATGAATAAAAAATAATTTCATTAAAGTCAATTTTATTAACCATGGTCTGCAGTGTTTTGTAACTAATTAACTTTTGTTAGTTCACATAAAATTTTCTTGCTTTTCCTAAAAAGGCAATAATACAAGAGAAACAGTGTTATATTGGAGAGGAATAAAAGGCAGCCATTTTCGTGATAAATTATGGAAGGAATAGTATAAGTCTTTTTTCTTTTTTTTCTTCTACTGCTCACAGCACTATGAATTATTACTAAGGTCCACATTGCTTGAGTATACCCTGATAATATTGCATGTAATGTAACAGAGGTTTTCATTGCCCTACGTATCAGAAGGGAGCCATCCCACACGTGGTTTTCCCGTATTGCTAACTGGACAATGCAAGCTACATCATTGTATGCTGATTTTGAGGGCCATTGGGTTTCCTGTGTATCGTTAAAGATGAGGTTAGGGCTTTTCGCATTACTATTCTTCTTAGTCATAAGGTGTAAAGTGTAATGTGGTTTAGGAATTTGCCTGAAAGACTAAAATGGAAAGTCCGATCCATAGACCATATTCCAGAAGATAATGGGCTAAAATTAGAACTTTGCGGGGGCAAACAATTGCTTGGAATATAAACCTCAAAATTTAAGGCAATTATATAAATGAAATGTAATAATTTCTGTAGGTTTTTAATATACCTACCAAAAACTGAACTGGCCCATTTTGGCAAAAAAGAGAGGAAGTCTATTTTTTTTTATAAAAAAATTACACCAGACTATATGTTTTATGATTATTTTATTCCATAGATGTCCACCAAAAGTTATCATTAATTTTTAAAAAATTATATATGACCAATGCAAACAAAAAGTTAATAAAATATGTGGATGAACAATTTATTTAATGAGAAAAATTATGTTTAATTTATTTTGTATGCAAAATTTTCTTAAATTAGTGATAATCATGCATGTGAAATTAGTTTTGATCTAGTAAGTTTGAAGACACTTGTAATCTATCACTAAAAAAGAAGTTTAAAAAAGTGAATAAGTGTTGGTATATTTCCTTTTAAAAAAGGGTATTTGACCTATTTAATCCTCAAAATTAGCTAAACAAAGAAATAGTAGAAGCTACCAAATCAATCTAAAATAAGAAAAACATTTGAAAATTGGTGGTGGACCCAATTTTTTTTTTAAAAAAGGTTTAACCAGAAAAGTTTTGGGCTAAATGAAGGCCTAATATCAAATTATAAAGATTCACTTATAAAATTTAAGCAAGGCTTGTGATAACTTGCCTCACTCTTAGCTTTTATATATGTCGTACATGTGGATTTCTTTTTCGGTGCTTGTACATTTGGATGTTTTGCTTACTCTCTAAGGTGAGAATTTGAAATATTAAGCGACATAATGATCATCGTTTATTTGCTTAATTTACTCGAAGTAATATTCTTTAGATAAATACTATTTAGCCACTCATTGCTAATTTCTTCTTTTGGTGTGACTTGCTGATAGTTTTTAATCTTAAATTGATGATTCACAACAACATAAAATCTCATAAGAATCAAAGATAAATAATAAAAAATTTATAATAATTCACAACTAATTGAGTTAGATATTTTGGTCAACCAATCTTATTTTAAAAAATATTTGACATTTTAAACTTAATTATTTGGGGGAATGAAATACATTTTTTATGCTTAACTTAATTAAAGTTTCATTTTATCCCATAATAGGCTTTCGCTGTCATGTATCCTGCTCAGTGCATGCCAACTATTGGTTATTAGCTGACGGACAAGTCTTTTTCCTTCTTTTTTTTCTCTTCTTTCTTGATGTGGTCCAGTGGTATTTCCCATCTTTGTAATGTGCATTTGGGTCAGTTTAAAAAGAGATTTTGGTTTATTATGTACTTAGTACTTCAATTAGACATCAATTAAAGTACCTGTTTGTTATGTAAATATAAATACTAAATACACTGGTGGGTTGGCAAAAATCGAACAGAAGCTGCTGAGCAAAAGGGAAACACTAATCTTTGGGCTTACTGCTTCGAAAAAAAAAACGGAAGTGTGATACCGTCTGCGTAAGTTTTTATAGTCATTTGTATCAATCATCAAATATAATTTTGTTGGATGTTGTCTAACCAAACCATATAACATCGCACACATCAAAATTGTCAGGAATGAATGAGTTATTTCAAATTTGATTAAATAATTACTCTAAAACATTTTTAATTTGGTAACGAATTCAATTAAAAAAGAAAGAAAATTTTAAGGATTAATACATGGATAGTTTCATTATGTTCACATCCACATGAGTGAAAATAATTCATTTCATCATGTATAAATTTTTCTTTAGTCAGTAACAATCACATATTATAAACGAGATTAGTTTTGAAAGACGTTCATGATATCTAACTTAAGATAAAAAAATTAAAAAAAAAACACCTTAAAAAAATTAGAAAGAAAGACATTACTGTCATTAAAACGAAAAATTGTCGAAAAAGAGAATTGTTTCACTGCAAATTAATTATTTACATCATTTTAAACTTTGAGAATTAAAATACTTAAAGTGCTAAGAAAAGTAATTTTTTTTTAATCCAGTAAATTACATATCTTAAAAATAAATTTTAGTTAGACACAAATATAAATATAACATTATATTATAAACCCTCAATCTTATGATGAAAAATCTTATGTTTATCTTAATTACTTTTTAATAAGAATAAAATCGCTCAAATTTTAAAAATAAATTTATTAGTATAATATTTTTTTTTTTTAAATATGGAAATAAGAGTAGGCAAGTTTGATTCCTATGCCCCTTTTTCCTCACACCCCTTCTCCCTTTCTTGAGGCCGACTATAATAAGCCTCCTCTAGACAAAACAAAAATTCAGGAAACTAATTTATACTTACATAAATTAGTGATTCTTATTGAAATCACCAAAGATTTATTTCACAGATTGAATATTGATTAGTCTTATGGGACAACGGTATTAGTGATTACTATAGAAGATATTAGTTGACCCAAGTTGGAGACACTGTCACATGGTACTTGTGTTTGAGGTAAGATTTGATGGAGGGGTCCAAGTCGCCATCCACATGTGCAAAGTTAACTTGGCTATACTTTTAGTTAGTACAATAGCTTGTAACAGAACCTAATATTGTCAATTATAACAGCTGTCTACAATGTTGTGATTAACTGTATAAATATTGTATGCCACTTAAAAATACAAAATAACAACAATGCCTTATCTTACTGGATGAGATTCACCATAAAGATCACACAATATCATTAAATTACCGAAATTCTTAAGAAATATTATTCACCATGAGATCCTTCTTATGATAAAGCTAAATATTCTAGGTCACTAATTTTTTTTTGTAAAAACAAAAGAAAAGTGTCTCTAGGAGAGAAGTTAGATTTTAAGATAATACACCTGATCAAGAAGTGCTATATTGATTATAACTTTCCCAACAAATCAAACTAAACATGCAGACATAACTCGACATCAGAACTTGGACTCTTACAATAACAATTGCAGAAGCATTAGTAAGAAAAGATGAGAATTCATCTCAGTTTAAACTCAACCCCACCTATTCCTTAACGAGATTCAAGAGTTGACCACTTGCAAAGTTATACGCAGTCTTCATACACTCAAGCTCAATTAAAGTTGAATTATCTAATGGAGGGATCCGAAGTAACAAGCAATTGATTACATTTTGAAGTAACAACATGCAAAACCTGAACTATGTGCCAGTATTCTCTTACAAAATACAGATACTTTCCTATGGTTAGGATTGTCCCCGCAATATTTGCTAGGAAAATTTAGGTATTCCCATCTTTGACGCTGTAAAGTTGTCAACAGTACTTAACCTTGTAGATTTGTAGTCTTGGGTGAGACTCTCCTACAGAGAATTTGAACTTTAGACCATGTGGAAAACAAGTTCTGATATTAATCTTTGACTTTTACAAGTGATGGAAGACTTTTTAATCTACCCTTAGAAGATATTTGTCTCTGATAAAAAAATTCACCATGATGATCATCTACATTCCTACACAGATCCATATTTAATTATGTCATTTCCAATTGAACAAAAAATAATAATGAAAAACTATTCAAAATTAACCAAAACTTGATGAAGGAAACAGGAACAGGACAATGGCAAATTTTAAAGGTCACAACTCACAAGCATCAACTTTTTTATATTGCATCAAAGCAAGTTTAAATATGCTGCCTTACAATACATCATTTTAAAAGACTGACAAAATTGTTAATGGCAAATGTACAAGCAAAAAGAAAGTGGAGGGTTATTTTGAAGGAAAATGAGAGCAAACACAATTCTTCACGTTTTTTTGGAGGCCTCATATCAATATAGGACCTAGCTAGCTCTATGATTAATTAATAGTCTAGTATTATAGTATAAGGGTTTCTTTCTTATAATAATAGAAGCATGATCCTTGCCTCAGCATGCTTAGAACCATGCCAAGGCACTTGGGAGCTTGGATGTGTCTCTATAGCCACAATAAGCATGATCCGAATCCAACAAGTAGTGACAAATCCTCTCACTATTAACAATGAGATGCAAAAGCTATTATATACAGCTCCATATATCAATATTAATTGATTTAGTGATATAACTACAAATCAAATAAGTAAGCTGGTTGCCATATTAAATTGATCTCCAGAAAAGGGAAAATAGAAAACAACTCATCTGACAAAAGTGATATAACTAACATAACAAATTCATAATTAGACTTAATATTGAAGGGGGGAAAGGGAGAAGCTATGTTTCTAGCATGCTATGATAAACATTGTTTGCAAATTGTGTCATTTTCTCCAGCAATAACCTGACTGCATTATCTCCGGTAATAAGCTTTTGCCTAAATACAATAGAAATCATAATAGAGGAAATTCAGTATTTAAGAATTAAGAGGTTGATTCAAGAAAAAAAAATAGAGAGTAGAGATACATTTTTTTAACATGCACAGAAAAGGGTAGATGTTGTAAGGAGCTTTTCTGTTCGATTCATGATAAAAAGAATGGAACCTTAACATAAATTTTATAAGGCTCTACAGCAAGCTAAGAACTGAAGAAGCAGAAAAATTGTTTAACGGAAGCCTTCATTGGCCCTATGATGGGCTGAAACACATGGTTAAAACCTACCATAAGCAATTATATTACAAAATATTTTACATATTGTTATCTCTGCTATTCTGCTATGTAAAATTTGATTAAGTTATGGAAATCAAATTTCAATATATTTGGTTCGAGATGAGTAAGAAAATTTCTTCAAAATCTATTGAAATATGGATAAACGTTCGAGAAACAGGACTATGTAATTGAAGTGAATAATTTTGGTTAAGACTGCTGACTCTGATAATTTCATTCATGCATTGAAAAAGTGCCGAAGCGAAGTATTTTTTGACAAATCACAGTACCAGTTGGCGCGGTTGCAGAAAAGTTATGCGAAGATAGTTACTAGTATCAGATCAATGTATTTAAGAGTATCTTTGTACACGTATCAAAATTATATAATTCAAACGTTAAAGGTTCAACAGGTTATCATATATGTATTCAATTCTCATTTTTTACGAATTCATGTGTGTTTATTTTACTGTGCATATTTAAATCATTTATTCTTTTCAATTTCTATTTCTTCTTAAAACTTTATTTTTTCAATCCCTAGTTCTTATTATTATCGAAATCATTTAAAAAATAATCATTTAATTGAAAACACTTTTATCAAAATTTCTTTATTAATAATCATATGAACTATTATACTATAGTAACAAAAATAAATATATTTATTGAAATCATAATTGTAATTTGTATTAAATATTAGACAGTTTTCTAATAAATTGAAAATTATGAACTTGTTTGTTTAACTAAAAATAACTCATAATTTAAAAATGAATTTTATATCTTATCTTTAAACATTTATTTGTTAATAGAATCATTTAATAATTTTTTCTCTGTTAAAAATATTTTCTTTTTGAGAAATTTATGCAATTTTTACAATTAACACGTATTTAATCGAATCAAGACAAATTCCATACTTAACAGTAGAACCAAAGGTCTCGCATTCTAATTATTTTAATAAAAATGTCATAGTGGCATGAGTAGGCGCTTGTTTAAATTGTATAGTGTTTTCGAAAGAAGTGAACACAAGTTTCACCACTCTGAGGTACTAATTAATTATAGGCATATCATATCGCAAGTTATAGCTCTTGCTTGTGTGACATTTCGATTCAAGAAGGTACAGGAATGTGCCAAAGTATTGATATCATGTTTTCCTATGGTAATTTCTCATTTCAATTATTTCATAAATAATGATGTGTCATTTTACAAATTTTTTCCAATTTAGACTACCACATCAATGGCATTTGACACGTAACTATTCAACAAATTTCAATGGCCATTTCTCTTTAATATATACTTCCTTTATATATTTTAAAAGAGTAAATTACATTTACTTAGCATATGTGTATTGTTTAAATTTCATCCGATATTTATTCTTTTTGCACATTATTTTATCTCATCTATTAAGTCATTAAATAAAGTCAATTAAATAAAATTGTCCTTACATTTTAATTGTAAAACTCAAATTATCCTCTTCCAATTAGTTTCAGAATTTAAGATCTAAGTTTCATTTATCTTCATCATTCGCTAGTACTGTTCATATTCTTTTTGTTAGCGAGATCTTCTTCAATGTCTAGGGGGTGCGAGTTCCTCTTTCTCTCACGACGTTCATATTTCATTCATTTTCACCGTTCGGGAGCGTTCCTATTCAAGTTTGCATATTCTCTATTGTTCCTTTTCTCGTTCATGAGTTCTCCATTGTTCCTCTTTCAGTTCTCGACGTTTATGAGCGCCTCCGTTTGTCTTCCTCTTCGACTTTCACGAGCGCTTTGTTTCTCTTTCTGTTCTATGATTTCTGTTCACGCTAGGGTTATGCTTGTAAGTGACCATTGGACCTTGTATATAAGTTACTTTTTAAGATTATTTATTTAATTTTGATTGTTTATTGTTGTCTATTTCTGTACGGGGTTTCAATGGGAGACCACTTATGATTTTAAAATTGGACCACATGAAACACAATGGATGAACTGGAAATCATTTGCTCATTATTGTTGATTAAAATAGTGTTGATGTTTAGGACCATCGAAAATACAATGAATGAACTAGAAATCATTTGTTTATCATTGTTGATTAAAATAGTGTTGATTTAGATTTGTCACCATGTCACCCTTTTATTTTGTGGTTTTGTTCTACTGCTAGTTGTAAAATTCTTCCCCTTAAAATTGATCATGATGTGCTGAAAATATTTGTTGAGAATAAAAATTAAGTTCATATGTATATTAATATAACAAAGAATGAGAGGAATAGTGTTAATACTGCGTACTAACAAAGTGAATTCATGTCTAACAAAAAGTTGAGTTTATGTCCAATTACAGCAAAAATAAAAAAGAAGTAAGAGTCTTAAAATATTTTTAGATTGAGATGAAGAATACGAGAATATTTTAGACATAAAATTTCATTAAAAGTCATGTGACCAATATGTATCTAATTTTTTTATATTATTAAATGTTATTTAGAAATGAGGGAGTCTAGATGTAATATAAGCTAAACAATAAAAAAAAAATTTAGAGTGTAAAAAGGGATGAATATTAAATAAAATTTGAGTAAAACAATGAGATACGAATGTAATTTACTCTTTTAAAATTATTTGTTTGAAAAGTTAAAAAAAATGAACTCTTAATACTACTATAATTTCAACAAATGGCAAATATTTTTTTTAAAAGCTGCAACTTTAATTAGTTTTTCAAAATTCCTTAAATTCATATGTTCATAGATAGATAAACAAAATTTTTTCGTTTTAAAATTAAAAGCTCATCAATAATACGTAGTAATTTAAATTTCATTCTTCTCATTTTTCAGAATAACGTAAGCTTCCCTCTGTGTATTATTAAGCGAATGCGGCGATAGGATAAGGGCTAAGGCCATGTATGGCCTTAAATGCTTATGAAAACTGAAAGGTCTCGTCACTCACACAAACCCTCCTTACACGGATTTTCTCAGGCTTGAAAGCAACCTCTAGTTCTGTGAATCCCACGGAAAATGCCTACTTCATTTAAGTTTTCTTCTTGTCTTGTTTCCTTCTTGACTTTTGTTTCGAAATAAGAATTTTCAATTTTAAAACAGTTCAATAGTTTAAAATAGAGTTCATGTGTGACTATTTGTTTGAGTATTTGTTAACCGCGATAATAATTTTGATTATCCATTAAGGACATCAATTTTGAGGAAAAACCAATAGACAGAAGGGATATTAAAATTCTTTGCAAACAATATTAAGTATAAAAGATTTATAAGTTAGCGTTACATATTTTGTCATTATTTACTATTCAAAAAAAAATATTGTGTCATTATTTCACAATTATTATGGACAAAACAACACAAAACTTGTTGGTAATTGTATTTTAAAGTTTTATTATGAACTTTATATGTAATAGTTTTGTCATATTTAATTATTTATAAGAAATGCAGCTAGTGATTTCATACTTGTGTAACATTAAGGGTCAAGTATGACAATAATTTTTCACATTTCTTAAATGATTGACATTCATATATTTAAAATTATACTCGTATCTTTTGTATTTTTTTTTAAATGTATTCGATATCCTTTTTTTTATACACATTACTTTTATCCTATTATGTTAACGTCGTTATCTAAAGTTAATTAAAATATCTAAGTAGACGAAATTGGCTGTTAGACTAAATTACACTTACATCCCATGTGTTTTTCTCAAATTACACTCGATACCCCTCCTTTGAATCTGATGGACTCAGCAAGGTTGTTGATGTCAGTGGCCCTGACAACGCTAATATCCAGGGAACCAAACATAACAATGATAGTAGCCGAAACTACAATAAGAGACGAGGATGTGATGAAAGTTGATATGGCAGTGACAGCGACTACGGTGGTGGTTGCTCTGGCGGGAGTGGGTGCGCCCGAACACCGTGTTAGTGGATGATGATGACTATGATGAGGAACAAATGATGCTGACGTGGGAGAAAGAGGAGGAGGAGTAGAAGGAGGTGGTGGTGATAAGTGAAGAGGGGTTGTTGAGTAATATGAAAATTTGTAAAATCCAATATGTGATTTTTAGGAAGAAGATGAATGTATTTTAGATATAAATTTTCATTAAAAGTCATGTGACCATGTGTCTACTTTCTATTAAAATGTTAAATGATGTTTAGAAAAGAGAGAATCTGAGTGTAATGTAAGTTAAATAATTAAAGATTTTTTTGTAGGATACAAAAAATAAGAAATATTATATGTAATTTGAAAAAAAATATAGAGAGTGCCAACTTAATTTACTCTATATTTTACTTTTGTAGTAATTCCCATCAAATATTAGATGTTAAGTTAACATGCAATAAACCTTTTTTTAAATCTAAATTTTCACACCTTAATACCAAAAGAAAAAAAGTTCACAACTTATATTTTTTTCAAATTTCACCTAAGTTTCTTTTTTATATTGATTTTTGGGTTAATTACTAATTGGATCTCTAAATTATTTAAAATATTTCAATTGGGTCCTTAAAATTTCAAATATTCCAATCAGATTCTTTTTATTTTTTTTAAAATGCTTTAATCATGTCTCTTTTGTTAAATTGAACTTGACACATTTAATGAAAATTACCACTATTTGCAAGTGAAATTTGTCAAAATTTAATAAAAAAATGTCTAATTGAAGCATTTTTAAAAGTTAGAGAACCTAATTGGAATGTTTAAAATATAGAATCCAAATTGAATTATTTTAAATAATTTAAGTCTTGTTCGAGATGTTTTTTCATTTTTGGTTCAGAAATTTTCAAAAACTAAAACCAATTTTGAGTTTAGTATGTTTTGTTTTTAGTTTTAAGAAGATTTTGCAAATTGAAGATAGATAAAATAAGTTAATAATTTTATCTTATATTATTCCACTATGAAATAATGAGATAGATGATTGTGGTGACAGTGATTGTGATAAGATGAAATAATGATAGTAAAAGTGATGCTAATAACAATTTTGGTGATAATAATGATGTTAATGACGATGATGATAAATATAATATAACAATAAAACTCTAAACAATAAATGAGATAGTGTCAACAATAAAAGAATGATAATAATTGTGAGAATGTATTTTTTAAAATTAAAAATCAAATTCATAAATTTTTTATTATAGAAAAAACAATATAAATTTGTTTTGAAATTAAGTTTATAATCATTTTAGTTTCATATTTATCCACGGTATTTTATTTTGAAAATAAAAAATAAAAAACTTACAATCTATCCTAACGAAACGAAATTAGTAATTAAGCTATTACTCACATTTCAAAAAGCACCCTTAAGTCCTTAACCTTAAGTTTTAGACTAGAGTATATACTTACATTGATCCTACCCTGGCCTTGCAATATACCTGTATAATCCCAACCCCAGCCCCAACCAACTCAGCCGATTCACAGCCGTTTATCACTCACATAATAATAAGCATTTGATTCTACACAATCAAACACAACCATCACTGTCTCTCTCCAACTTTCACTTTCGCATACCTTCACTTCATATAATATGCCAAACTCTTCCCATAACCTCATCTTCTCTTCTCACAACACGTTCCCATTCCTCTCTCCCTAACCTCTCCGGCAGCACCTTCACGGTCACCGCCGGCGACACCCCACTCCCTTCTTAATGGCCTCAATCCCAGTCGCGTGTTCCACTCACCCGAAGCTCCAAGCCTCACCCTTCTTCCAATCCCACGCGCGCTCTCGCAGCGCGTCCTTCTGGAGGCTTCAGCAGAGGGGTTCGAAGGGTGGTGCTGGTGCCGCGTCGAGTTTCGCCTGCTCCGCTTCGCAGTTCCGCGGTGGATTCGGGTTCCGGTTCCACCGGAGACAGGGGAAGTTCTTGTCGCTCTCTTTCGGCGGTGACGACGACGGAAGCGCCGTTGGCGGCGAAGCGAGAGAAAGAGACTTGTCTCAGCTTCTCTCCGCATTGCTTCCCGTTGTTGTTGCTGCCACCGCCGTTGCCGCTCTCGCTCAACCTTCCACTTTTACTTGGTAGGCTTCTTAGTTACGACTTATGACTCTTGTCACTTTGTTTTGTTTTGTTTTTTAATCGTGGAGAATGATGTCGTGTAATTCATGCAATGAACCTTACTTTCTTAGTTATGAACCTTGTCACTTTTGTCATGTTCTGTTTTTTAATCGTGTAAAATGATAAGATGAATTTTTTTATAAATAAAAATAATTTTTTTATTTAACTAATTTGTAAAAGTTTATCAATATAATTTTAAGATGAGATGATATGTAAAAATTAATTAATAAAAAATTTATTTTAAATTATGAAGAAATTTATTTTATTTTTTATTTATTATTTTTTTTTCTAGAAGTTTCTAGAAAACCTTAAACTAAAACATGTCTAAGTGGAAACGGCAGTCTTGCTTTTAATTTTTAATTACCTTTGCCAGATGTTGCCCTGAACGGCTTGCTTCTTTTTTCCTTGTGACTGTTCTTGTTTTTCGCTGTCTGTATTAAAATAATTATTTACTGAAATGAAAATTCATAGTTGTATATGTTTACTTGTTTTATTTTATAATAAAGTGGTTTTTTAACTAACGTCTAATCTAGCGAGACCGTTGTTTTAACCGTTTCTTTGTTATAAGTTTTTTAATTGTGCTTGAAAGGTTGTTATTTTCTAAAAATATTGATTTGCGTCTTTCTGGAATTGATAGTTTATGGACAAAACTTGCATACTAGTAATTTACGATTCTATAGTGCTTTTGGTACCCTTCTGAAATCAGAATTAGAATTGCACCTCAGTAATCTATGTTGATATTTTATTATGTGAATTACTGAGGTGAAACTCTAGTTCTTATTGGAGAAACATCACCACCACCCAAGAAACTTCATCTATTGTATATATCGGAAAGTGCCCCTAAGTTTTAGTTATTGAATACTAATTTAATCGAGATTATTAAGGATTATTGATTAATAACATGAGAACAAGTTATTATGTATTTGATTAATGATTTGTAGGATAGTATTAGGCAGTAGGTACTTTTGTTATGGTACTCTGGCTGGCCTTTTTATGTGAATATGTTACCGAATCAAAGTTATTTTATTTTTTTGTTGTAGTTTTTCTTTGTTTGCTCTCTTTCCCAGTTAGTATTTGTAATTATGTTATTCAATTAGAGCATGGAATAGTTTAGAAATTGAAGCTGAGGTTTCAACTTGAACAGGGTATCAAAAGAGTTATATGCTCCTGCACTTGGTGGGATTATGTTGTCTATTGGAATAAGACTATCCGTCGATGACTTTGCTCTTGCATTTAAACGGTACGTCTTTCATTACTAATTTCTCCATTTGCTGCTTAATTTTTGAACACGTGAAGTCGTGGAGCTTCTTCCAATGTTCATTGTCTTCATTTTGATGCAGACCTTTGCCACTTACCATTGGATTAATTGCGCAATACGTGCTTAAGCCTGTTCTTGGAATCTTGGTTGCAAAGGCTTTTGGTTTGTCTAGGATGTTTTACGCAGGCTTTGTCCTCACAGCTTGTGTTTCTGGGGCTCAACTATCCAGCTACGCAAACTTCTTGAGCAAAGGGGATGTAGCCCTGGGCATTCTTCTCACAAGCTATACCACAATTGCATCAGTTATTGTTACACCTCTGTTAACTGGTCTTCTGATTGGATCAGTAGTGCCAGTTGATGCAGTTGCCATGTCAAAGTCAATTCTGCAGGTGTGTAGTGACTACTGAGAGCTTCTAGGATATTCTACTCGAATTTGATTTAATGACAGGTTTAGTTATAAATATTTGACAGGTTGTACTTGTTCCGGTGACACTTGGTCTTCTTCTCAATACATATGCAAAGCCAGTTGTATCTGTTCTTCAACCTGTGATGCCCTTTGTCGCCATGATTTGTACTTCACTGTGCATTGGCAGCCCTCTTGCTTTAAACAGGAGTCAAATTTTGACAGGCGAAGGTCTCCAGTTGGTTTTTCCAGTATTAACGTTTCATGTTGTTGCCTTCACTTTAGGATATTGGTTCTCAAAGATTCCACCCTTGAGGTATGTTCACTTTTAGAAGTAGATTACGAAAGAAAAATACCTAAATTATAATGCATAGTAATATTTGTTCATCTAGTGGCCTCTTTAGTAACGAGTTAGTGATTATAGCTGCTATTTTTACCGACTAGGCCATTCAAGATTCTAATTGACAAATAGTTATGCCTTGATGAAGATTTAAAATGAAATTGGCAAATACATCAAAATTTGTATTTTGAAATTGACACATATATGTTATAATGAAGAGCTTTAAAATTAAATTCCTTCAGAAAACATATTCTACTTGGTTATATGATTGTTGACTGTATTTAAATTGAACGGATTGTTTTGTTTTCATTAAGCTGTTCCATATTGAAGCTGAGTGTTTCAGCATCCTCTTTAGTTATATCAGATATCTGAAATGAAATGCTAATGATACATAAAAATAGATCTTTCTTCTTAAAGGAAACTTTTATATTTTGTGACCGAGATATTATTGCTTTGAACTATCATTGGAATGTCATCTAACATAATTTTCTTGCAATAACTTTTATTCTCAAGATGGTTGAGTAAAACACTTGTCAAGATAATATTTTACTTTGTGCCATATTTCAAATTGTCTGATGCAATAAATTCTGTCACAGGCAGGAAGAACAGGTGAGCAGGACGATTTCACTATGCACTGGAATGCAGAGTTCCACCCTTGCAGGACTTCTTGCAACGCAATTTTTGGATAGTAGTCAGGCAGTTCCTCCTGCATGTTCTGTCATTGCTATGGCTATAATGGGTCTCTGTCTCGCCTCTTTTTGGGGAAGTGGCTTTGCAATTAGAAACCTATTGCCATTACCTCTTCTTAGAACCAATTCTGCTGTTAAAACTTAACTTTTTTGTTTCTGATGCGTGTCATTGAGGGTTATTTTTTAGCATCAGTTGGAGGGTGGAAACTTGATAAATTTGATCTTATGGTACCAATTAGAAATGGCTAGCGAAGGTAGATTTATAGGAAAAATTCAAGTGTATAGGTTAGTCACATACAAATCAGCAAGAAACAGGTTTCATTAGTAACGTTGTAACATTATCCAGAGAAAAAAGTTACATAGTAACGGGGGGTATATATGCATAGATACTATCATTTGTTACCTAGCTGCAAATCAGTACACTTCTGTACATAGACGCAAACTATGTCATAGATCATTAAGCGATTAACAGTTTTCTCTGTCCCTCTGCGTTTTTTCCGTTGTGTGAACCTGTGATCTTCAAACGAATTCATTTTGCAGGAATGCTCATTTTTATGTTTAAAGTTTTTCTATATTACAGTTTACAAGGAACTACAGATATTTAAAAATAATGAGGGGATATTTTGAATCATTATTATGAGAATTTCTCAAATTTATAATTAAGATGAATAACAGTGGTTGGTCAATCTGGAAGTGGATTGTAATCATAAATGAATTTTACTTGCAATTAGGGTGGGAACAGGATAGCCTTGACCTAATAGGGACTTATGGTCTAGTTTATATAAGACTTATTATACTTTTTTAAGAAATAAATGAGGCTAATAAGACTTTTATGAAGGGTTGGCTAAACTTTTTTGGGAAATAAATTAGATTAAGACTTTTATAAAAGTCTATTTGATTAAAAAAATAAGTTTATATCATTCTAAAAGGTTGTTAAGCCTAATAGGTTCTCCTATTTAATTAAATCTAAATAATATATTTTTAATAGTATTATTATTATGTTAAAGTTCTTGTTATATATTAAAATTATATATTTATGTACCTTTTTAAATATTAAGTACATTGATTTATTATATAAACAGTCAAGCCTATAAGTTTATTAAAGGATGAATTTATTACTTATTTAGAGATTTTGTTGTAAAAATATGTTTTTAAGTAAGCTATTAAGAAAGCTGTATTAAATCTCAAATATATGCTTATATCATATAAATAATTTAGATTTTACTTTATAAAACTTAGCTTACCTATTTCTTCCTCTGTCTTTGAGGCCTTAAGTTATTAAGTATCAGTGATTTTAATTTTTATTATTTATAATTTGTTTTATATAAAGTTTTTCCTTGCCATCCTATTAGCCTATTAGTGTATTTAGGGATAGGTTTGGTCTATCTAAATCTAAAAGATTTGATATCGAATAAGCTTGCAAATAGATAACACATCAAACTAGACTTTAAAAAATAAGGATAGGCATGAAAAGGTTATGACAAATAACATGTCAAATTTGGGCATTATTTTTTTTAAACATATTAAACCTATTTAAGTAAAAGAGTAAATTATATTAACATTTCTCTTTTATTAAATTATACTTAATTTTATCCTTTTTTATTTTCTTACATAAATTTTCCTTTAAGTTTGAAAATGTTATACTAACATTCTCTCAAACCTTACACTAACATTCCTTACAAGAAAGATAAAAATAATGGTTAATAAAACATGAAATATTTGTATAATTACACGAAATACTAGATATGTTAGTATAATTTATTCTAACTTAAATCTTATTTGACAACTTATTTTCACTCCTATTTGCATGGCCAAGAGATTGAATCCTAAATTTGTCATTTTGCATAAGGTTTAACAAATGTTTAATTTCAAAATTATGTTTTTTCACGAATTAAAGACAAAAAATAATCTTAAATAGGATAAATGTCTACCTAATATTTTTATTTATTTATCTCTTTCACTTCTCCTTTTTAAATGAAAAATAAAGGGAAAGGGAAAGAACGGAGTTGCATACATATTTAAAGAAATAAAAATGAATTATTTCTATTACATATTCTATAATTATTTCCCATTTAATTTTTATGGACATAAAATGTTAGGACGTCACTTAGTCTAGTAGAAAATGAAGATCATATGCAATAATGTTCACAAAGGGACAAATATCGTGGGACTTATCGCTACATGAAAGAAAGCGTTAAAGAAAGGGGTAATTATATATCGGCATTACAATAAAAAAGATACAATAAAGGTTATATTTAGTTAAAATAGAAGACAAGTTAGTTTAAAAAGTCAGTTCAAAGTTGAAAATTTAATTGTTAATTAAAATTATTAGTTAAAAGTTAAAAAATGTTAAACTATTTCATTGAATTAGAAAGATTTGATATAATTAATTGTTGAACTAGTTGATAAATATAAAATAACATAAAAATAATATATTTATATAATTTTTATAAATCTTTTTTATTTTGTAAACACTCTTAATGAAAATTATAGTAAATTTGACCCTAAACATTTTGTGTACCCTAGATAGAACATTGAAGTTAAAGTTTATAATTCGTTGGAGAGAGTGAGAGTTCAAAGGTCCATATTGGGGTGCTAGATAGACTAACCAGATTGTGTTAGGAGATATAAGTTATGTCGTCTTAGTAAGGGTACTAGAATTGTCGAATATATGCATGCTAAATTCTTAACTTACATTTTGGTTGAGGATATGAGTAATTCTCAAGTTGAGAATGTGACTAATCCTTCTGTTATGATCGAGGTTTCACAACTTTCTAAGCTAGTTGAGCAAACTACATTACTAGGCCAATGAGGATTTTTGTGTGAAAATAGTGTGATATGAAAAAATCGCAAGTGTATAACTGGTGCCTATTAATGAAAATATCATTCTTCCACATTGATTGTATTTTATAATTACAAATTTATCGTGATTTATTAAGAATTAAACGAAGAGATAGTATTTGAATGAAAAACAAGAATGTAAAAGATTGGAAGAAATCAATATCAAGAACAATTTTTAGGATTGGATTTCACTCGACGATGATAATGGACTAACCTATATTACCTACATGCTCTAATTAAATTCAATTTTGAAGATAATTTAACGCATTCTACCCTTCTTTTTCAAAACAAGGTGTATTTAATTGCATCGACCATTATTTTCATGACAGTTATTAGATCCATTATATTTTTTTCTTAATTCATTTGATCCTTGAAGTTTACTTACTTTCTTGATTTAAATTCTAAGTTATTTTCTTATGGCTCCGAAGTCTAGGTTTACCTTTTAGTCATTTGCTAAAACATCAAGGTTCATTTTTAAATTTCACTTAAAATTGAATTTCTGTTTTTCACATTAGTTAGACTCATGTAGAATAGTAAGATGTTACAATGGTTTAATCACGTTTGATTGTACAATGACTCCCTTTCTTCTTAAATATAAGAAACTTATAATTAATTTACATTTATTAAGAGTTTTATTAATTTAGTTAATAATATTAAATTTGTCTGTAATGTTTTTTTTAAATTATCCTTTACATTATTGGGATTAATTATTACTTTTTTATTTAATTATTTTTTACCTAAATAATTAATGTATGAAAAGAGAATAATAATAGTGGGATTTTGATTTTAAAAGTAAACTCTTCATTTGTCAATCCTCAAAGAGACAATTTATAATATGGACTAAAATAATAAGGGTATTTTGATAAGTTAATAATCACCGAAAGAGGAAATTAGACAATAGTCTAATAAAAAAGACAAAATTTAAGAAAGAGTGTCTTATATAATTTATGGATGGATGAAATAATTTCTTAAAATATTATATAACTAGTTTAATTGGAACAATTCTGAATTATTATTTCTCTTTCAAGAATAATTCTATTCGAGATACGGTGAAATGAATATCTTTCTTAATGAAAATTTCAACCTTGATTCACCATACTATAAAAGACTAATTTCTTTAGTTAGATTTATTGTTCTAAATTAGTTTTCTAATTTACCAAAAGAATTTCTTAATAAAAATTTAAATCTTAATTCATCACGTTATAAGAAACTAATCCCTTCGGCTGAAATCAATCCTAATTTTCTAATTTACCAAAAAAAACTTTCTAAGGCACTTGGTGTAACTAGTTTGAGTGGTTGAGCCGTTGAGATATATCTGAATGTAGCATTACTTTTCGACTTTGGTATATATTAAAAAAAATCTATCGCTTTCAAAACACCTGTCCCACTTTGAAAATATCCATCGCATAGATCAATAGATATTTTGATAATTCATAACTTTTCGATCTTGATCCAACATATTTTGGCAAGAGTTAAACTGCATATGCTGTTAGAAAAAGATAAAACATGTAAGTTTCATAAAATTAAAACGTAAATAATTTCCTTCTTATATCTATTTCTTTCTGGAACATGTAATTCAACGGTCAAGTGCTCCAAATCGTGAAATGCGCTGAATAACACCTTAACTCACTAACTGGGGCCTTCATTAAAAGAAAAAAAAAACGAAAAGCTAAATCAATTTGAATGGAAAAAATATGTTTTCTTGTCTCTGATTTCAACATGTCTATCCTCTAGAATGAATGCATTAGCATAATCATCATACATTGGTGGAGTAAAAACATGCCTATCCTCTAGAATGCATTAGCATAATTAACATAGTTTGGTGGAGAAAAAGGATACCGAAATAATTCCCATGATGTAGACCGAACATATCTTTATTATGTAAATTCGTCAACCTCCTCCTCCACTTCCAATCTATTCGGCTTGACCTTGGGAACTTTTACATCACGTGTTGCATAAATCTAATTTCAACTCAGATAACAAAATTGTCGGATAAAATGTCCTGTTATTAATAATGTAAATCATGAAAATGAGAAAAGAAAGAACGTGCAAAAAGGTATGGAACATTACATAGCTAAAGTTGACATCTTTTGGTTAGAACAAAGGATAGTAGAAGAAAACTGCTATTAACAAAAGAAAACTACAGTACTCTCTTATGACAACTATTAACCTCTTTATATTACATAAAAACCACAATGGAAATTAAATTTTTTTCTTTCAAATTACTGTTGAACTAATCAATCGAAGTAACTGGAATAAAAGATATAAACTAACATTCCTATAATACCAGTTTTTCACTAATATGAAAAATAATAACACTGAAGTAACATAATAGACATCAACCAAACCAACAACATAACATTTTTAATTATAATTTTACCCTTTTGGTCTTTTAGAAGTCACCAGTCACGAAAATAATGATTTAGAATACTGTGACAGAACAGGACAGTTTTAAAATATCATTTTATGGCCATTATCTTTTTGTCCACATAATACAAAGCTAGTACTATAAGAACATCTTTTCCCCTCTAACTTGACAAGAGTTGTGTAATTTTTTCTTACTTAATAGTCACATAAATATGTAGAGGGGACGGTTTCATTTTCTGATATGCAATAACTATTTGTACCAGTAACTCTTCTCAACGCACACATTTCTCTCACACAATATCAACTTTAACCACACAACTCACTCTAACAGTTGATTATTTTTTAACAAATTCAGCTAAAGTTGCTCTAAGAAACTATACTAGGAAGATTCACATGCAAATCTTTTTACACAAATTTGTATAACTCATTTTTTTCTTTCTATCACTCTACAGTATCAACGTCGCTCATTATTATCCATTATTTCTGTATTCTTTTATCTCTTTCCTACATAATGTATGAGTAGCATTATCCGATTAGGAAACCTTTTTGGTGTTTTTACAATGTATAGCCACAAATCTATTTCCCTTGGTTGAGGTTGGAAAATCAAAATTCAGATCTATGACTTTCATTAATTACCAATTTACCATTAATATAAACAAATGACCAAGTCAAAAAAGGAAAAAACCAATTAATCATTATCATTATCTTATACAGTGTAAAGCACCCCTTCCACATATACTTGCTGGGAATCAAGTAGCAGCACTAGCACTAACCTTCACCAACAGTCAATACCAAACTGAGTAAAGGCTATAAATTTTACATTTACTGAAAGTGTACAATAATGTAGGTCAGCATTAGCACGAATTCACTAGAAGGGTAAATATGCCACTACCTAAAAGTCATTGCATTATTATTTCAGGTATAAAGGAAGACCCGAATAGACCTGAAATCATTAATTTTTAAAAAATGGGAGCCCTGAAAAACCCCACATCAGAAAGTTACATGTTACTCAACCTCTGTTTGGAAATAAAGTTTGCCATGAGCATATGAAGTTAAAACATGAGTCCCTCAAGGCTCGCAGTAACACATGCCTACCACCAAACAGACATCAAACAAAATAAGATGTATTCAATTTGCATCTCCAAGAATTGCTTAAGAAATCCAATCATTAAAGGTATCGCACCACTTAAAGTTATGGGAGGGCAAACATGTTGAATAACCCATGTTTATAACATTCAAGACAAAGAGCAATGGCGGTAGCATACGTAATCTACATATAATGGGCAAAATTTATTCATAGAAGCGATATTATGTAAATTCTAATCATAAATTTCCATATCAAAAGTGTATATGATTCTATCTATTTTGAATTAATATAATAAATTTGATTCAACTAAACACCCCCAATATATTCTTATAATACAAATAACATTTGACATACAACAAAATCTTTGCAGACTTTTCACCTGAACCAATCTCAACAAAGTGCTACATTACCACCATCTTCTCAATGAGAAACGGATTCTGGAAATTTATCTCTGTTGCATCCCTTTTTATAAGTATCTATGAATCAATAAATTACCAAGACACAGGTTGCTTCTACAACACTAACTATGCACCATATGGAAAGATAACACAAACAACACAACAGGTACAAACAATGGACCTATTAGTTTATACTCTCCGTAGGCATACAATCTGATTGGAGAATCTACGATGATCGTGCTACAGAAAAACTCCATTCACCTTCTTCTGCAGTGTCCATACTCTATAGAACATCTCTTCCAGAGGTTCCCTGATTGAGCTTATACCGAAGCCTTCCAGATTGAACCTGACCCTGCATATGAAAGTGAAATAGTGCAACACATTTTTTAGCCCAAATCCTCAAATTTGAACATCAAGGTATATAACATGCTCACAATCTGTATGCAACTACTTACATTCATTAAGCACAGCACACAAGAGGCCATTAACCATTTGGGATACAAAAAAGAGCAAGAAGCACAAAAGTGTCATGCCACAGCATAAAAAAACCAATGAAAGAACTTCATCACAACCAATTCACTCTGAATAGAAACAAAGAAACAGAATCCAAATTGAAGTCTTAGGGCCTGTTTGATTTACAAAATCGATTATTTTCAAAATTGTTTTCAAAACAATTGTTAAAGAAAAAACAGAAAGTGGGATATGAAGAGGCATAAGCTTAGTGTGGGTGTCATTATTCTTTGTTGTTTTTATCTAAAAACAATTTTTGAAAGTAGAAATTAAAAACACCCTTAATTTTCCCAAGAAAAAACAAAATGTCATGATTAAGAACACTCAAGAGTTCAAAGATTGGTCCACAACGGTCGTAAAATCAAGGTTTTTGGGTCTCATCAATCGCATAGCAACAGCTATTACAGCTGCACCAGCCACATTTGTCTCCAACGCCAAAGATCAAAACAAACTTAATCACCATAAATAAACGGTTCCAAGAATTAACAGCAACAATATCACCATCCACCAAAACAATCCACAATTACAGCAATCAGGCAATAACACAAAAAAAAAAAAAAAGTCTAAGAATTTGGGTTTGATACACATAAAAAGAAAACATGTACTTTGCTGGACTAGACATATGCGGATAGTCCCATAACGGATTGGCCTAATAATAGGCCCGGCAGAATAGGCTCCGATATCATTATAGAATTTGGGTTTAACTACTTATAAGTCAATCCCATAAAACTGACTGAGGATTGTCCCTACTTATATACACTATCTCGGCCTTGACCATACCTCAGTAGCCGATGTGGGATTTCCAACAAGAAGTAGAGAGGAGAAAGAAAGAGTAAAACCTGGTGGTGGGAAGGGGCGTCCAGTTGTTGGGAACGAACCGCGACGCATTCAGGAGGGGTTTCGAAGAGGGACAAGGGGAAGCGCTTGGAGGCGGCGCCGACGTCGAAGTAGATGAGGCCGGTGCTGGGGACGTCGACGCGGATGCTCATGACCTGGAACCAGAGGAAGAGATCCTGGGCCTCGAGGCCGGAGAGGGCGTCGATCATGCCGTAGCTGAGGTGACCGGAGACATTCGGCTCGTAATGCAGCTCGTTCTCGAACTTGGCGTTGCAGGCTTCGTCGAGGCGCACCCAGAAGCTACCGTCCTCGCCCACCGCGAACTCCCGCACGCCCTGCGGGAACAGGCCCATGGGCAGCCCGTGCTCGCTCAGGACCTCGTAGATGGTCGTCGCATTGCTACTCAGGCCCAACGACGAGGCCCAGGAGCAAGAAATAATGATTGGAAAGACAAGGATGAGGATGATGGTGTGAGGGAAGGAAAACATGGTTTGGTGTTTTTTGGTTTTTGTGGTTTTTGGAGGTTTTTTAAGGGCGTGGGAACATTGTTGGAGGGAGGGGGATCAGTGAAATGGGGTTTGGGATTTGGCGAAGAAGAGAGAGAGAGAGAGAGAGGTGACAGCTTGTATACAGAAGGGATTAGGAGGAGAATGATCAATTATTGGTATTCGGTGGTGACTGCTGAGTGCTCTGTGGGCCTGCCTTTGTTTTTTTGTTTTATTTATTTTACTAAATCTTTCATCTTGTTATTAATTTATCAAATTTAGTTACATTTTTATGTTAGTAATTTTTTTTTTTGGTTTATGTGATTTTTAATTTAACTAAAATGTAATGATAATTTTATATCATTCAATAAAGCTAAATTATTAATTTAGTCCTTCTACATATTTTGATCCTTTGTTTAAATAGTTTAATTTTATCTCATAATTTTTAAAATCAATACAATGTTTTCTTTTTTGTTTAATCCCAAGAAATGAAGTTAACTTTTTACATATGTGATAAGATAAAGAAAATGGCATCACACATGGTATTTTTGTTAGAAATTTAAATCAATCTTAAAAGTTAAAGAAACATAATGAACTTTCTTATAATAGAATAATTAAATTAAACTAATTAAGTAAATAGAGGATTAAATAAATAATTTAACCTTTAATAAATTACCAGAGATAGAAAGGCACTTGGCGTCACTCTAGATCTTTTTTATTTATAAAATAAAAAGAAAGAAAGAGTAAAGGTTAAATAGAAAATAAGAAAGAATGTAAGAAAATAGTGACTTTCACGAGCAGTTACAAAATAATATTGATAAAATGATGACTAAAGCGATATACTTTCTTATATACTATTATTATAAATTATAAATTATGTACATAAATTAGATGGTCAATTTTTATAATAATTATTTCAATTAAATTTTGTGTTTTTGAAAATTATTGTTGGATATAAAACATCTTAAAAACATTTCGTATTTATACATAATCATTTGAAAAAAATTAAATTTATAATTTAAAAATAATATATATTAAAAAATAACATGAGTTATTTTTTAGAGAGTATATTAATAAATTAAAAATTAAACTTTATAAATTTTTAATTTATTTAAAATTTTGTTTAATCTTATTTCTCTTTTCAAGAAGAGAAATTTGTATATAAAAAAAAGTTAAGTGAAAGACAATTTAGTTTTTATTTAAGAGGTTATTCATTGTTAAAATTTGTTTGGGTGTAAGAAAAACTAATTTAATATAAGAATTTCATTCAAATTTGTTATTTTTATGAAAATAAAAAGAGAAATGGAGGTATCAATGGTTCCTCTCTTTTTCTAGCTCACAGATTATATTACTAAATTGGTGAAAACATTTATTTTATTCCTCTTTTTTATACTCTTCAAAAATTTAAGAGAAAAAAAAAACTTTTTTTTGGTTATTTTTATGCTTGTTTGACTATCACTTTTGTAATCGTTTTTAAACAATTCAGAATGAGTGATATCTAATATACAATATATAAAAATTAAATAGTGAGGATCTTAACAGACAAACCAGGCCAAAAATGACAAGGATAGAGTATTTATCATATCATATACTGTATATATATTTAAAGTTATTTTTTAAGCAATATATAAAGTTTTCTTAACACAAAAGGAATGGAGGTTTTGAAATGATAATAACCGAAAAACGAGAGAAGGTTTTCAGATTTTTTTTTAATTGCACTCTGCATAGTAGACAAAATAGTCGACGTGTGACAACGACTGTAATTTTGTCTTGTGTGAATCATACACCATTATTTTGTGTAATGAATTTAGATAATCGTGTTTTGCAATTATTAATGGTGACTGTTATTTTTGTTCAACAACTTGCATTGTCACCATAATTGTTGACTTTGTCAAATAACAGATGGCGTATGCACTACCTTTTAGTTAGATTGAATGCACTCTAAGTCAATTTATTAATTAAGAATCGTGTTGACTCAAATCAAAGATTAAGGCCTGTTGTTTTAAAAAAAGCATTTTAGGGACTAATAAGAATGTCCTTTGAAAAGTATTTGATAAAAATTAATAATAAATAATCTGCATATTTTTTAGACGAAACATTATGATGAGTTTTTTTCACTTCAACAAAAAGTATTATTTGGTCTCTAAAGTGGATAACGTGCCTTGTATTCCTCTCTTCAGAGTGCTTTGGAAGTGGGAGGAGACTGAACGAACTAGCCAGAGAGAGAAACTCTTATTCACTGCTTGAGATATTGCTATTTTTCGAAGGATATTTGGAACCATTTGGTTCTTGTTACTACTGGCGCTTTCCTTTTTGCATGTGATTTGGAAACTTCGATGATTTGAAAGCTTAAAGGTGGAGGGTCACTTCCTATGTCTTGCCCTCAAACTATTGGTTTCGTACTAAACATTCTTTGGCAACAAAGGAATCACAGAGTCTTCAATTAGGTGCTTTGGATTTTTCAACAAATGATGATGAAGCTGCAACGCATAGTGGAAGCTTGGAATGCTGCTCAGCAGATGCAAATGGTATTACCAAGAGGATCGATTCAAGTACATAATCAATGGAAGTGGAAACCTGCTTTAGGAGAAATTTTGACTCTCAACTATGATGGGACTTAGTCTCCAAAAATGCTTATTGCTGCGTGTGGGGGAGTCATTAGAAACAACCAAGACTTGTTTTTAGGAGCTTTTACTGGTAACTTAGGCCATAGCTCTATTCTGCATGTTGAATTATTGGCGATTCTTCATGGTGTTAGGATGAGCAATGAGTGGGGTTATAACAATGTGGAAGTGTGGTAAGACTCTGCAAATACTATCAATCTTATCAAGGAGAATGACACAACTCATGAGTGTCATCAGATTGTCACTTCTATTCACGAGATCCTCGGCACAGACATGGAAGTGTCCTTCAAGCATTTTTATAGGGAATGCAATGTTTTTTGCCAGATTGTTTTGCTAAAAATGGTCTTTCTTCTTTTATGATTACTCCTAACTTTGCTATTGAGGAATTAAGGTATGATATTATTGCCTTAAGGTCTTCTATATGATTATGTGGGCTGTGCCCATCTTTTTTCAGTAATATATATATATTATTAAATATTTTAATTTAGTTATAATCTTTTTTTGTAACTAACTGCAAATAAAATTATTAAAACTATTAACTAATGTAGGAGTAGACGAAACAAAATAACAATGATCATGAAAATTGTTTTAATATTTATATTTTCACTAAAATTTTAGTTAATACAAAGTCATTATTTAAATAAAAAATATTTTTCAAATTATAATTTTATTAAAATATAGTTTCAAAATAGTTGGAATACTAACATTATTATTTATTAAAATATTAACCTTATATGTTTCTTATTAGAAAAACTAGAAAGAGAAGACGATACATAATCCAACTTCAATAAAACTAAAATAAACTATATGCATACTTACAATTTTTTACACTTAAAAAAATATTATGAATAAATATAAAATTAAAATTAAAATTAAAATTTGACCACTAATATTTGTAATTACTTTAGATTTTTCCCATTTTTGTATCTAAAAAACAAGAATTTATCCCATTGTTAGGGTTCGGAGTGTTGGGTTGAACCCAGACTATATAGATTGCTATTGGGCTAGACATCGCTCAAGTAGGCCCAACTTATTTTGTGGAAGAGCCCAGTTGGGGCCCAAGAGTCACAGCCAGGGTTGGTATATAAAGCTGAACTTAAAACCCTACTTTCTCTCTACCGTGCGCAAGTGCTGAGTATTCTGATCGCTCTAAGAGAGAGTTCATCGCGGCGGTTGCAGAAAAGATTGCAAGATGAAGGTTCTCTCCTTCCCCAACTCTATTTTCTCATATTGCCGTCGTATATTCTCTCTGTTAAGTCGTTTTTTGTTTTGCGTTCGTTGCCGAAGTCATTTTAATTTCTTATTCTCGCTTATGTGTATTCCTCGTTGCTTAATTTCGCTTTGCGCCTTCTGCAGTTCAATATCGCGAATCCCACCACTGGATGCCAGAAGAAGCTCGAGATTGACGACGATCTGAAACTGTAATTACTTCACTTTTTTAATTATAAATTATTTCGTATTCCTACTTGTTCTTGGTGGTGTTCGTGTGTTGTGCTTTCAATGAAAATTGATTTATTTTGTGAAACTCAGAAACGATGAATCCCATTACCAGTAATGCATTCACCTTGGATATTTTTTTTAATCCCCACCTTAAGGTTGTACTAAACCAATTCTTGGACCTTGCGAAATTTCTCAATACTTTTGTTTCGTTCGTATTTTATTTCATTGTGGCATTTTATTTTTGTTATCGAGGTAGCACTAGCGGAACACTGATATAAAAATCTATTGGGTTTTTTACCAGCAATAACAATTTATTGTTGGAAGCAGAACATATTAATTCTCCTTATACTTAGTACAAAGTATTAAAGAATAGCATTTAATTTAATATCTTAGAAACGTAAAATGCTTTAAATACTTTCTACTTCATATGATTAGAAGGAGAATTAGTGGGAAGCTGGTTTTGGGGGATTTAGAATTTTTCATAAATTACTATCTCTCTTCTATATGAGATTTAGAAGCATGGGAGGAGCCACCTATCTCAATAATGTTCTGCCTTTGGCTTGCAACATTCTTAGAACTTTTGTTTGACTTTGATATTCATGAAGAATTAATGATTTGTTCCTAAGAAGCCAATTTTATGTGTTCTTTTGGGCAATGTAATTTGTCTTGTTAAAATATTCTTAACTTTGATTTTTAGGCGAGCATTTTGGGACAAGAGGATCTCACAGGAGGTCATCGGAGATGCACTTGGTGAGGTATGCTCTTTAGCTGCTAACCTTTAAATGTCTCCTCTGAATTTCTGCTGAATTTATAATGATCATCTATTCACCTTCATGACTCTGTTGCCAACAGGAATTTAAGGGCTATGTCTTCAAAATTACTGGAGGTTGTGACAAACAAGGATTTCCAATGAAGCAGGGAGTGCTGACTCCTGGTCGTGTTAGACTTTTGCTTCACAGGGGTATGATGTAGCTTTAATGCCCTTTTTTGTACTTTCTATATGTTCTGCTTAGTTCTGTACCTGTTTTTATTTTTTTAAATCAATTCCATTTTTGTGCTCTTCATTTCTAAGAACTTCATTAATTTTTAATAGTGTAATGCATTTGTTGTTATATCAGGTGTCTACATTTTCTTTTGTCTACAAACTAATTTTCTTTTTATTTGTTACTTGAACAGGAACTCCTTGCTTCCGTGGATATGGACGGCGTAATGGAGAGCGTAGGAGAAAGTCTGTTCGTGGGTGCATTGTCAGCCCAGACCTCTCTGTTTTGAACTTGGTAATTGTGAAGAAAGGTGAGAATGATTTACCTGGATTGACTGATGTTGAGAAGCCAAGGATGAGAGGCCCAAAGAGAGCATCCAAAATCCGTAAACTGTTCAACCTGTCTAAGGAGGATGATGTTAGGAAGTATGTCAACACCTACCGTCGTACATTTACAACAAAAGCTGGTAAAATCCCTGGTGCTTTTATTTTGTGTTTAATTTTGTAATTGACTGAAAATTGATTAAAGAATTTGTCTTAAAAAGAGCAAAGGGTCATGGTAATGTGAAAACTAGTTGGACTTCAACCTGTTCATCACTATAAACCTATTGATAACTCAAATAAGCTTTTTGTTTGTTTTATCTGTTATATATTGTTGATGTTGATATGGTACACACATTTATTGTTTGTTAATTTTGGTGCATGCCTGTATGATGATCAGATTTAGTTCATGCATGAGTAATAATATTATTGACGTAGCTATTATTCAGAAGATATTTTCCTAAAATGTATTGCAAAAAGTAATTTGTCTTGAAATTATGGTTTTTGATAGATCCTAATGGTTTTGTTTGTTTCATGTGACTTGATCCATCATTTGATGATGCTTGTGGTGTTTCTTGACTTGCTCCTCTGAAAATACGTATAGGGTCAATTTGGTGTCTCATGTTCTCTTGAGTTGATATTGAAAATATTATATACTTAAGTTACTAAGCTGATGCATGATTGTACAATATCCCAGACCCTTCTGCAAATTTGATACTAAGCTGATCCATGATTGTACAATATCCCATACCCTTCTGCAAATTTGAACCTTGTATGGTGAAACTATTAATTTGGATGAAAAGAAGAATTGTTTTAGGCATAATTAGATTATGGTTCCTTTGGGACACTGGGTAAAATGGACAGACATAAGAATTCTTTGTGATAGATTGTATTCTGAATAGTGTTGGATATTTGGTTACAGGGAAAAAGGTTAGCAAAGCTCCCAAGATACAAAGACTGGTCACTCCTCTTACGCTCCAAAGAAAGCGGGCAAGAATTGCTGATAAGAAGAAGAGAATTGCCAAGGCAAAATCTGAGGCAGCAGATTACCAGAAACTCCTTGCCTCCAGGTTGAAGGAGCAGAGAGACCGCCGCAGTGAGAGTTTGGCCAAGAGGAGATCCAAGCTTTCCAGTGCTACCAAGGCAGCTGTATAAGCTGCTTTCAGATAGAGAGATATGGTGAAGTTTAATCATCATATGTAGTTTTTGTTTGCTATTTTATGACGGCTGTTATGATACCCTCCGGTTTTGCTATTTTTGATTACTTTGACTTATTCAAGTATTTCTTACGCAGTGTTACTCATTGAATCGTATTTAACTAGTTGGAATATGTTATCCATTTCAAGTTTATCTATTTTATGTATGAGGAGATTAAGTCATATTGTGGCCATCAAAATGGCACTTTCAGTGTGTGTGGGGTTTGCCGCTGTAATAACTTTTCACGGAGTTTTCTCACTACTGGGTGTGTTTGGTGGATTAGAAGATGAAAGGAGAAAAGATAGAAATAAAAGATAAATTTTTGAATTAAAATAGAGGGTAAGAGGTGTGAATTCAAATGTTTGGTCCATACATTTTTTCCCCTCTTAGATTAAACACATCCTCCTATACAAACATGCAAGGAAAAGATGACATACGTTCAACTGAAAAAACAAATAAACATAGGGACAAGCCTTGCCTTATTATAACATTTTGTTTTAACGATTAAAAATGAAAGATTGACTAAATATGTGGGGATCTAGATTTATTTTTTGTGGGGGGCAAAATAATAATTTTCAATATTTTTATAGAAGAAAATTTATAAATTTTCTCAAAATTTGTCGTAGAAAGTAATGTAATTCTTTAGACAAAAAATGGTACGATTTTATATCTTATTTTTAAAAAATTCTTATAGTTAAAAGTTATTAAATTATAATGAAGTGAAAAAAAGTCATGTTGCCTCCATTCCTTTCATGGTTAATCCGCCAGTAGAATCGGCTTCCATACAGGTTATAACTTGTAAGTTTAAAATATGGTCAGAACACCCTGTTTATTTTTATTTCTTATATTTTCTTCTTAAATTATATCTTTCTATTTATATTTCTATCTGGCTGCAATCACAAGCAAGTGATTGAATGAGCGGGAGACGGTCTAAAAAGAAAAAGGGACTCTCAACAAGCTGAAAGCTGAAACTAATCAAGATCAATAGGAAGAGTTAGAAATTCAAAAATAATAAAATAAATAAATTACATAGATATATGAATGCAATAACTTATAGTTCATAGAAAATATGATTTTAAATTGCAGTGAAAATATTGAGTCTCATTTTCTAAAATTAAGTGAAAAAAATGAATTAAATTATAGGTAAAAGTTGATAGATAGATATCTATAGTTATAAATTTTTGTTTGTTGTCCCATCAATTAAATTGAAAATTCATTTCTATAGGAATGACCCAATCACATAAATTAATTATATTTTTGTTAGATTTTTTAGTATTTCATAAAGATAAATTATATGTGGATATAGGGTATCAACAGAAAATGAAATTTTCGAAGGATGAATAATTTGATTATTTATATTTTAATATAGCAATAAAAGAATAATTTAATTTATCTTACCAGGTTCATATCTTATAAATTAATGCTATAAAAATGTTCTCAATATCATTAAAAATGATAGAATATTCTCAAGATATGGTTTAGTTTTTATGAAACATGTTTTATATTATACTAGTAGTTAAGAAATAGCTTTTTAGTTAAATTATTAAATTGTTATTTTATTAGAATCATTTTCCTATTTTGTTTCTATTATTTTGATAATAAATTCAATGATCCAAGTCAATCTAATTATAATTGGATTAATTTAAATTAATTTGTATCCTTAACTTAGACAAATTCTGAACAGATTAAAATTGATCATATTAGATTGAAAAAATCACCACTTGGATCCAAATCAGTCCGTGTCCATTCCTACATTTTATATCTATTAGCTAGTTTAACAATTGATTTTATCAATTTTTTCAATTCAACAAGTTATTTTAGTAATCGTTTTTGCTATAAAAAAAAGAGTCTTTTAACTTTTTTGGAAGCCAAGCATTGCCTTAATAGTATTAAGTAATGATATATATGATTTAAAATAATTAAAAGGATATACAGAAATATGTTATTCTTTCATGTTTGAAATCATGATATGACATATTCGACCTTGTAAGATGTTAGATATCATTTTTATGTATTTTATTTATTTTTTATGTTTTTTTTTAAATCGGTAAAGCTTTTATATTTGTAAATACAATATAAAATATTCCAACAAGTTGTTCAAACCTATGTTATATTTCAAAGAAGGAAAATTGTTTCTCTAAAAATAAACTAAAAAGTAGTGTTGTATTAGCTTATGACTTTACCATGCAAAATTTTAACTATATATAACCTAACTCTACATGTGCTTGATTGAATAGCTGTATTCTTAGATCCAACCATGTTTAAACAATAAAAATCGAAGAATTTTGGTACAATGTCAAAGTTCACATTCAAAAAATAGAAAATAATTAACCTCAACATATTTTGTAATATCCCTGACATGGTTGGCTTCTACCCGTGTATATATATATATATATATATATATAGGAATTTTGTCTTTCAAAATGACTAGGGACCTTCTGTTGAATTCTGCATCTTTTATTTCTCGTTGAGGGAAAATGAAGGTCACCTCTTCCAGAATTTATGTAACTAGGTCGATTTTCTTCTGTTTCGCTTTGCTACTCTCCGGTGGAGAGTCGAGGTTTGTCCAGTACCTTATTATTTTTTATATTTGTACTGTTCCATTACATTACTTTTTTGCCCAATTTGTTTTGTATATAGCATGTTATTGGAAAATGATGCTTGTACGTATCCCTTAGAAGCTGGAGACACCCTTAAGGAAAAAAAACATGAAAAAAGATAGAGAATTTAATTATTTAATTGATATGATAGGAAAAAGAAGAAGAAAGAAAACAATTGAGAAGAATGTTGGATGCATGTAAAATAATCATTGTGTCTAAAACCAAAATTATGCGTAGGGGATATGGACGGATAATGAGATAGGGTGTGTGGGGTGTCACAGTAAAGTAGAGTAAGTGAAACATTTATTTTATCTGGTTCTCAAAGGTATAGTCGTCATGTTTAATGTGGCTTGGTTGACATACAGTAGTACATAATAAGGCATAAGTATAATTCCAACAATTTATAAGATTGTCAGAAGGAGCAAGAGTGGATGGTGTAGGATGGGAAGTGGTGTGGTTTGTTTTGGTGTGCGATATATGGTAGGTAAGGAATTTCACGATATTTAAGAATAAACAAAATACAAATTCCAGATATTGTAGCAGCAGTAAAAATAAACTCTTGGAGTTGGCTTATGACTTGCTTAGGAAACATAATGAGGATGTGTTGGAAAATGATAGGGTTTTAGTGGGTGATAACAAGGGTGTTGAGCGTAAAGGGGTGAATGGGTATTGGAGATAAGATGTAAAGACATTGTTACAGGGGTGCCTGCATGAAGGCAACAGTACGAATTGACATGTCCAAGAGCTATTGTTGTGGATACCAGAGCAAAGGGTATAACAATACGTAGAATACAAAAAAACGCGATACAGGAGAAATGTATAATATGTCAGTTTCAACCATAAATTGAATGATGTGGTTGTGGTTGGTGCAAATGAATGATTGGTGTTTATGAGGTAAAACGTCCAAGATACATGAAGGAGCAATGCATAATGTGGGATCAAATATGGAACAAGGTTTGATTCCATGTTTGCGATATTGTCGAATGTAATTTCTATGAATTCGGGTAGCTATGTGGTGTGTGTGCATTGAACATTTTTCTTCCATGTATGCTTTTGATCCAAGGGTACACCTTGTACTCTTGTGGTTCTTATTAATAATATTTGTTGTTTGCTGTTAAAAAAAAAGTATACAACCCTAGTTAATATTGCTTATAAAAGTACAATTTTTAATGTTCAACGTATAATTTACCCTTTTATGGGTAAAAACAGTGAAAGGAAAATAAATTAAATCGAACACTATGAGAAATGTTATTATTATTTGTTAAAACTTCTATCATATGGTGCAACTGCAGGGACCTCTCCACATGTGGTTGTACGACGATCGTTTCCACCTGAATTTTGTTTGGTGTCGGAACATCTGCTCTACAGGTACAAAAAACGTGTATTCTTAGGTAATATATTGATGTGAATTTAATCTCTCTCTTTATGTATATATTGTATTTAACTTGTTATTACTGAAATATAGGTAGAAGGATCAGCTAGGGAGGGAGGAAGAGGACCGAGTAAGAAAATGAGTCAAATTAAATAATTAAAAAGTAACACATGGTAATCTCATAATCAATGTATCTTTATTTAACGACGTTATCTAACAAATGAGGACTAAAACATATAATAGAATGAAAGTTTAGAAACTTGCTCGGTCAAAATTTTATTTAAAAGACTAAAAGTTAAAATTTAAAATAATTTAGGAACTAAAAATTTAATTACCATTTAATATAAAATTATATATTGATTCTTGCGCTCAAGCAACTCAATGATCCAATGTTTTATTTTTTATAACATTAGTAGATCATTAGTATGGTTATATGTATTTTTATTTTTATTGGTTAAATTTATTTTAAATTAATTATAGAAAACTACCTAATTTTATATTCATTAAGCCTAAATTAAATTAATTATTAAATTTTATCTTAATATATAAAAATTATTAAAACTATTTAAAATTTTGCAAAAAAATAAATAAATTTGAATGAGACATCTAAGAGTGTTTAAAAATTAAGCTCTATATTAATTTATTAATCAAAAAAATTATTTTCATCAAGTATTTGTAGTTTATGAATAAGTCATATAATTTCATACTTATATATACGACAGATAGCACCAAAAACGACATTGTATTTTACAGCTACAAACCAAACGACGTCGTGAGTGGGTTCTTATCATAGGCTCTACTGAACAAACCCGAAACGGTGGAGCGTTTAAGAGATGGGTGTGGCTATAAATACTGCAGAGTAATGTAAGCAAGTGAAAATCTCAAAACCCTAAAAATGGTGACGCCTCACGGAGGCGAAACACAAGAAAGCAATTTGTGTTTGTTTCTCTCGTCTTTTCGTTTTTCAGTGTATATAGCGTCTTTGCTCATTTTCATTGTTGAATTGAAACTAAAAAGAGGGAGAAGGTGCTATGATGATGAGATAAAATAATCTCGTTAATCTGATTCTTTTATGAGGATAACTTTTCTCATCCATTCAATATTATTTCTGAGCACCCTTTCTCTCTGACTCCAAGTTATTTGTCAATTTTCCTTCTTCGTAAATGGTGGAATGAAATTGGTGTGCTTTTGATTAACCCCTCTTTCACCATATTATTATTTTACATTATTTTTCATAATCAAGAACATTCTTGTTTAGAATATGTCATTTGGTTGTTAAATGAATTTTCAGTTTTATTCGTATTCGTTTTTATTCAATAGAAAATTCATGTCCGATTCTCCGATAGAAAGAATATCTTCCTTTTCTTTAATTTTTATTCTAGTTGAACATTGTTCTGAGGTTTATAAAGTTTCGCTTCATCGTTTGTGCTTGTAAACATGAGATTTAAAATCACTGCGTTATGCAAAGAAATATATAAAATATTTGTAGTTTTTCTCTCTTTATGTTTGTACAATAAGGCGCAAGACTTGTAGAAAAATAATTTTCTCCTTGTTTAATTTTCTTTAACAATATATAGCATGCAGTCTGTACATAGATCTTAAACGAGTTAAATTTGTTCTTACCTATCACACAAAAAAGAATGGAGTTAAATGTCTTAAATCAACTCTAGAAACAAGCGCTGGGGTGACAAGAATGGAGAAAATATTGGGCAACAAGATAATCATTTGGATTTGAAGGTGGGAATGCGGTTTCTCTTTTCCAAATTTAGAGGAAGGGAAAAGAGTGTTTAGGGGTGAAAGTAGAAAATTCAGGGTTAAGTTTTGTTTAGTCAAAAAGTACGGATCTTGGATCTTAAAGAAAAATCTATTTTCTTTTTAATCTTAAGAAAATGATTCAAATCGTTAGATTATTAAAAAAATGTAATTTAAAAAAATTATAATATTATATATAATTCAAATTGTTAAATTATTAAAAAACGTAATTTAAATAAAAATAATTATAATATTATATATAATGGTTTTATGGAGTGGAATGTTAGTTAATATATGATCATAAGAGTAATAAGAGTAGTAGAAATATAATCATAAAATTAAGATGGATGTGTGGTAGAGGACTGTTAAGGTGGTCATTGATGTTCTAGAGTTTGACACCGAGAGATAGAAGTAGGAAAAGAGAGGTAGAGGAAGGATGAAAAGCTTGGTGGAGGGTTAATTTTATGTTTTAGTTCTTTTTTTTTCACACTTTTTTATTTTAGTTTTTTTTCTGTCCTTTTTTTTATATTTTATTTTTGATCTATTATTAAATTTATTTATTACTAATTTTAATTAATTTGGATTAAAGGTACGATTTTGAAATTGCTGATATAGCCTACAAAATTTGTGATCTCAAAAACGTCAGACTTGGTCTTAAAAAACTTGTTTAGTCATTCTACATTTCTATTATTCGAGTCGGTCTGATAATGCTCGGAGGATACAAATTTATTGTTGTTTATCTAAAAGAATTTAACAGAATATATAAATGTAAAATCTTGCAAAGAAAATGAAGAGAGCCAATCCCACGACACTGAGTCCAGCAAGTAGCCAGTAAAAGTAATCAAACCAACTATCTTTGCGTGTCACTTATTCTATCACTGAAATTAGAAAACTGCTCAAAAAGCTCCCCACCCCTATGATATTCAAGTAGAGAGCAAGACCCATGCTTCTGAGCTCATTCGGGACCTGATCATAGAATAATTCCGGGAAATCAACCATAGTAAAAACATTCGAAATTCCGAACAAGAAATTTTGGGGAATGTAATGATCATGGCAACACAAGGGATTCCAATATATAGTTCAAGATCCAAAGACTTCCCATGCTTCTTGCACACATGGTAAAATACCACCAATTAAAGAAAGCTTCTATCTTTGTTCTCCTTTGGATGCAACGCATTTGTCAGAGATAATGGAAGCATAGCTGACAGTGTCAACAAGCCTAGTCCCTGCCATGCCATACAAACAAAGAAAAAACACAGGTTTACAACAACTCATTCATTCTCTTCAATAAAAAGGAAGAAAAAAAAAAAAAGAGGAAAAAATTAAAGAAACTTAACGAAAATATAGATGGAGGAGGCTATAATTATGGTACGGTAGCGGCCAAGGTAAGAGTCAGCAATGAAAGCTCCGAAGAGGGGAAGCAAAGTGGCCCCGTCAGGTAGGATATAAGGTTCCCCTGAATGGGCACACCTATCTGCCACTTCCACACCTTAATTCAAGAATGATAATTAGTATAAGATCATATTCATTCGTAAATATAAATACCGGAGAACCAAATTACGGTATTTTTTTTTAAAATCACTGCCATAAGTCAAGTTAATAAATAACAGTACTCATTTATGATAAACCATGCGGATCTCCATGAGCCAGATTTGGATCTGATTGCGGCTCGCCTACTGTAGTCAACGCTATCCACCACCAGAGAACCTTCTAGTTCTATGCTTATTATGCTATTATGCCTCTCACATTCTCTCATCTCATTTAAAATGGTTCACGAGGTTTTTATTAATTATATAACTCTAGCAAAACAGAATAAGTTACGCGTAAACCATTTCTCTTATTTCTATTTTCACACACCACACATGTGAAGTGGGTTTTGTTTCTTTATTTAATTGTTTGTTTTTCAAAGTGCACTGCAGTCGTTTTTAATTTCATTGGATTGTCGATACCCTAAATCACGTGTCAACTATACTTTAGTACTTTATTCCATTGCTTTTCTAACTCATCAAAAGAGGAATACAACACTTACCCAAGAAAAGAAACCATCGTATATGAGAAAGAGAAGGTAAGCAGGTAACCCAACTTCAACCATTCCTCTACAATAATTTGAGCAGAGTCATACCAAGGAGTTTAAGGGGTGGTTTTTTTTATGATACAAGTTTAAGCGGTGGTTTGGTTGAAGAGAAGAAATTACTATTCAAAAAGAAATTTTCAAAAAATGATTTGAATCTCATTTTTTTTCTTTTTTTTTAATTTGAATATTTCTTTCTCTTCCATTTTTTATTTTTATTCTTTAATTAACATGAATGAACTTTTGTTTATATTTTATCTTAACGGAATTGATGATAACATCACTTTGGACAATTTTACAATAATTAGGTCAACTCAAGACACATTGATACAAGAAAGTCGCACAGAATAATTTGATTGGCGACACTTCACATGGATGTCCCGCTCCAGCCCATGAAGAAAAGATGTCAGTCCTTGTCAAGAAGCAAAATAATACAAGATTAACAAAAATAAAGTTCATGTACATTGAGAGGTTTGAAGTGGATCACCAATAATTCCATAAAGGCATAAACCCAAACATAGTACCTAATTACCATGTTCTGCTTATATTAATAACCAATCAACAAGTGATATTGATAACACAATTACAAAAAAGACCACACACTGATATAATAAAGGTTTTTGTCCATAAAAATATGTGGTACTAAAATTTTGTTGACACCAAACAGACCGTAATCAAATAATAATAAAACATGAAGTGAATTGGAATTATGAATCATGCTGCTTCCAGAGCTTTTCATTCGGATGGGGGTTCATTACCGCCCATGACCCTCCAAGGACCCCCATAAAACTTTGGTCTCATGAGAGGCACTGCTTTCCCAGGGTGCTCTTCCCAGTACTTTTCCTGGCATATCGCAATATTAGTTAGTTTTCAAAAAATGGATTCTTCTAATATATTTAGGTAAATAATCAGTACCCTGAGAGTACTGATTAAGGAAATAAAAAAGAATTATTTTTAATATGATGCCTAAAAATATGCTCCCTTGTGATTTTTAAATGCACTTCCAATATGATTTCTAATAAAATCTTTCCTCCAATTCTTTAACGAGTGCCCGGACACTGGCTAGCAAGACACATATATTTAAAGCTAATAGTATATACTCCTGTGATATTCTTAACATGAAGCAGAAAATATGGAAAATCTCACACCAAAATGATTACAAATGTTTTTCAACCAAAATCAGCAATCGCTATTATTGCACTATGCAAATTGGCAACCAGAAATCAAGTGATTCAAGGAGGGATCATCTTGTTAATTGGCAGCTATTTTGCAAGTTCCTATGAAGGAAGGTGATTAGGGTCCAGGGTTGGATTTTCATGAATATTCGTTTTAATGGTTAGATGGTTGTGGCACATGGGCATAAAGAGAAGGTACTGACTTCATCAAAAAGGGTGAGAAGACAAGCTTGGGGTGAATACCACTCGTGCATGCGTCCCAAAATGTCTGATCCCCCCACATTAATGGATAATTAATAAAACAAAGCTTCGCTATCAAATTATTGTACTGGTAAAATTCGCCATTCTATGTTCAGGGCTTTATAGAATTATGTTTCAGCTGGTATTATACAGAATGAAAAAAAAGTGAACACCGTTTACCCAAACTACCAAAAGCAGCAAGCAGCTTCCCAGAGAATAAATGTAATTATTTGTATTCATTTAATAAAAACAATCAAACTACTATTAATTATCAATGGAATCAAACAGAGTATTAGATAAAGTTTAAACCAAATAAGTTGTTTCCTCTACATATGTGATTCTTGCTAGTATATAATTGCAAATAATACAGCAGAGAACTGGAATGATATGGTCAACAGCCACTTTTATAATTAACAATAACTGCCCCCAGCCTGGCCAGCCAAATGATAATTATAATAGGCCAATCTCTAAGCCAAGAAACTGATAAAAAAAAATGCGACCTCTACCTCTCACACAATTCTCTTTATATCAGATATATATCTTCTTTCTCTTTAAGTAACTTACCCTCCACTCACTTGTGTCCCTTCTAAAAAATTCTAATTACAATTAAGCTAAGTTCTCTTCTTGGAACTAAAGGTGTAAAGCTGTATGGCTTTCTAGGGCCCAAGCTGAATCTTCTTTTGTCCTGGTAATATATGGAAAGAGAAATGCTAGGAACACACTCTCTGACACATTCTTTTAAAGACACTCTCTTGTTGGTTGAAATTTATTGAAAAGGACAATTTTGTGGGTACCACATCACATTTAATAATTTTCTCTCCCAATTTTGTAATTTTTCAATAAATTTTAACTAATTAGAGAGAATGTGTTGAAGGAGCGTGTTCCTATCACTCCTCTAACAGGAATTGAGCTAAAACAGATAAGGCAGCTCTCAACCAGTCAACCTCTCTATTTTCGGATTAGCAATCCCACATAAAACTAAGTCAAATAGAAGAAGCATTTTCTTCACAAGCATGATACAGGAAAACCAGAAAAACCTTGTATAATGAACAATTTATTGGCAGAAATTATAAAAAGACAGATAAATAAGATTAGATTTTAAAAGCTGGATTGCAGGCATACAATAGAACAGATCACACCATAAGGCTGTATCCAACAAACAGCAAGGAGAGAAGGCTCAAAATTGAAATGGCAGAATCAATTTATTGACAAGCACATTCAGAAACTATTTGCTAAAACATACCTAACACACTGCAGTTTTAGAACCTGGAGACTAACAAAACATGTGAAGAACTAATGCAAATGTATAATAGGTCATATAAGCAAGGTTGTCAGAATCGCGATTCTACGTAGACTCGTGGAGGCCTCGTAGAATCGTAAGAGTCTACTTCAGACAAAAAAAAAAAAGTAAATTAACTAAATACAAAAAAAATTGAGCCAGAAGGTGTATAGTTAGCAAAAAAGAGATGCAGGAAGCAATTTGGTTATGGACCTGGCCCAAATGAAAAAAAAAACTAATTCTCCCCCTTATAAAATCTTCTCTTCCGCCGCTGCATCTTCTTTCTCCCCTTCTTCTTCCTTCCGCTGCTGCGCATCCGTTCAAGGAAAAATAGAATATATAACGTGAAGCATGATGATTCGTGAAGCATTGTGTGCCTAAACTAAATCTCTATTCCTCTTTCACCCAAATATATCCTCCTTCAGCTGGTAGTTTCTGTCCACTCTCTCTTATCTGTAACCCCAATTTTTGCTTCTTCTTTTTTTTTTAATTTTCGTCCATGGCTTCTCTGTTAATCCCGGAATCGCCAAATCGCAACCAAAATCGCGATTCTACGCTGATGGGTACTTAGATATAAAAGGAAAATTAGTCACTCGTAGATATAAAAGAAAAGGATAAGGCAGTTAGAAGTTAGTTATAGGAGGTGACTATAAATAGAAATGGGGTTGAGAGAGAAAGGAGGGGAAAAACAGAAAGGAAAGAGGCTGATTAAAGGAGCATCTCAGGGGAGATCTCTCTCTTGTACGGTCTAGGGAAACATTGTTGGTACTTGAACAATTAATAAACGAGGCATATTCAGAAAGGACTTGGTATATCTGGAGTATTCTTGCTGTTGGCTTGGTTATTGTTGTGCAGGGTACAGAGGAGAGCAGGAGAACTGGAAGACCCGAGCCAGGAACACAACAAACGCCGATTCCACCGAGTCTACGTCAAGTCTACCGATTCTACTCAGAAAACGATTCTACATGCAATTTAACTCGCGGAGGCATAGTAGAATCGTAAAATCGGACGATTCTACGATTTAAATCGCAATTTTAATAACCATGCATATAAGTAATATAATGGTTTTAAGCCATCAAAATCTACAGCAGCAGCTAGTCAAATAAAAAATTAAAACATTTGAACAATGGAACACAAACAGAAATAAACTCTTTAATAAGCTGTGTGTTGAAGCTATATAACCAAATCCCAATCTTTCACTGAACTCTTTCAAATAAACAAAATGCAATGCCAATCCCAACAGAATTTAAATTTTCAAATTGGGAATAAAGGGAGGTATTGACAGTTGGTTGAGTCCTCCAGGATCTTGTAAGGAAAGAGTGGTATATAGATAAAGAAAACCAAAAATCAGGATCCCAAGTAACTCAACCTTTATACACTAGTTTGAAAATTGAAACTTGTATTCAATTGAAAGCATCCAAAAGGCCAATAACCCCAATGCCCAATCAAAAACCAAAATTGAAAGTGGTAAAAACTGAAATTCTATTTTCTTGGGAAATAAAGAGCAAGAATTTGGGTTGGGGGGGCAGGGGGGTCAAACTCATGATCAGAAGAAAGTAAGTGAAAAAACCGTGTTTCGCCTTGAAATTGTTGTTGAAAAACTAAAAACTCACCATTTCACTGACACCAACATTCTTAGAAATATAAGAAACTTGTAGCTAACTATTGCCCATAAATATGTAACAGCCTATAACTCCTACACATATAACATTCATAAGGGTAGGAATTCTAAATTATGGCTAATAAGCTCTAAAAATAGATATTGAAGCATGTATTCTTAATGTCAGTATTAGGTGCAAGCAATTGAAAATTTGCAAAATAAAATCATCATTTCTAGCACTCAAATTCTTCTATATTCAAATTTCTTTGACGCTTGAACTCAAGAGAAAGAATCACATCACAAGAAAACCCCATCAAGTGGCCACCAGTGATTCATAATCAAAATGTTCTAAATTTCTAAGGACTAATCATTCCTTCATCCAACAAACACAACCCACAAATGGTGATATTTCTCTAAGGATCAACCTTATTTAAACAACCACATCACACTGCTATAAAAAAGTCATTCCAATTGGAGTCAATGTCCAATAGAGTCCCCAAACAACAACTTCCACTAGGCACACACAACAAAGTTTCACCATTTTTCTCCTTCCAATCCCACCACAAAATACAAATAACAAAACCCACTCACACAACTATTTGTTTGAAACTACTGATATCCAATAGGTGGAAGGGATAGGGGAAACAAAAACACTATACAGATTGAAGAATAAGCACAGAATTAAAATAGAAATAATTAATTAATTAATAATAAAAGAACCTTGTAGAGTTGTTCAGTGATGGCAGCACCAATGACTCCAGAGTAGAAAGCAGCAATGTAAATAGTGACCAATGGAGTAAAGGATTTGGGCCTTCTATAAGGTTCCACCATGTCCCAAAGAAAGGTTTTTTCCCACTTTGTGTACAAATAATCTGCATATTTTCTCCACAAGTAGCTTGCCATTTCAATAACTTCCCCCTTCAGCACCCTCAATGGGTATTCAAGAACCTGAAAGAGAAACAGAAAGAAGACTGTGTTACTACCTTCAATTGAAAACAAGAGTGCAGAACCCTTAATATTTCAAACATGTTTTTTCTTTCAATAAACAAGGTTTAGTTACTTTTCCTTTCAATTAAAGAAATCTTCTCACTACTACAAAAAAAGACTTATTAGAACGGTTAAAAATGACTTTTTAGATCAGTTGTATGGACGTTCTAGTAAGTCATGTTATAGAAAGTCATGACTTTTAGATCGGTTTTCAACCGTTCTAAAAAGTAACTTATTAGGGTAAAAGAGTAAGCAAAACTGTTGCTAACAACGATAATGTGTTGAACCGAGTTTCCAACTGTTATTGACGAAAACAAAGTGAGACAGAAACGGAAAGAGTCTAAGTTGGGAGAAAGAAAGAATCATAGAGGATTCTAGATTTTATTTAGCAAAAACAAATTTGACAGTTTACTGGCAAATAAAAAAACAGTGACAGGGAAGAAAAAAGAGAAAGGATTAGGAAGTAGCAGAAGCACACACATAGACATTACATTACCTAAATTTTGGTGTGAATCAATCAGTGAAATGCAAGCACATAGGTTGAGGGGTTTATTTAATAGACATATAATCTGAGAACCAGAAACTTACTGTTCCAGCAACAGATTTTGATGATAAGGAAGTGTTCGCCTTAAGTCTGGACAATCCAAAATCACAGACCTGAGCAAGAAATGACAAAATAAATCATTTACTAGCACAAATTTTGTAAAAATTTCAACGAGAAATTCTAGTGCTCAATCAGTTCCATTATACCTTTACAGTCCAATTTCTGTCCACTAACAGGTTTGGGGGTTTTGAGATCCCAGTGCACAATTGGAGGCTTTAGACAGTGGAGATAATTGATCCCTTTAGCCTACAATCAGACAAATCATATATCATGTATATAATCTACAAATTAATTTATTTGACACTAATAGTTTAGTTAGAACAAGGAAAAGAAATTAAAAAAAAAAAACCAGTGATATATATGGAAGTTGACGTATAGTCTATAGATTCAAACATCTCTCTCTCATCCCCCTCCTCCCTTCCCTTCTCCCCTCTCCCTCTCAACTTCATTTTCCTTTTAAATAGTAACATTCAGTGGTGGCAATAGCACAAACACATGGTGGACAAAAGCTCTAGCTAGAATCGATAATGCATATAGAAGCCATCACATTCAGAACAATTAGTGTATCCTCTTTCAACTCAAATGAGGGATTAATGATTTGAATTTTCACAAAATGCGCTCCTCTAATTAAAAGAAAATCCTAGTCTAGAATTGGAACAAGCCATTCAGTGGTGGCAATAGCACAAAGACATGGTGGACAAATAAATAAAAAACGTTGTTACTGAACTTACAGAAAGCAGTTGCTTCACTTATTAAAAAGCAGTAAAAACGAAGTGAAAGAGATACAACACGACGGTGACCGGATGTGACTCGAGGTGCGCCACTGTGACCGGTTACGCACGACGGTGACTGGTTACGCGCGACTGCTGGCAGAAACAACACCGGAGGTCGCGCGTATGGAAGATTAACTCCTTCTGTTAACTGAAATTGTAACTCAAATTATTTCGTTCAAGAGTTTAAGCAAGGAAAGAAAAAAAAATACTATAGCTTAATTTAATTTTTTATCAAACAATCAATATGAGTTTGTACATTGAGTTTTATCGTCTCTTTTAAGAGATGTAAATATAAGAAACAAAAATTATTCTCGCTCATTTGTATGTTTTTGTAACAGTTTAATAAATAAGTAAATAACTATTACCAGTATAAAAGTTTTTATATAATTAAATAATTAAAAATTATTTTTATTTAGTTTTTAAGATAATTATTTATCAACAACAAATTTATCATATAATAAATTATGATTAAATGATAATATTAAATATTTTTACATTTTCGGTATTTATATTTTTTAACATTAGTTGTTATTCTGATAAGCATATTTATAAGATAAACTTTCAATTTTAAAAGACCAAATAATCTATTTGGTCTTTTATTTTATTTATTTGGTTTAATTTGGTCTTTTATTTTTTTAAAAATTTATTTTAATCATTTTTTTAAAATAAGTTTAAAGTAATAATTTCATCCATGAAAATTGACGCAGTTTAGTTACAAATATTGGCAGCTATAAATCGCTAAAAATGTGTATATCATATTCCCTTCCTTCTTTCTATTCGTTTACTTATACATATCAAAATCTTTCCTTAAATTCCTAATATCAAAACCCTAACTCCTTCCTAGTATTAGTATTATACCTTCACGTGGTGGGGTGACAGTCAATGGAGGGGTCTAAGAAGAAGCCAAAGTCGTCGATCATCATAACATGAGAGAGCACCAACATGCTTTGAGCTCACATCTTCGAAATCGTCACCAACTATGCACGTGGTCGCTAGCATGAGATATATATCCTCAAAGACAACGAAATGATCACAAATGTGAGCATGCATAAGTTAGCATCGGTGAGTGCGATTGTCACACTTCATGGAAAGTTTGAGATACTATCCCTAAAAAAGTCGTTCCTTCCTTTGTTGACGCCATCAGGGACAACGAGTCTCAACATATAGAGTCGTGATCACTACAACCACCATTTGTGAGAAATGATCTGATTTGAATTTGCAATAGATGACATATGGTGGATCACAAAGCTTTGAGACTGTTGAAAAATAACAATGAAAACGAAGACAAACATTGGAGTCCTTAAAGGTTATGATTTGATGTGGGTAGGATATTAATAACTTTTTTTTTTAAAAGAAAAATAGTTTTCCACATTATTTTAATTAATTTTCTTAAAATAGTATACTCTGTTTGGTATGTAAGACAAAAATTAATGTTGTTTGTGGGAATTCTCTAGAAAAAAAACTAAAAACATGTTTTCTGCAAAATAAATGAACCAAATTAGATGATACGATGAATAACAATAAGATTTCATAAAAATATAAGTAATAAAAATAAATTTTTTCCAATAATATTTCACTGAAAAAAATCTTTTATTTTAAAATATTCCCCATTTTTTATTTTTTTTTAAAATTTCATTTATTCCTTTTCTCATATGCAAAGAAAGAAAGAACACAAAGTATTTGCTAGAAAAATATTTATAATTTTTTTAAAAGAACTTGAATACTTAAAAACGTAACCATGTAAAATGCTATAATTATGAGTAAGTTTGTTTAAATTTATTTTCTTAAAAAATATTTCTTAATATTTATTTTACGTATTTATCTAAATTATTTTTACTTAAAATTAATATATTTTTATTTTTCTTTAAGAAATAAATCCTATTTATTTATTAACAAAACGCTTTAAAAAATGTTTATTTCAATTTTTTGTAAGTTAATAAATTTAACTTAATTAATTGATTAAGTATGATGAGAGAATTATTATAAATTCTCTTGACAATATTTTTCTCAATATTTAAAAAAAAAGTCACCCATAAATATAATTTAAAAAAAAACGTTTATCGAGTGAAAAATATAATATAATTTATTTAATTAATAAAATAGTAAAAAGATAAAAACTCAAAATAAATTGTCAGAAGATGGCAACAGTAGAAGCTGTTAAGTCTACTAAAGTAAAACATAGGGGGGCCACTCCGGGACACACTAGTCAGAAAGTGTCCTCTTTCTCCCATGTGATTGATGCACAGAATTGGCAACTTCATTCACTTCAGAAGTTCCCTCTCTCTCTCTCTCTCTCTTCACTGAACTTGAGCAGAGATATACTCAAAAGAGAGAGATAGATTCACTGAGAAACACGATGCCGTCATTGCCTTCTTCTTGGTTCTTCACAACGCTTCTACTATGCTTCTTCTTACATGTTACTTTTGCAGGTGACCCTTATGTTTTCTATGATTGGACCGTGTCCTACACCTCAGCCTCCCCACTTGGAGTTAAACAGAAGGTTTTTTTTTTCCTTATCTTTGGAAATTCTATAGTGTGGCTTTATTTTTTTTCTCTTTCGTATTGGATGCAGTTAAAGGCCAAGAGTTGTTGAAAAACTTGAAACATTATGTGTTTGCAAAATGCCAAATACGATGTGCTTTTTGCTTATGAGTTGGGGTAATGCTTGTGTTGGGATCTGAAGTTCTGTTTTTGTGACTGTTTTGATTGATAATTCAGTGGTGGTAATTCTGTTTTCAGCAAGAAATACTAGTATTTGTTTGTACCTGAGTTTTTGTTAAAATGGTAAAATGTCATATAAATATTCTGTTACAGTAGTTTTTACTCAATAGTTAATTCTGAATTAACTGTTGATTATTATAAATCTCAAACGGATGAGGAGAGTACATTATCAACATCAATTTTTGGTATCTTAAATATTTGGCATTTAGTGTTGGATTTAACCTTCTTTCGTGCATGTTGGTATTTGTGGTGAATAGTTTATATGGCATCTGATTTTTACCTTTTTCTTCACTAAGCATCTAAAATTAGCCGAGTCTCATCTTCGAACATGTTATTAAGAAGTTATAAGATGCCAAATATTTATCAATATAACATATTTTAGTACTTTTGGGTTTCCTTTAGACACTTTGCGTTCACGTTAAAGTTCTTCACTAGGAAAGATGTGTGCCTGACAGGCCAAACCCTTTATTTATAGTGATTAGTGGGAGGTGGTTGCTTTGTGTGCAATCCTAAGATGTGACTTGCATCTTGAGGGGTTTTATTTCTTGCTATGAGATTCAGTTATGATGCTACAATCATCTAGAAAGTCTAGAAAGTGAGCAGACAATAGCTAGGCCTCGTTAATGTCATGAGCTAGTAGGCCGAATAGCTGGAATCCAGCTTCAGTCCAGAACACCTCCAAAATTTCTTTCCTCTATCTCCTTTCTCCATGTTCTTTTAGTCTTTGCTCTTGTATATGCATGTAGAGTGTCCAACTTATCTAATCTATCCTTTAATGGGAAATCGGGAATTGTAGTGTAAGCGAAGTCACAAATTGGGAAAGAATGAATTAAGTGATTATCATATAAAATGAATGGCACTTGGACCTAATGCTTTAAGCTTTTAGGTCAAGATTCAGTTTTCAGCCCACAAGTATGGTTCCTTGTTATGTCCATGAAAGTGTCTCGTTGGTTTTTTGGTCTCTCCCTGACCTAATTCAGCTTCAATGAGGATTCCTACTCTTTTTTTGTTTGTTTGGTGGTGTACAATAAGATTTGAACCCAAGACGTCATGCTAGCTATTCAAATCCCTCCACCACTTGGCCGACTCTAGTGGGTTGAAGATTCTAAGTTTCTAACACACATACCATGATGTCTTTAATTTAATTTTTTATTGACATAATGATCCATAAAAACTTTAACATGTGCAAACCTTCACCTTGTTTACATGGTATCCCCTCCACACCCATATTTTATTTCTTTAATCTTCTCCCAACAGTTATTCACTTGCCAGGTTTCCATGGTTTCAAATGGCTTCATAATGTCATTAAACTAGTTATAACCACCACCATTCAATTCAATTTTAAGTGAAAAACAAAAGGAAGGCTCCCCTTTCTCTACTTAAAAAAGGGAAATAAATACTTTAGCATCATTAGGAAAGAGCTTATATGGATGTGATGTGAACTAGCACAACCCCCAAAATTCATTAACTAGGAAGCTGGCCCAGAACATTTTATGATTTAGGTATGTTACAAACTAGCAACGAAGCCCATTTTGTCTAACCCCTACACTGTTTTCTGCACTCAGATCCCAAATGAAAAGTGATGATAACTCTCCAAAGTCTCTGGAGAGACCTGTTCACTTCAAGATATGTTTGAACATTTAACATTCTATTCTAGTTGTCTCACATTGAATTTGTTTATTGAGTTATCTTATGTATTGTATTAGTGCACTTAGCTTAATTAATTCAATTTTATCCGATTTGTGCATGTAAAATAGTGGTTTATTTATGTATTTTTAATATCCTCTATAACTTTTGGTGTTTACATGTTTGCTTCATACTCACCAATGAATGAGTTCTGATACTGTTTCTCACCCACCCTCTATTTGTGACAAATTTCTGTTTCAGGTAATTGGGATCAATGGACAATTTCCAGGACCAACTCTGAATGTCACCACAAACTGGAATGTAGTTGTCAATGTCAAGAATAATCTTGATGAACCGTTACTTCTAACATGGTAACACTATTGTGTTTTGTCAAGAATGACAATGTAACTAGTAATAATGATGGTAATGATTATGTTGCGTAGTTAAATGCAGGAATGGCATACAGCATAGGAAAAACTCTTGGCAGGATGGAGTTTCAGGAACTAATTGTCCAATTCCAGCAGGTTGGAATTGGACATATGAGTTTCAAGTTAAAGATCAGATAGGGAGTTTTTTCTACTTCCCTTCCCTAAACTTCCAGAGGGCTGCAGGAGGATATGGAGGAATCATCATAAATAACCGACCAGTTATTCCTGTTCCCTTTGGATTACCAGATGGAGATATTACCATATTTTTGAGTGACTGGTACACCAGGAGTCATAAGGTCTTATTTCTTTTTATGACTTAGTTTTGTAATTTTTATCTTTTTATTTATTGAGTTTTGACTATTTCATATGGGAAACAGGAACTCAGGAAAGATGTTGAAGATGGGGTTGACCTTGGAGTCCCTGATGGTGTGCTTATTAATGGACTAGGTCCTTATCGCTATGATGAAAATCTTGTCCCAAACGGCATTTCTTACCAAATAATAAATGTGGAACCAGGTAAGAATATAGGCAATACATGTTTTTGTATTTCATGGTTTATAAGCATGGGAGAAGTACCTGACATTTATGGCAACAATCTGCCTTCTCCTTAGAAATTCTATTTTCCAGAGAAGTCTGCTGCCAATTTTTATATGACTGAAAATATATATAGACACACACACACACTACTTGTCACTGATAGCGGAAAAGAAATTGAACTTGAAATAGACAAATTTTATGTTATATAAGATAAGATGATACAGTTATGAGAAAAAAGTTTTTATGACAACAATCTGCCTTCTCCTTAGAACTTCTTTCAGAGAAGTCTGCTGCCAATTTTCATGACCGAAAATATATACACACACACACACTACTTGTCACTGATAGCAGGAAATAATTTGGACTTGAAATATACAAATTTTATCTTATATAAGATAAGATGATAAAGAAGTTACGAGGAAAAAGTTTTTAAGGATAAATAATGCAAGTATTTACATCAAACAATGACCACACACTATCCCTATAACTCTGTCAACGTCTCAATCTCATTCCTTAACAATTCTCCGATACAAGCATGTAGCCTACAAGATTTGCCTTCCATCTGGAAAGACTTTCCTAGTTTCATATTAAAATCAGATGTGATATTTTTTACACATCTTGATATTAACTACAATTCAAAATTTGGATCGACTGATAAATTAGAAACTCTAGATAATTATGATAGCCTAAATATGGTTCCAACTCAACAATTCAAAATTTCAAACTCCTTGATCCAGATATAGAGTATTAAACACCTTATACATTTCACAGACCAAACTCCTGTCTGCTTGACTTGGGCAAATTGTTCTGTGATCCTTTATACCTGAAGTGTATGGGTTTGTACATAATTTCATGATCATCTGATCAAGTGATCTTGAAAATATTTTTTTTATTCTAGAAGTATGTCTTGCTACCAATATCAGAGTTGGTATCTTCCCAATTCTTTCTTGGATTATGTTGTTCTTCTATATTGGGGCATTTATTATGCAACTGTTGAAAATCAGAGCATAATATTCTGATTATTTCTGATTTTCATCAGTATCATTCTAAGATTTCCCCCAAAAAATAAATGGGACATTTAATTCTATCAACCACTTTTTAACCCCATAAAATAGAATTTGCAGATACTTTAATGTTTTTAAGTCTAGACATCTATTTTTCTAAGTGGTTTGGAATTGAGAGACAACTTGACTTTGGCTGTACTAATGTATTACCAACTGTTTATCATTCTGTCTGAAACAGGGAAAACATATCGCCTACGTGTTCACAATGTTGGTATCTCAGCAAGCTTGAATTTTAGGATACAAAATCACAACTTGCTTCTTGTGGAGACTGAAGGATCATACGCAGTTCAGCAAAACTACACAAACATGGATATTCATGTGGGTCAGTCATATTCATTCTTGGTTACCATGGATCAAAATGCCAGCACTGATTACTATATTGTTGCCAGTCCTCGGTTTGTTAATTCATCGTGGGCTGGTGCTACTGGAGTTGCCATTTTGCACTACTCCAATTCTCAGGGAGCTGCTTCAGGCCCTCTTCCCAGTCTTTTGGGTGAAGACGATCCTTCATTTTCAATAAATCAAGCAAGATCAATAAGGTTATAATTTGGTACTTTGTCTCCTTTTGGAAACTTTTGCTTTGATACATTAAAAAGCTAATTTTAGTCTTGGATGTTGAATCTATATAGTCAAGCAAGTTGCTAGGTTATTACAATATGTTTTATGGCATTGGGGTTTAGGGGGAGAATACCAAACTAAAGAAAGCTGTTAATTTAATATACTTGGTGCCCTTTGATCGCACCTTAGATTTCATGGTTAGATATAGAGTATTTTGATATCATAAAATCCTGAATGTTCAAAATCTCATTTGATAATGATTCTTTTAGGTGGAATGTGTCTGCTGGTGCTGCACGTCCAAATCCACAGGGTTCCTTCAAATATGGTGATATTACTGTGACAGATGTATATGTTATTCTTAATAGACCTCCAGAGCTTATAAATGGAAAATGGCGTACTACCCTTAATGGTATATCATATTTACCACCTTCAACACCCCTGAAGCTTGCACAACAATTTAACATTCTAGGGGTGTACAAGATTGATTTTCCAAATAGATTGATGAACAGACCCCCAAAAGTTGATACTTCTCTGATTAATGGAACTTACAGAGGTTTTATGGAAATAATCTTTCAAAACAATGACACCACAGTCCAGACCTACCATTTGGATGGCTATGCATTCTTTGTTGTTGGGTGAGATTTTAGCTGTAAAATTTCAATTTACCATTTTTGTTTTTATCAGTGTTACACTAAACTTAAGAGTGAATGAATTTCTCGTTTGATATGTAGCATGGATTTTGGAGTATGGACAGAAAATAGCAGAAGTACTTATAATAAGTGGGATGGTGTGGCTCGCTGCACTACACAGGTATGTCTTACTTCCTTGGCCACAGCATAATCTCTTACTCCATACATTTGCATAGGAAATTATGAGGCAGCTATGCTGGAATGGACCATTTTCATACATAACAAGAAAGGGGACATACGATTAGGAATAGAGGTTGTTTCACAGATTCAACCAAGAAATGCTTCAATTCTGTTTGCTACTCTAAAATTTATAGTTTTCCTTTTGATTTGACCACATTACTTTATCTTTTCAGCTTCTCATGGATCTGGAATCATTAATAAGAATTCCCTTTAAAACCCCATGAATATTTAAAATGTCTTGAATTTCTTTACTTTTCTATTTAAAAATAATCTACTGTGCTGGCTTTTTCTTGGCCTCTCTTTGTAGAAGCTTTGCATCCAATAATACCAAAGCACTTTTTCTATACATGATATGAAGCACTTTCTTGTTAGCTGCTCCAACTTTCAAGGACATGTAATTGCAATTAAAATGAAACATGAATTTGATTTGAATGCAAGAGTAGCTTTTCATGACCAAAAAAAGGAGCGTATACCAAAAAAAGGAGTGTATATGCCTTACAATAACTTTTTTTTACCCTGTCTGCAGGTCTTTCCTGGTGCTTGGACAGCCATTTTGGTATCTCTTGACAACGCCGGTATTTGGAACCTTCGTGCAGAGAACCTCAACTCGTGGTATCTGGGCCAAGAAGTTTATGTGCATGTTGTAAACCCAGAGAAAGACAACAATGAGAATACTTTGCCTGACAATGCAATTTTCTGTGGCTTACTTTCTTCCCTTCAAAAGTAAGAATTCCTTTTAAAGAAATCAACTCTAGCTGTTTCACAATTTACAAGTAATTAGCATGTCTACCATGCATAAACAAGATTGCAATAGCAAAATACTTGAGCTAATACAAAATCAAATTCTCAATTCTTCCTCAAGATTTTTGCTTTAAATGAACAAAAAGGATTTTATTGTAATATTGAGTAAATTACAGAAACACCCCCTAAGGTTTCTTGTAATTACACAAGCACTCCCTACTTTTTAATCAATTATATTCACCTCCCTAGTGTTGGGTATGACTCATATTGTGCTTTCAGAAGATATGCATGGGGTTGGCCTTTTGTTTTATTATTTGTAATTTGGGCTTGAACTTATGAATAACTACGGTGCTTAGGGTTTTTAAGCCTATATATTTTTTGTAATCTGAGTGCATTGTACGAGTGTGTGAGGAAATATAGTGAATAGCTGGACGTAGTCCACATTGGGTGAATCAAGGTAAACTTTGTGTGTTGTTTTCTTTTTCCCTTTTCTCTCTTTCTCCTATCTCGATTGTTGTGTGATTGCTCAGTACCCAACACCTAGTAGGAGATGTTAGTGTAAGATTTGATGGAGTGTCAGTATAATGTTTTCAAACATATAAGGAGGACTAGTGTGTTTTCAAACTTAAAGGAGGTTAGTGTAGGAAAATAAAAAGGGTGGGTTTATGTGTAATTTAAAAAACTCAGGGAATTTTGCTGTAATTTGCTCTATATTATATTTCAGTTAGAGCTTATCAGTAGTAACACCAGTGCTTGTTTCTCTTCTGCAGGGATCAGTCTCACAAATTCCAGTTCTCTGTGGGATCACCTTTTTGCAGTAATTCTATAATTTTGTTGTTCATGCTATTTCTAGCATTACTGGAAAGTTTATTTTGGTATGTGGAGTGTTGAGCTCTAAGTCAACTTAAACAAAGAAGGCAATTGTTTGTAATATTACACTAGCCATTTACGATTTACATAGGCTTTTTCATTGGAAAGGAATTTTTACGTATGTACAACATGTTGGACGAACCGATGTAATCATAAATTGATAATTGTAATTTGTAAACTAGAATCGTACTTTGAAGTTCTTTTTTCCCATCAATGTCAAATTTATAATTTTGGAGGATTGTAACCTAACCCAAGGGATGTTCCTTCCCAACTGATTTGGTATGGGAAAGTGGTTAATTAGTTGAAGAGAATGGTTGATTGCATTGTCTCCTATAAGTGGTTAAATAGTTAAATTACTTTCTGATTTGACTAAATGAGTTGACAAATGATTAAAAGAGAATGCTAACAATACATATTTTTTAACACAACACATTTTGTTATTTATTAAAATTTATTAGAAATCACAAAATTTGATGGATATCACTTTTATTTAACTAGTTTTGTCTATTATTTTGTAATTTTTATTAAATTTTAATTAATAATAATGTGTTAAAAAGAGTTAAAGACTATATTATTAGTATTTCTCAAACTAGGATGTATCTTTTATCCATTAAGATCAGGGTAAGGTAATATGAAGTACAACCACATAATTTTACTTCTATTAATGCTTGAACTAGAACTCCCCTTCAAAATCATAATGTTGCGATAAAAGTTTCTTCTTGTGTGTAACTAGAGAAATAATTAAATGAAGTCAATTTCGAAAATAGCAGTAATAAAAGGAGAAAAAAAAATTAAAACACCTTAAATTTTAACGTGAAAAAACTTACTTTAATTGGTAAAAAAACAAATCTTATACTACATAAAAATGGGAGCATCAACAAGGTCTTAAATATGAAACAAGCCATTTTTAATTAATGATAGATGTGAAGTGAAAGTAAAATCATATATATAATTGAGACATCTTAACATATCCTTAGACTTCAATTTTGTTTCTACTTGATTCAATTAATTGGCATTAGTCATTTATTTTTATTATTCAACTCTTGACAACGCTCTTTATATTCTTAGAAATTGATTGTTCAGTAAGTATAAAGATGACCAAGATGACAACACCTTATATTTGTGTTTTTTAAATATCTATTAGTGCTCTTTTTATTCTTAGAAATTGATTGTCAATTTTAATATTTTTTCAAAAAATTATCTTTAAATTTCCTCAAAGTTTTAATATGTTCTATTGCTGCATTTCATATACTTTTGACCGTTAAAGTTACCAAATTGCAAAAACCAAACAAAGAATGAAGTGAGAATAGCAGTTCCCTGCTGGTACTGCTTTAACAGCTGGATCATTAAAGATTGGACACTCTTCTTTCATGTTCATGTAGGTTAGCATTTTCTTTGTCGAGAATCAGATTTCACTGTATCTTGTTAACAAGTTGTTTAAACTCATTCTTTTCTATTCCTTTAAACTTTGTAATTGCAAAGTTCAAATGCAAATTGTTAAGAAAAATAGTTAACGGAAGTATGAGCCTAAAATTACAGAGCCAATAGATCATTCAAACGCTATTATTCCAAAAAGCAATTGATATACTGGCAAACATCTAACACGTTCTCCATAAACAATATAACTAACTTTGTTTAATTACATCGACATATTAGCTAAGGTTGATGTTCCTCTCTTTGAGAAACAATGCTTATGAAGGTGAAACTTTGCATTTCCAATATGGAGGGTTTCAGAAACTAAAGAAACTTCAGCTCATATCTTTGCTTAAGTGGAATTCTATCCTTATCGACAGAGGAGCACTCTGTTCCTTGGAATATTTTGATTTAAAAAGCCTCTCCCAACTCAAAACAGTACCCTTTGGAATTCAACACTGGGAGAAACTTAAAGTTCTCAATATTAAGTACATGCCATTTGAATTTGAGCGGCACATTGCTCCCAATGGAGGGCAAGACCATTGGATCATCCAACATGTGTACCTTGTAAGTATGATCTCATCAAACCGTTGTATATAATCAACAGAAGTCATCTTTCAGACTTAAATTATAAAGCGTCCAACTTCTTGAAATAAAAGGTGTGTTTCTTTATTTTTAATAACTTCGTTTTTTGTAGAATGTGAATATTCATGGCCATATTCTTTTCTTGAATAAAAAATGCAACCATTTTCTAATTCCTAAAATGATTACTTTTGCCTCCTTTTTTCTTCTAGACCGAGAAACACAATGGGCAAATGATAGAAGATGAGTAAGGAAGAGACACCTCAAACATAAAGGGAAAGAGAACAGGGAGGAATGTAGGAGGGGCAACCAGGGATCTCAGCTCCCCTCCCTCAAGATGGTTTGTTTATTTATTTAGTATTATTGTGTAATTGTATGACTTCATAAGTTTTTGTATCTCGATCAATTGTCTTCAATAATTTAATTAGAAATGATTGTAAATAATATTGATAATGAAAAAACATTATAAACCACCTATTTTAACATAGTTCTATAAATTCTTTAACACGATTTTTTTAATTTTTATCGATAAAAAAAATTATAAATCATAAAATTTATAAAAGAATTTAATTTCCTACCTTAATTTAACGATAAGGATTCAAAGCTCTCACAATAACGGTTTTTTTCCCCATTGGGGGCATTTTTTTAAATTATTTACCAAATGGGAGTGCAAAAAAAAAATTATCATTTGGGGGTAAGTCGTGCCACCTGGCATGACTTCTGCATCAGAAGTCGTGTTATGTGGCACGACTCCTATTTTTTTTTTGTTTTTAAAAAATCAGTTGCTAAAATTTGGTCACTAATTTTGGTTTCTATTTCAGTCATTAACACTTTTTCAACATAATCTTGTGATTTTTTTTCCTGTTGCGACCATAATATTCTGTCGCAAAAAGTGTTAGTGACTGAAATAGAGACTGAAATTAGTGACCAATTTTTAGCGATCAATTATTTTAAAAACAAAAAAAAAATAGGAGTCGTGCCACGTGACACGACTTACCTCCAAATAGTAATTTTTTTTTGGTACCCCATTTGGTAAATAATTTAAAAAAATGCCCCAAAATGGGAAAAAGGCCCACAATAACTTCTTCTTTTTTTGCATCGTGAACATAAGTTAATCTCAAGGGAGTGTAAGTTGCAAACTAGCATGGATTCACAGGCTCCAAGTGAAATCTGACTAAGGAAGGGTAATTCCTCACATATTGGGATTGGATATGGAATTGAATATTTATTAGTAAATTTGCAAAAATATAAATGTAATTACAGACATTATATTTTCACCTTGCGTTTCATATATGTCATATATATATATATATATATATATGTGGAATGGACATGATACTAATATATATATATATATATATATAATTAAATATTTTTGTGAATTTTTATAATTATAATATGTTACATAAGAAAATAATATATTTTATATAATATTTTTTTGTGAAGAATAATCATGCATTTTTTAAAAATTTTGTGACTAATATTTCTAAAAATAGTAACAAATACATAAAGTAGTGAAATGAAATCTTAAATCTAATCCTAATCGGTAGTTTAATTATTATTTTTGATAGTCTAAAACTCTAAATTCTTAGTCTTTTTATAATGTTCTAATTTTTATTGGTATTAGTAGATGAAAGCAATATATACTTAGGAAATAACCATTTATAAAAATATGAAGTTGATTATAATGATGAGGTCATATATTTCATCCATTTGTGTTTTTTTTTTAAATTTATAATATTAATATTTATAAAATAATTAGTTTTAATATATATTTTTTGATAAATTTTAGATTATATCATTACTACATGATGTCAAAGTTTAATTAAAATTTTTGTTAAACAATTCAAGTATCAATTTTAAGAATTGTTATATTAAATAATTATCTTTGTAATATTTACTTATAACTTGAGTTTAAATGAATCAATATTGTATTTATTTATTTTTAATATTAAGTGTGAATATTTTTTATGTTATATTTTCTAAATTTAAGAATGTTTTCTTAATTTATTTGTCGTAATTATGTATTATAGATCAAAATATTTAGTTGGGATCCGACCCGCCTGACTCCTGCAGTTGTTATGGGTGGCTTAAAGGGGAAAAACCCGAAGCAGAGACGGCGTTGTCATGTTAGGTTATGGCTCCGGTGTTTCAGTTGCGGAGTCGTTCCCTCTGCACGTCCTCCTCCTCGAAATGGAGGGTGAAGCAGGTGACAACCTCCAACTTCGAAGAGTCCCTGCAAGAGATAAAGACGCACATCTCCAACTCCGACTTTGTCGCCATTTCGATGGAAAAAACGGGCTTTCCCTCCGCGCCGTCGTGGCTCCGCCCTCTACCCTTTGACACCACCCAGACTGCCTACTCCAAGGCCCGCCGCGCCGCCCAGCGATTCCAGCTCCTCCACTTCGCCGTCTGCCCCTTCTCCGTCTCCCGCTCCGACAAACTCCTCGCTCACCCGTCAGTGCCTCTCTCTACCAACACCCACCCTTCTCTTTTATTTATTTATTATTATTATTATTATTATTTCATTTTTGGGAGGGCGAGCCGGACACAACAGTAAAGTTGTGTTTGGTGACTTCTTTGCATATGCAAAGATACGATTGCGTGTAATATTTCTCCTCTTTACCTGCGCATAGCCTCAGGACAATGAAATATGTAGTAGTGACAATGAAATATGTAGTAGTTATGTGGTTATTATTATTTCATTTTTGGAATATACTAGGTTACTTAGAGTGCGATTGTTAGTGTGAAAAGAAATGAAAGTGAATTAAGATGAAAATTTTGAATTAGAATAGACTCTATGCTCCGTTCGGTGGAGAGGAAAGAAATGGAAAGAAAGTGAATTGAAACGAAAGTTTTGGATTTTAAGTAGAATGTAAAGGTTTGAGTCCAACGTCAATTTACATTTCTTTTCTCTTAATTTTCACTTTTTTTCTCCACAAACGAACACATCCTAAAAGTGTGGTCCTAACTGATTTATTTTTTATTTCTCTTCTTTTCCGCTTTCTTTCAACTCTTTAAGTTGGCTTGTTAGTTGAAAGGAGAAGGAAGAAGTAGTGGGTTTGAATTCTTCACTGACAAAAACTAACAACTTAACAACTAATATTTATCGATTAAAAGAAAACTTGTCGGAGGTCTCACGTCAATTAGTGATATGTCCAAACTAGAGTATATATAAGTGGGGTTGAGTTTGGCCTACACCCAAATTTTAAGATTAGTCTTTTTAAAAATATATATTAAGAAAATGTGTTGGTGTGCAGGTATAATTTCATGTTGTTTCCAAGAGATGAGATGAAAATGGGGATGCCCGCTTACAGCTTTTCGTGCCAGACATCACTTCTTGCCTCCATGGCTCGCCAGGGGTTTGATTTCAATGCTTGCGTCTACAATGGTGACTTCTCTTTTTTTGGGCCCTTAATGTGCCTGCAAAATGGGTGAATTGAATTGCGTTTATTTGAATGGTTTTAAAATAGCTATAATCACTAGGAGTTTGGATCTGCTGTTGTGTTCCTGTTTAGATTAAAAAATGAAAGAAGCTTCTTTTGCAAGTCAACATTAGCTCATTTAACATCAGCTTTTTGAGAATCTAATACGAGAGAGCTTATTAACTTATGCATAAGCTTCTAATTTTAGCTTATTAACATTAGCTCATTTTATTTTCTTTTCCTATAACTATAAGTACTAATGGAGAAGTTCATCTAAATGGGGTGCATGTTATTGCTTGTGTGAGACAACTAAAACTAAATTGGAATTTCTTTCTTTGTTTTATTTTTCTGGTGCAAGTGTTTGGACAAGGTGAGTGAATGAGTAAGTAGGGTTTTGGTCATGGCGATTGTTAGTTACCTGAAAGAGATGGACCCTTCAACTGCTTACCAGAATGTGTATGTCTAGGAACTATGTAAGTTTGTAAATCCAGAAGAAAGAAATCTTATGCTATGACATGTAAATTGAGGATCTATGGTTCTGTTACTTATTTTGGGATCCAAATTCCATGCATTTACACATTCACATAGTCATGAATTGGCACTGTTGGATGGAGATCAGAGTATCAGACAGGCAATTCAAATCTTGGATGTGCATAAGTTTTTGTTTACCAAACCCTTTGATCTTCATCTAAAGGTTTTGATTGACTGACTTTGTGAATGTGTCAAATTTCCTTGCTGCAGGGAATCCGAATCCCTTATTTTGATATCCTAATGACCTATGACCGAGGGTGAGCCTTCGCAGCAACAATAAAGCTGCTTCTTTGTAGCTTAGAGGTCATGGCTTCAAATCCTCTCATGGGGTTATTATTGAGTACATTTTTACCCTCTCTATACCTTCTTTGGTGTTGATGGGTCATGGGTGCTACATGCACTAGGTTGCCCTTTTTTCAATGACCTATGGCTGTTGTTAATTTGTATTTGTATATCAGGCATATCATATCTATCTAGAGCACAAGAGTCAGCAGCTAGAATTCGTCTTGGGACTGCTCTCCCTTCTCTTCGTGTGATGAATTCTTCTTCACCCTCTACTGTTGCTGATACAGTTTTTGTTGAGAGGATTAGATCAACGATTAAATATTGGAGAAAGTCATGTAAAAGCTCCGACACAAACAAAAGCAGAGATGGTAAGAAAATCTTTAGCATATTCTTTGTACAAAACGGTTATTCTTGGGTCTTTGTTTTATTCTTTAACCCTCATTTTGTGCAGAAGAACTTGTCAACTCCCTTAGAAATATTGTCCTGGGCAGTGAACAGTTCAGATCAAGACCTTGCATGACTGTAGATGTTTGCAGTGAACGTCAAGTGCAACTTATTCTGGAGGTATAATGCACTAATGAAATTTTAACTGTTCCAATACTCCAATTTGAATGATACAACCTTGACACCTCGCTATTGTTATATGACTTAAATGAATCATTTTCCATTTTTCCTTTTGTTTCTTGATTGTCTGTTTGTAGATGGTTGTAGACTACTCAGATGATCTTCTTCCTTTGCCAATCCCTACAAAGAGTGGGACCATTCATGCAGTACGAATTGTTTTGGCAAATTCTAAAGAAGATAAGGATTTATTGGAGGTAATGAGAAATTTCTAGTCTTTTTTGCTTGCTCTGTCTAACTTTTTTTCTTTGGAAATAATTGTGGGTTTACACTGCACAGCGAGAGCTTCAAAATCTTGAAGAGGAGGAAAGCAAGAAAATTCGTGGATTCCGAGAGGTGATCGATTTGATTTCTGCTTCACAGAAACCTGTTATCTCCCACAATTGCCTTAATGGTGTATATCTTTAATGGAAATTTCTCAACTTAGTTCTAGTACTGATCTGGTCTACTTTCTTTGTTTTATTAACTTCTCATTGACTTATGCAGATTGTACACTAATTCATTCAAAATTCATTGCACCACTTCCACCTGAGGTAGATGAATTTGTGAGCTCCTTGTGCTCGGTTTTCCCCAAGGTACTTGACATAAATTATTTGATGAAGAAACATGGAACCATGACAAAAGTGAGCAACATTCCGAGTGCTATATCCTACTTGAATAATCATTTGTTTGCACCAGTTGATTTGGAAATTCCTGACCAAGGTCAGACACTACTTCTTGATGTCCACAACCTTTTAGTCTCATGCAAAATTAAAAATCATGCTTATTGGATGGTTTCATATTTGTCTTGTTAATTATGTGCAAAGCGCTAAAGCCTTATGAGCAGTCTTGCATGCTTAGCTTGTCGACATTTAGATACATGCTGAGTTTTGTTTTAATTCCTTTAAGAATTACTTTAAACAAAAAAGTAGAAAAAAGAATAGTTTTATTTTTCACGATTGGTAAGTCTTATTATTATTTTTTTCATTTGTTGGTTTATACAGCTACAGTAAAAGAAGGCAAGATTCATGGACTTAATGCATTAAGGCTATCCTATTTATTTATTAAACTCTGCTCTATATTGAAAATTTCCCCAAATGTTACTGAATCTGGCAACAAGCATTTGGCCCCCGAGCTTGAAGACTTCACCAATGTATTCCATCCATCCTCAACCCCTATGCCAGATTCATTTAATGGTGGGGATGTCGGCATGTGGACCAATAATACAAAAAAAGTCAGTTGTGAGCATTTGGTTTTCTTATGGGGATTCAAAATTGGTATGACAGCTGGCATGCTGAAGAGTTTACTTCGTTCTTCCCATGATATCTTTTCACGAGAGTTTGATGTTAAATTGGTGGACAAGAGTTGTGCCATTGTTGTTTTCTGGCAATCTGGGGTATCAAAAAGATTTCTAGACATATTGAATAATGAAGAAATAAGAGGGGACTTAAAGGAGTTAGTGTCAGATGGAATGAGGGTAACCGGTTATGAGACCTACAACACAATATGTAGGTTAGGTTTGTGGGAGATGGATCTTGCAGAATCATTAGAAAGAGCCTTGGAAAGTTCTTCTTGTGATATTGAGAGTAATTGTGAGAGAAAAACTTCTGAGATTCATTGGTATAATGACAATGTAATTAACTTGGATGATCTTTAATGTTGTCATGAACTAATTATTGAAATGTTAGTTCTATCATTCATTGAGCAAGATTCTGTTAGAAGCAAGTGATAACTTTGACATTGAGCAAGATGGTGGTCTATCATGTATCAAGCTTGCAATTACAATCACATTATTAGATATAAAATGTCATCGGTGTATAAGGTAATGTATGAGTAATTTGGCATCATGAGGTGAACTTGATTAAACTTAAAAAAAAAAACTCAAATAAATATTTTTTTATAAAAGTATTTATTTTAAGAAACATGTTAGTCTTGTGACTTGATCATAAATTCAAATCCTAAAATAGTCTTTTTGCATATGTAAGGAAGATTGCGCATAATTTTTCTCTCTTTTATTTTTGCATAACAAAAATCTTTTGGACAATGAGATACAAATTTTTAAGAAATATTTATAAGATTTATTTCTTTAAATAAGCAGAAAACTATTTTTTTAAATAAAAGTGTTTAGACACACATTAAAAAAATAAAAAGTTGTTTATTTTATTAAAATTGGTGAAAAAATACTATTGAAAGTTATCTATATAATTTGTTTTAAAATATGTAACTGTTGTTGGAAGTTAAAATAAAATACTATAGTGGTTTGTAATAGTTGAAGATAAAAATATCCACCAGAAATATGACATCAAATGAAGTTATTCTCATTATAATAATTATTTGATTATTGATAAATACTTATTTCAACCAAATGGGGTAGGGAGAGATTGATCAATTTCAGAGAGAAGCAAATGATAACTTTGACATGGCCTTTTTTTTTTAACTAAGAATAATCATGCTGGTTTATGCCTAGGCATTGTAGAGATGTTTTTGGGTTTATTCTAACGGGTCGATGGACCAGTTTGTAATTAGAATTGAACTGGTCTTTTTAGATAAAGACAAAAAGACGAGTGTTTTGCGCAGCTTGATTGGCTTGATAGGCAGACTGAGCTCTTACATTAATTATTCTTGTAATTATATTCAATCACTTAATTAATAATCACATATGAAGAACCGTAATATTGCATTGTTAATCACGTAATAATCAATAATTTTACGATATTAACCTTAGAAAAAATCTTTGGTCAAAGCAGCAGCCAAAAACCGGAAACCAAAAACAGCAAAGTTCTATTCTATTGAAGAGCTCAAGCATCAGCGGTAGTAGCAGAGAAGCAACACACTATAACACCACGATGGCTTCACTCTCTACATTGCTCCTGAACCCGAACCTTATTCACAAGCACAACAGCACCCTTTCTTCCACTCACCCATGTGCTTATTCCTGGAAAAACAAAACCCCAACCAGTAAGGGTTGGTTCTCCGTTTCTTGTTCTTCGTCTCAAGCATACGACGTCGTCGTAGTTGGCGCTGGCGTTATTGGCTTAACTATCGCTCGCCACTTCCTCGTTTCTTCCGACCTTTCTGTCGCCGTAGTCGATAAGGCTGTCCCTTGTTCCGGTGCCACTGGCGCAGGTATCACTATATATAAAAAAATACAATGATCGTATTTTTTCTCTCTTTGGGAAAAGAAAAAAAAAACTGTAATAAACACATTACACATACACGCACGCACGCACATTTGTTCTCCACCACGCGTACACATATTGTTTGATATAAAAATGTCGGATTTACTAATGTTTCCACTTTGGGCGAGTGCTAGCAAAATTGATTTTTTAAGTGATTTATGCTTGGATCTTTTCATTCTGAATACAAGTTAGTAGTAAAATACAGTATAAAATATTTTATTAAAAGCAAAATTAATGTTGCTTCAACTCAAAATCGGTTTTGGACCTAGAATCAATTCCTCAACATGCATAATTGCATGTTTAGGGTGGTGGTAAGGTGAGCCAAAATCAATTTTAATTTCACGGTGAATGTGAAGCAACACATTATTGCTTTGGAAAAATCATGTTAACACCGTGATTTTGAGTGGTCACCATGATTTTAATGGCATCCAAAATCAAACATGCTATAAGTCATTTGCATTCATCTGGGGGCGGGGGGGCAAAGTGTGAGATTACAATTCTTTTTCTTTTGTATTGCAGAATTAGAAAATGGAGTTTTATGCTGAGTTTTGATTAACTGTAGGGCTCTTCCCCTTTGTTTTGGAATTTGAACTGGTTGTTTCTAGGGCAGGGACATCTGTGGATGATAAACAAAACCCCTGGGAGTGCTACGTGGGATCTTGCCTCAAGGAGCCATCAACTTTGGAAGATGCTGGAACAGAGCATAGAAGAGCAAGGTTTGGATCCTATGGTGGAGTTGGGTTGGAAACAATCTGGTATAACTATAATACCTGTATCTTTCTACAAATTTCTCTTTCTTTGTGTCGCAATTTGGGAGTATTGCTAATGTGAATCACTGAATATGAAGCTGCATACATATAATTTGCATCTTTTGATTGTGAAGCATTGTAGGAGTTGTGTCAGCAAAATGAAGTTTCTGGTTGCGTTATAATTGTTTAATCATAGTATATAGAACCTGCCCTACAAATGAAAAACACAGATATATTTAGTTTTGTACGAATTGTTTAGATGACATGCTTTTTGGTGATAGCATGCATGTATATGGTAATGGCACCATCCTTCAGATGAAATGTATGCTGGGAACATGTTTAAGGTCATTCTCTCTTCAATCCAGAAGATCATCTGGCTATAGGGTTATATGGAGGACTAAGCTTCCACCCTCTGGTGCCATGATGCTACATATCTTAACATTTTTATGAACGCAATTTTTTGACATCAGAGATTAGAGAACAACAGATAGAGAGAGAAACACTAAATTATTGCTAAGAGAGACTACTTTCTGTTAGATCAGGATGATCAGTTACATTGCACTTCTTTCTTTATTTGTAATGTAGATCTGCCTGTGTATTTCTGGGATTGAAAGGTAAAAATGAAATAGAATTCATACTACTAATAATATAAATCGAATTATATATGGCCTCATATCATTGTGAATTTGAGATGCTAATTGGTTGCTATGGATTATCCCCAAGCAGTTATGGTGTTTCTGAACTTTTCCGTCTTCTATAAGTGTTGTGAGCAGTAATATGCAGGAGGCATTCATATTTGTAGTCATGAAAGTTTTAGGCCTCTTTTCCCCAGTGATCAGAACTTTGATGTGACATGCCTTTTGATCTACAGGAAGCCTATTAATTGGTAGGACTGATGCTGAGTCAGACGTGCTAAAAGGGAGGGTGAAACTACTATGTGAGGCTGGGTTGAAAGCGGAGTACCTGTGTAGCAGTGATTTGATAAAAGAGGAACCTGATCTGCTGGTGGACAAGGACAGTGCAGCTGCATTTCTACCAGATGACTGCCAATTAGATGCTTATCGCACTGTTGCATATATTGAAAAGGTTCTGTATTATTGGTTCATTTCTCTTTACATATCTTTTACTTGCAAGTTGCAACTTGTAAATAATTATCAATGTTTACATTTTTCTTTCAACTAAAGTCTTGCCACACTGCTGCCATATGATCTCAGACTTATAGTTGCTAATTTATTGTTGGTGTAGACTAACAGGAATTTTGCATCAAAAGGAAGATATACAGAATTTTATAATGACCCAGTGAAATGTTTCATCAGGTTTATTTTATTTTTTTCCTTTTTGTTGCACTAACTGTGGCACTGAAAATGTTGGTAGGGAATCAATTTTTGTTGACTAAATGCTTTGTTTCATTTTTTGCTCAGGTCAGATAGCAATGGAGAGGTCAAAGCTGTTCAGACTTCCAAGAACACAATATACAGCAAGAAAGCAGTTATAGTTGCAGCTGGTTGTTGGACTGGTTCTTTGATACAGGACTTGTTTAGAAATTGGGGAATGGATTTACACGTTCCAGTAAGGCCCAGAAAGGTGTGTTTATATACAGATTGAAGCCTTGAACTGACCTAATCTTGCATATCTAGGATTTCATTCACTGTATTTCCAAATAATGCCATTTACCATGCACTCTGGTACATTTTCCTATGTAAATGGAAATGAAGTTGTGACTGTGTGCTGATGTTTCTAACCTATACGCTTTGGTTTGTGGGCAGTGACAGTGGAGGGCAATAAGATAGGGGAACTTTCTGTCTGTCATATTCTCTTCTAAAACCAGAATAAAGGAGATTTTTAGAAATCATTTGGGTGTGTGCTTAGCGACATTGTAGTATTTTGCCCAAAGGACTTAAAATTTCCTCTCTTAAATTTCAATCCATTCTGTTTATTGCTTGAAACTGTAAAGGAACGTGACATTGGTTTTCCATTATTGCTTAATATTTCCTTTCATTTCAAGCCCATTTTAAGCTGATCAGGTTATTTTGTTAATTGATTGATTCATATTCCTTTATATGTTCTTCTGTTTGTTTGTTGTGAAGGGTCACCTACTTGTGCTTCAAAATTTCAATTTCCTTCAATTGAATCATGGCTTGATGGAGGCAGATTATCTCAACCATCCAACAATTTCTGGTTCAGAATCACCTGATCATGAAAAGAACTTATCTGTTTCAATGGTAGCAAATATAGATGCAGCAGGGAATCTTCTTCTTGGTAAGCTTCTTTTCCATGGCCCATGTAAATAATATCTGCAATGGGGAGGCTCATATTGCTAATCTATATGTTGGATGATTGCATATGTTGCTTTGAAGTTTTAAGTTCTGACCATTATTTAATATTGAATAATCTTTTCTCTTTGAAAGGATTTCCTATCAAACAAAGCTTGTGTGCTGGTAGTTATTCAATGACTTGTTTTCTCTTTATCGGATGCTCATGATGGAATTTAAGCAATTTTAGAATGTCAAGATCATATATAGATACAAATTACAGCATATAAATCATCAGTATGTTATAGAGATGAATCAAGAAAGCATACATGGATTCATGTTAATGCTTGTGGTTGTTCAGGAAACAGATATTTTTTGAGAGCATTGTCCTCTTCCTGGTGAGTGTTTCTACATGTATAAATTGCTTGTGGGACTACAATTTATTAACTCACGAGATGAGAATAGACATCTCTCAACAGAATACTAAATGATCCAACCCATCACAGCCTCACAGGTTACTTAAAACAAAGCTAAATATCATGTTCATCAATAGTATCATAATAATAACTATTGATCATAATTAATATATTGCTAATTAAATAAAATTCCAAATAATTGATTAATAGTAAACTACACAATTAAATAGTTAATCTAACAGCTCATGGTTTGATTTGCATATACAAGATGGTATTTGTTCTGTCTTCAAACGTGCATTTAAATTGAATTGAAGTCTTATCTTTTTGGCTGAACATAACTCTATTTTCATTTCCTTCATAAATAGCATTCTAGTTTTCATGAAATAGATCAAGTTTTGCTGTTGATGCAAATTCTTCTATATTGTTTTAGAATTTTAACATTTTCCCTCTCCGTGTGGTGAAAAACCAAAATCTTAACCACTGTCAAGGGAGTAGCCGTGAATTTGTTGGTTTCAACACCAATTTGGACGAGTCTGTTGTCAGTTACATATGGAAGCGAGTTGGAGAATTCTTTCCCAAATTGAAAACACTTCCACTTTCAGATCTAAGTGCCAGTAGAAAAGTCAGAATAGGATTACGACCTTACAGTGAGTCACAATATCTGTTTGCTATCTTATGCAGCTAAACTATTTATATTTTATTTGCACTTGCAAAATCTATGTACACAACATATTATTGACTTGCATAATGTTACTGTCAGTGCCTAATGGGAAGCCAGTGATTGGGCCTGTGCCTGGCTTGTCAAATGTGTACCTTGCAGCTGGACATGAAGGGAGTGGACTTTCAATGGTGAGTTCTCACTTCTCAGATACTTATAATTTTCATTATAAAAAAAATAACATTATAACATTTCCTATTTACACTAAGATGGTAGTTAGCATGCACACTTTAATCTGAGAAAACATTTAGAGAAGTCTCTAATTGTGGAGAAATTTCCAGGCTTTGGGGACTGCTGAAATGATCGTTGAGATGGTGTTGGGATATCCAGCAAAAGTTGATAGCACACCTTTCGCTGTGCAGAAAGTTCTTGTTTAAAATTTGCACAACTTTTGAGAATTATAAGTAATTAGCTCAAGTTTTGTGTGAGCAAGGTATTGAAATTCATGCTTAAATAATTTTCTCACAAGCTCTTCTTATATTGTAATAAAAGGAAAACGGTCAAATAAATCTATAAACTACTTTTTCAGAAGGCTGTATGGACTAAATTTCATCCCAAAGTAAAAACAAGAATGCTGTTAGGTGGACTCTAATGATATTGCTGCTTCTGCACTAAAAAAAAGTGTTAATTTTGTTTTTAATTTTCAACTTTTATAAGTTTTCACTTTTTGTTACTAAACAAAAAATTTGATGGCCCTTTGTCCCTAATGTTTCTGTATGTCCATATTTGTAGTCCTCATAGTCAAATCTCATTGTTAAGTCAAATCTCATTGTTAAGTGATGATGTATCACTAATTATATTATAATTTGATTTTTTTAGCAATTTGTTTTCTAGTAGTTAAAAACTACTAACTACTAGAAAATGCATCCTAAAGTGATTTAAATATATTAAACAATTTCTAGCAAATTAAAATCACAAGAAATTGATTCTCACCTTTTCTGAAAATTAGGGTTGTGCATTGGTTGGGTACGGTTTGCAAATCCTTCATTAAGCCAAAATGATGGGTGTTGTTATCCACATCGTCACTGTTTCCTATCTTTAGTTTATGTGAGTTTCAATCTAAGTGGGTTACAAGTTAGTTGGTTCAATATACACAAGTTACCATCATCATCAAGTTGATCAATGATGACCTTTCTCTCGTTGTACCATAGTCCTTTTTTTTACGACATTGGTGAAGCTATTTGCTTGACCTTAGAGAAGAGTAACCACCTTCTCACACCACTGTCGAACTACCTCTTTAGAAGATGACATAGCAACAACACAAGAGGAGGAGGGAGTTAACACAGAAGTTGGTGGTGATGCTAATCAAAGAGGAAGATGGATATAGGGTGGTTGTAGACGTCGGTGCAGCGATGCTAGTGCGAGAAAGACAAGAGGGAGAGAGGCGAGAGTGATGAGAAGGAAGATGACGATTAGGGTATTTCGAGGAAAGGAAGCAAATCTAAGTTTCAGGGTTAATCTTGCTAAAGGAACTGTCTGGGCCAAGCAAACCTAAGGTAAGTCAAACAACTTTGAGTCAGGTTGGTTTTTGATGATTCTTTAATGACAACTGAACCCAACAATTTCAAACTATATTAACTCACTTCTTTGACCTACCATACTCATTGACTTGCCCAAACCACCTAAAATGTACTATTTTTTCTTTTGATTTGTGCATTTTGCATTAGGTCGACCATCTTGCACACCTGCTACTGGAACTCAAATCGACGCACAAATAAAAATCCATTTGAAATCCAAATCAACGTCAAACGATATAAATGTGTTTTTGTTAAGATTTGTCTAAAAGTTTTTAGAAGCACAATTCAACTTTCCTTGTGTTTTTATTTCCTTTCTGTTTTATGCATTATCAAATTTTGACATATGTCCCATAGATTAATCAAGAAGAGAGGACGCAATAAGGTAGTTATTATTAAACAAAACGTTAGCAGCATAGTTAAACTTAGCCCAGAACAACCAGATTGACCCGTTGGCCCAGGAATCAGACACCCAAATGGTATGAGTCACATGTTGGATAGGTTCTACATATGACCTAATCTGACTCCGCATGACCCAGTTTCGAACCGGTGACTCGGTGACCCAATTAACTCAATTGGTCATGCATTTTTATTTTTACAGTTGAACATCACTATAATTAGAAAAATAAATTTATATCTTACACTTGTGTCATTTATAGATTTTGCTTATATTTGTTTTATCAAATACAACTACATATTGAAATTTGAGATGATAAAGTTACTACCATTTTTAATTTTTCCTTGACCAATTTATGTGTATTAAATTATGTTTGTCATTGCATAACAATAATATATTTTAAATTCTAACTTAAGATTGTTTATATATATTGAATTCTAAATAAATGTTGTAAACAAGTTTATAACTATGCTTCAAAATTTATTAAATTTTAAATATACAAGTTTACATACTATTAAACTATTTGGATTTTTTTAAAATATAGATCTAATCGTGCATGTTAATTGATGACTCATTAAGTCAACGTCTAATTCACTACCCAACCGAGTCGACGTCTTATTCGAATTTGATAACACTCGTTAGGATTGCGCTCCATGTCCACCATCTAGCACGAATCTCTCACGGTCACGGTCCACGCGTATATATTATCATTAATTGTTAATTAGGCAAGTCAGTTTCTAAAAACAAAAGAGAAAATCCGATGGAACCCAGAACCAGATGCTACTACGACCATGTGCCATGCATCATGCATGGCAGACATGAGCCATATCTTTCCAATAAAAAATAACGGAAATCAATCATCGAGAATGCCAAAAACCAAAATGAGCGTTGTTTGCGGCCAACCAAGTTGTTCTTTGTGGAGGTTGAAAAGCTTAGGAGAGACTCAAATGTAAAACAAAGGTCCTCAAACTTTTCATTTATTATCTTTCACTAGCATAGCTATATTAATCAACCATTAACCCCATGATTACAATTAAATTCTTTAAAGTAGATTGGATATCCGGAGAGGAATAAACTTCCTTCATCAAGTAAATCACTTGTATCATAGGTGGTCATTTAATTGAGAGACGTGACCTCAAAAACAGTTATATATTTTTTATAAATATGCTGGTCATGATATAAATCTTGATTTTGTTTATAAAATATTTTATTAAGAGAGATTAAATAATTCACTTCAATCACCGTCATTATCTTATAGGCCATTAATTTCTGACTATCAAACAATATAAATATCTTTAAGTATTTTATTCATTTTTATTTATAAAACTTAAATTTAAAATAATATTTATTTCTTTTATAAGATTCCATCTATAATATTTTTATTAATTATTTTTAGATTAGAAATATCTCTCATTAAAAAAAAGAGAATGTATTGATAAAGAGAAAGAAATATTAATAAAAATGATAAAATTTAAAAAATTCTAATTATTATCAATTAATTAATATTGTTTCTTAATATTAATAAATTAGATAATTAAATCTTATATAAAAAACAGAACAAATATATAAAACAAATTAATATTTGTCATATTTAATGTGCTACCGTACCTTGGACTCGAAAACGATTGCTGCGGAGGAGACATGTGGAAACCAAAAAACTTAAGGTTGCATATAAAATTTGGCCCACGTAAAAAAATAGCGACCGACCAAGTTGTCCTTTCTAATTCTGGAGGTTGCAAACACTTCCATTGAAGAGCAGCAGCAGAAGTAGTGTGAGTCGTAGAGAAGCAACACAGTAGCTAACGCCATGGTGGCTTCAGACTCTACCTCGATCCGGAAGTTTGTTGATGAGTATGATGTAGTGATAGTGGGGGCTGGCATCATTGGCTTGACCATCGCTCGCCACTTCCTCATGTTTTCCGACCTCTCAGTTGCCATAGTAGATAAGGATGTTCCTTGTTCTGGTACCACTGGCGCAGGTATATATATATATATATATATCTATAACCGCATTTCGGGAATGGGTTTCACAGTTATAAAATATAGTTTTAATTTTGTTGCTGAATAATATTGATATTCTTATATCCATAACACACAATAATATTCATCATGTTACAGAGTATGAGATCAATATTTAATATTTCTTCATAAAAAAATAATTACATGATTAGGTTAAAATTTAGATGATGAAAATGAAATGTTTTTTTTTTATATAAAACTTAATTCATTAGTTTTCTACGCGCACACACACATATTAAGTTTTTTTTTTACATATTCCTGTTATATAAAAAGGAGATTTTTTTTTATACGAATGATAATTTGGCTAAACAATGTTAAGATTACATGTATGGTTTTAACATAGAATTCTAATGTTATTCTAGAATATATTATATAACATATATTTTGCAAATAAACCCTTAGGTGCAATTATTCTTGAATGTTATTTTGGTTATATATTTAGTATTTATTTCTAGATATTTGATTATGAATGTTTTATTTTAAGATTATAACTTATAGATGGCCTAACAATTAAATTATTTAATATTCTTTAAAATTGTTGTAATTTTTTTTATGTAAGTTTACTTCATTTTTTATAAAATTAGTATATGTAATAATTTATCTTTTGTTCTTTCAAATTTTGTAAAATAATTGACATCTTTTACTATTCTAACTCATAACTAATCATTACATTAATATTAGGGTAAAGACAAATTTGAATAATTTGGTGATTCAATGAATTCAAACAGATCCAAATAAGAAAATTCAGATTGATTCAGATCATTGATTTAGATTGATTCAAATATTAAAAAAATTGTAAACTTTTTGAGTTTGAATTGGATCTCAAATTTTGATTTGGAAATTTCAATCCGATCCTTACTTAGTATGTTTTAATTTTTAACCTTAGAATTTGGGGCTTTTAGGCCAGTCCAGTTTTATTGTATTTTTTTCATTTTAAGCCTATTAATCAATAATTAATATAAATTATAATATATGACATGACTTAGTTTTTAATTTGGAATGAAACATGTTTCATATTGAACTAGTAGTTAGAAAGTGATAGAGGTGATAAGTAGAGTGATAAAAAGAAGAAGATATAGATAGAAGAAAAAATGAGATGAAAGTAGAATGGAAGAAAAAAATAGATATATGAGTATATTTTTCAAAAATTAAATATACATCCTAGGCCTGATTGGTCTTAACTGAGAAATAAACATAAATCCTAGTCAATAATAGGCCTTGAGTTATGTAGCATTAATATTTTCATTTGCTTAGTCTTCTTATCTGATAGTAATATTGATAATTATGTGAAATATCTAAGCCTTCAAAAAAAAATGAAAATCTAACATAATTTCGTATAAAATATATAAATAAACATGTATAATATAAAAATATAAAAACATTTTGCATTAATGCAAAAAAAATGCAAATTGTCCTGATTTTAAAAAAAGAATGATAATTTCCCTGCCCTAGAACCAGATCCAATCTATCTGTTATTATATAATTGGAAATGTTCATGAACACTGTTCATGAGTTTTTGTTTTGTCAAGACCCAAGAATGAAGCACATATATGGTACGATGTTTGTATTATAAAAATTCACAAAATAATAAGCATATAATTACAGTTCAATAAAAATCAAAATTAAGAACATACTTCTTTAACATTACTAAAAACAAAATACAAATCATAAACTATTGCCATCATATCACTTTCTATTATCTACAAACAAAAATAATATTATGATAAACAAAACCCCTGGGAGTTATACATTGGATCTTACGTGGAGGAGCCATCAACTTTGGAAGATGCTGGCACAGAGTCTTGAAGAGCAAGGCTTGGATCCTACACTAGAGTTGGGTTGGAAAAAATGTGGTATAATAGCTATATTTTTCTACAAACTTCTCCTTGTTTCCACTGCAATTTTGAAGGGAGTCATACCAATGTGGCTCCCTGAATTTGAAGTTGCATTTCAATTTGCATATTTTAATTGTGAACCATCAGTGCAGTGTGCAGATGCTGCATTATAAGAGTTAAGGTGAACAAAATGAAGTGTCTGATTTTGTTATAATTAAGAATTTTCATTCTATATGCAATTGCTTAATCACAGTATGTAGAACTATGCCTACAAACAAAAAGCACAAAAGTATATTTAGTTTAGTAGGAAGTGTTTTAGATGTCTTCTTTTTGTTTGACAGCATGCATGCATGATGCATGGTACCGCACTTCCTGTGAAATGTATGCTGCGAATATTGTGTAAAGACCATTCCCTTTTCAATCCAGAAGATCATCTGGCCACAGGGACTAGGGAGGACTTGCACCTGGCTGCATTTTTAGCTTCTATCTTTTGGTGCCATGATGCTATAAATCTTAACATTTTTCTTGAAGTACCTTTTTGACACCAGAAAGAGAAGCACTGATTTGTTTGAAAGAAGAGAGATAACTTTCTGTAGATCATGCTGATTTCTAAATTTGAAATGTAGATATTCTTGTGTAGTTCTGTGGGGGCAAAAATGAATTAGAATTCATACAATTAATAATATAAGTAGTAGCACATTGAAATTATTATATATGCTATCATATCATTGTGAAATTTGAGATGCTAATTGGTTGCTATGGATTATCCTGAAGCAGTTAAGGTATGTCTGCAAAACTTTTCAGCCTTCAATAAGTGTCATGCACAGTAATATGCGATTGATATTTATAATCATGAAAGTTTTAGGCCTCTTTTCCCAGTGATTAGAACTTAGGCCAGGTCAAAGGGTAAAACAACTAAAGCTCAAATTTTAGGCACAATAACAAAAAATATTTACAACTAGTTTTCTAAAGCCAAAAAGGCCATATGATACATATAAGCAAAATGATCCAACACATCACTCTCTTATTTAAAGTAAAAAAAAAAGGTCTCTCAAATTTTGCTCTAGGTCTCATTTACTGTTAAACCGTTCTGTCAGAACTATGAGTATGATGTGATGTGACATACGTTGATATACAGGGAGCGTATTAATTGGTAGAACTCATGAAGAGACAGAAATGCTAAAAGGGTGGGTGAAACAACTTCGTGAAGCTGGGTTGAAAGGAAAGTACCTTAGTAGCAGTGATTTGATTAAAGAGGAACCTGATCTGTTGGTGGACAACGACAGTGCAGCTGCATTTCTACCCGATGATTGGCAATTGGATGCTCGTCATACGGTTGCATGTATTGAAAAGGTTCTGTCTTATTAGTTCATTTCTCTTTACATATCTTTTACTTGCACGTTGCAACTTGTAAATAATTATCAATGTTTACATTTATCTGTCAACTAAAGACTTGTCACAGTGCTGCTACAGGACTTCAGACTTAGAGTCACAAATTTATTGTTTTTGTGTAGACTAACAGGAATTTTGAATCACAAGGAAGATATAAAGAATTTTACAATGATCCAGTGAAATGTTTCATCAGGTTTAATTTTTTCCCCTTTCTGTTGCACTAATTGTGTCACTGAAAGCAATGGTAGGGAAACAAATTTTGTTGACTAAATACTTTGTTTAATTTTGTGCTCAGGTCAGATGGCAATGGGGAGGTCAAAGCTGTTCAGACTTCCAAGAACACAATATACAGCAAGAAAGCAGTTATAGTTGCAGCTGGTGGTTGGACTAGTGATTTGATACAAGAATTGTTTAGAAATTGGGAAATGAATTTACATGTTCCAGTGAAACCCAGAAACGTGTGTTTATATACACATTGAAGCCTTGAACTGATTTAATCTTGCATATCTAGGAGTTCATTCACTGTTTTTCCAACTACTATCATTTACCATGCACTCCGGTGCATTTTACTTCGAAGTTTGAAAGGACCTTTTGGATAAGTTTCTCCATAAGTAATTATAGAACAAAATAAGAAGTGAAAATAAAAACAAGTTTCTCTCACAAGTTAAAATCAACTCATGCAGTTAAATTAAACTTTTTTGAGAAGCTAAATGATTTTTTCTTCTTATCATTGACCACATGCTCATGCAAACATGACAGAGTCATGTCTCGGATAAATTCCTTTAAAAATTATATAGACAGATTTAAGCTGATCAGGTTATTTTGTTGTTTGATCGATTCCTATATTCTATGTAGACATCTTCTGTTTGGTGTGAAGGGTTACCTACTTGTGCTAGAGAATTTCAATTTCCTTCAATTTAGAATCATCCAATCCTGAACAAAACTTATCTGTTTCAATGGTAGCAAACCTACGCAGCAGGGAATCTTCTTGGTAAGCTTCTTTTCCATGTCCTATGTAAATAATATCTGCTAATATGTATGTCAGATGATTGCATATGTTGCTTTTATGTTCTGACTATTATTTATATTGAATCATGTTTTATCTTTGAAAGCATTTCCTATCAAACAAGCGTGTCTGGTGACTGTTATTCAATGACTTGTTTTCCTCTTCATTAGATGCTCATAGTCATTTGCATATACAAGATGGTAGTTATTGTTTCTTTGGGAAAAATGTATTGACATTATTAAGTTGTTTAGATGTGCATTTGAATTGAAGTCTTATGTTTAGGCCCAACAGAACCCTGTTATGATTTTCTTTATAAATTGATTCCTAGTTTTAATGAAAAAGATCAATTTTTGCTATTGATGCAAATGCTTATATCTTGTGGTAGAATTTTAACTTGTTTTCGCTTCTTCTTGTGGTAAAAAACCAAAATCTTATCTACCATAAAGGGAGTAGCCGTGAATTTGTTGGTTTCAACACCGATTTGGATGAGTCTGTTATAAGTTACATATGGAAGCGAGCTGGAGAATTCTTTCCCAGATTGAAAACGCATTCCCTTTCAGATCTAAGTGCATGTAGAAAAGTCAGAACAGGATTACGACCTTATAGTTAGTCACAATATCTCTTTGTTATCTTATGCAGCTGAAGCTTATATATATTTAGAGCAAATTAAGCGGAACTCCTCAGATTTGTCCTTATTACACTCATACTCCTCCATATTTTAACCCTACAGAAAAATTCCTAATTTTTTGGATGTTGGATACCGAACAATCACACAACAATCGAGATAGAAAAAAGAGAAAAAATGAAAGAAGAAAACAATACATAAAAATTATTTTGATTCATCCATGTGGGCTACGTCCAACTATTGATCATATTTATTCACACACTCGTACAATGTACTCAGATTACAAAGAAATATATAGACTTAGAAAATCCTAAACACTTTAAGTATTCAAAGGCCCGTGCATATCTATTAACGACACAATATGAACCATACCCAGACCCGTGCATATCTATTAACGACACATTAACCATACCCAACATTGGGTTTGTAATAAGAACAAACTTCATGGATATGTATAATTTACTCTATATTTTATTTGCATTTTCAAAATCGATTTACATAACATATTACATTTGATTTGCATAATGTTTACTTTGTTAGTGCCTGATGGAAAGCCACTGATTGGGCCTCTGCCTGGCTTGTCAAATGTGTACCTTGCAGCTGGACATGAAGGGGCTGGGCTTTCAATGGTAAAAAATTCTCAGATACTCCTAATTTTTTAACATAAAAAAATAGCATTATAACATTGCCTATATACACTAGGAATGTAGTTACTAGTTAGCACTTAAAATTCACTCTGAATAAACATTTAGAGTAGTCTTCTAATTTTGGAGAAATTTTCAAGCTTTGGGGACTGCTGAAATTATCGTTGATATGGTGTTGGGATATCCAGGAAAAGTTGATAGCTCACCTTTCGCTGTGCATCAAGTTCTTGAGTAAAATTTTCACATATCATGCGAATTATAAGTAGTGGCCTAGAATATGAAGGCACAAGGCCACTTGGAATTCTTATGCATAATTTCTGAGTGAGTTATACTACAGTTCTACCCGTGCAACGGGGTAATCAACTCTTGTAAAATATAAATTTTAAATATTATCACAATATATTATCAATAAGAATATTCTAGTCTATTCAGTAAAGAATGAACTTATATTTACGAGAGTTTGATTCTCACTCTTGATGTTAGAGTGTTGGTGGATAATATATAAATATCTTTTAAATGTTTTTTGAGCTTTGAAACTTGTCCTCATCCAACTCATCTAAACTTTTATTTATCTAAAACATTTATATAATATTTTTTTTGCTTTAATTTTATTTTTAGATGATAGGATTAACTTTATGCTTAAAAAACACAAAAAATTAAACATATTTATTAATTATTTTTCTTGTCTAATAGAACAAAAGAACGAATACATGCTAAGTTGTAATTATATGGTGTTAAAATATTTAAATGTTTAAAATTTATTCTCATAAAATTAAAATATGTTACTTTTGATTTAAATGTTAGGTCGGATAAATCTAAACTTATAATTATAGTTTTTTATATTGGTTATATATATAATCAGTATAAAAAAATAAGATATGTAAGTTTGGATATATGTACTTTACTTTGTAATTAAAAATAACATATTTTATGTTTATTTAAAATTTTGTACAAACAAATTTCAAACATATGAAAAAAATATATTTCAATCTTTAACAATCGCCTGATCTGACATTATTTGGTATGTTGCTTTCTGCATTGTTTCCTATTTGGAAAGTATTTCGAAATACAACGGGAAATACAGAAAGCAAGCAATAGTGGGAATGCAGAAAGTTTTACCCTGGTACTCTGCATTCAGCCCATCTCAAAACGATCCGGCCCAACCCAAATTCATTTCCTTTCTTCATTTCCCTTTGTTCCGATTTCCGAACCAAAAGAGCATTCTCGACGGGCTTCCTTCCCCCAACAACAATCACCAATGGCAGTGGCGAATCTGCAGAGACTGTCCTGGCAAGTGCACCGCCTCCCCTCCGTCTCGTTCTTCTCCAAATCCCTGATCTCCCGCACCTCCACCTCTTCCTCCTCCACGAAGAAGGTCGCGGACCGCATAGTGCGGCTGTCGGCGATCGACTTCGCGGGGAAGAAGCACGAGGTGGTGGGCCTGGCCGGCCAGACCCTGCTGAAGGCGCTGATCAACACGGGCCTGGTCGACCCGGAGTCCCACCGCCTCGAGGAGATCGACGCCTGCGCGGCCCACTGCGAGGTCAACATCGCCCAGGAGTGGCTCGACAAGCTACCCCCTCGCTCCTACGACGAAGAGTACGTCCTCGTTCGCAATTCCCGAGCCAGGGTCCTCAACAAACACTCCAGGCTCGGATGCCAAGTTCTCCTCGACCACGACCTCGAAGGTATGGTCGTTGCCCTCCCCGAACCTAGGCCCTGGGACACTTCCTAAGTCCGAACCTAAACCAAGTGTTTTTTATTTTTTGGCTCAATAATGTGATCCATGAACCTTTGGAAGCATAGCGGAACTCGGTGAACCTTGTATTGGTTTCTTCTTCTTGTTATATTTCGGGTGGCTTTAGACTCTTGTGCCGGTAATTGGCTCGCTATGGATAACTATTTGCAATCTTGTGTTTTATTATTATGATTATGATGAATAACATTGTTATATTAAGGTCTTGATTTCACTTGTGAGTTAGATTTGTGGCTTTTCTTGTTTCTTCGCCTTAGTTTTTTTTATGTCGCGATAAAAAAGGGGGAAATGGAAAATGCGGAATCGTTTTGCTAGTGGAGGAGTTTGTAAACGGGTGATTAGGACTTTTCTTTTCTTTTTTTTTTCAAAAATTACAGCCTAAGGGTTTCGTGGTGAACATGTTGGCAATGTAGTGTGTTTGATTTGATCGAGCAAATGTGTTGGCTACTTTTGAATGTTGTCAAGTTAACCACTCTCTAGGCCAGTGTTACAATGGAGGATGGTGGAAGGCCAAAATTTCACCACATGAACATGCCTATGAAATTGCCTATGGCGGTTGGCAAAAGAATATGCCATGCCATTTTGTCATGGTGCCACCATTTAACAACATTGCTCTAGGTTAATTGTCTAGTCTGAGGTGGATATTCTTGGATTCTTAATTCCGATTATGTGTACTTTTTGCAATGATTTTTAGTAGCCTGTTATTGCAAAAGTAGGGGTAGCAGAAATGAAGACGTTAAGGTGAATGTGTGGATATACGAAGATAGATAAGATAATAAATGAGGATATTCGACGAAAGGTATCAGTGATACTAGTATGTGAAAAGATGAGAGAACATAGATTGAGGTGGTTTAAGCACATTATGAGATGACCACTGGATGTTCTCGTAAGAACAAGAGTTTGTTACCAAGAGCTCGACACAAAGAGAGGTAGAGGTAAACCGAAACTTACCTGGGAAAAGGTAGTGAAAAAAGACCTAATGGAGTGGGATATAGATTGGCGGATAGTATGTCTTAGGACGAAGTGGAGAAAAGCTATAAGCTTGGTGGAGGATTAAACTCATTAGTAGTTCTATGTTTCAGTCGTTCCCTTGTTTTAGTTCTTTTCCTCTTCTTTTCTCCCTTCTTCCTTTCACCCTTCTTTTATTTTAGCTTATTTTTTCTCTCTTTTGTCTTATTGTCGATTTATCATTCGGTTCATCTACCACTGACTCCAATTAACTTGGGTTAAAGATGTTGTTGATGTTGATGTTATTGCAAAAATGGGGAGAGGGACAATAGCCAGGCCTATGCAGATTTGGGCTTTGCAGGTGCTTTTACAGTTAATTAAAGAAGTTTTTATTTTCAACAAGAAGGAATCTTTAATTTGGGAATATTATGATATGTGAGGATCTCAACCAAATAGAATCCCCCCTCCTTCTTGACTGACTTAGTGTTATTTAAGCTATGTGAAAGAACTAGTTTTGCATTTTAATGAAGCAGTTGTTGCTTTTGAAAATACATTTTGCCCTTTCAGCTGTAGGAATCTACGAATGTTATACTAGCACCTTAGGAATGTGTAAGATCAACTAAATATATTACCGGAAGAACAATATTATTGTGCGATGGATTTTATCAAGTGAATAACTTATATGCAGTTCCTTTGGTGCCTTTGGTGGTGTTCTCGAATTAGAATTAGAGTTTTACCTTAGTGATCTACATAATAAAGGTTTGCAATAAAGATCAACCTAGGTTAAGGTTATCAACATAAAAGTTCTATTTGATTGGAGAACAGCGCTAAAAACACCTAAGGAACTGTATCTATGTTTTGTCCTATTATTAACCCTTTAATCCTTCATGCATGGTTTATCCTTTAGGGTATAATGATAATGTAATTTAGAGATAGTTTATTAAGCTACAATTGATGCTATTTGGTAGTAGGATGCTAATTAACCGTGATTGTATATCCTATGTGTAGCCGAATGCACTGAAGTGCTCAAGAATTAGTCATTGCATAGTGGTTAAATTGAGAAAGACCGTGATAATTTGTAATGTGGAGCTTGGACCTGAATTTGCTACTAATTTCCTACCCATGCTTGATTTTGGTCCATCATTGTCTTCCCTTATGAAATGATTATTCCAAAAATGGCAATATGTCAATGTTGTACTCGTATTTGATACCAATGAGTACAATATGCCTAGATACATATATATCCAAGGAATATCTTTCATTTTTAAAAAAATAAATAAATTGCCTCGTACATTTAAGCTATAATAACTCCGATATTTTGAATAGTAATAAAATTGCATACAGCACTATCTTTCCCTATTTATCTATCTTTAAAGCTATAGTAAATAGTAGGCAATTGTATAGAGCCAAGACATCTTTTGAGCATAGTAGTCAATTGCACAAAATAGTGGCGCTTTAGCAGGATAGTGATCTGGAGCAGCACTTGGGCACTACAAAAATTGAATAGAATATTAGCATTGTAGTTTTGGATAGCAGCTGTTATTGTCGGGATAGCACAGGAAATTGCAACATTCCAGGGCTGTAGTTGGTGATACACAATGCTTGGTGCAAACACTATTTTGTCCTCTGCAACAATGTCATCTAGGGCTGTTTATGGGGCACCAATGATGTGATTCCCCACCTACACCCCCCCCCCCCCCAACACACACACATGCGTCCCTCTTTTCAATGAATGTGAGGCTTTAAATAAAACCCTATTTTCCCACCCACACCCATGACCCACCATTCTCCGGCATCTTTGGATTTCAAATTCAGGTCCAATTGTCTAGATTTTTTCCTATCTCTGCTAGGCTATCTCCTCTACATGCTAATGAATATTTAGCAGAGTAATTGCTCGGCCTTTTTAGGTTGAATTGGTTGGTTTCATATATGAGAAGCCATTATCTTTATTATTTAAGCTGGTATAATTAATTTATTCCATCATTTGGCATCAGTTTCCAAAAATTTCTGTACATAGATTATGAATAGTTTAAACTTCATTTGTCAGGAGATTACTATTTTTATTTTCAGATACAGAATTGTTCAGATCCTGTATGCAAAACAAGACACTGGAGCTAATAACTAGGTATGAGAGATTGATGATTTGGGGTGTCTATAGAAGATTTTGATTTGGGTCTTGGGAGGCCATGATTCGGTTTCCTGCATGTGTCATTACTTATGGGGGGCTTCTATTCGCACCTCTGTATTTCTCTTCACACCCTCTTGGATTCTCATTGTATTCTGAAAATTAGATCTCAGAATATATTTTTTGTATTTCAGAAAGTAATTCTGGAATAAAGCGCTATGAAGAGAGAGAGAGAAAGGGAGCTAGGAATAGAATTTCCTTTTGTTCTGTCGTGTCTAAGTCTAAATAAGCTTCCAATAAATATAAAAGTCTATTCACTTACATTGCTTAGCAAAGATCTTGTAGTAGACAATTTCTGGGATTCTTGCTTATGGATATGTATGGCGGGGTCTTTGAATAATTTTCCTATAAAAATTGTTGTCAAAATTTAAATTTCTAGTAATTGGGCTCTCGGTCAGGCGTTCACCAAGTAAATCATGGTATGAGTTTTTTTTTATATATTACCAGTCTAAAGATTTACTGTAAAATTAATTATTGTATGGTTTTTAAAATGGCTATCACAAAATGTTTGTTGTCAAAAAAATAGTTATCACAAAAGCCGAATGATTTTCAATCACAAGAATGTTTTGTATTATGTCAGAATAAAAATCTGTAGGCCCTGTTTAGATATATACTTTGATTAAGCTCTTATTGAATTTTTTAAAGATAAATAAGTTTTTATTTTATTGAATTAGTGTTTATTATATATTTATATAAGTATTTATATGATAAATACAAATGACTTTTTTAGTAATTACGTGATTATCAACTAGTAACTGATAATTTTGACCATTTATTAATGGTTATATGGTCTAAATATATTGTTTTTATTTCTCACAATAACCAATCAAGTATTTTAAAAGGAATTGCACTCTATCTTGCAAATTAGAGAAAATTCAATTTTGAACTTGATCAAAATCAAGTCGGAGGTAGAGGAATATCTGTGGACTAGAGTTAATTGCCAATTGCCATAAACCACTTCTAAAAGCAGAGTCCTAACATTGGCACGAGCAAATGCACACTTGACAACTATATAGGCCATGACAGGTTGCCAAGTTCTCCGCTTTCTACCTGATGTCGTCCGTTCAAGAACATTACATTTTTTTTTCTTGTATCTTGTACTAATTACGTTGTGTTTCGTGATGAAGAGATATCGAAGAAATGGAGGGAGAGATGTGGAAGTAGGAGCAACAAAAGTGAGTTTGATTGGTATATATTAAATATGGTGGAAAGAAATTAAAAAAAAATGGTAGGTCTCGCTAGAATTTTATTTTCATAAAAAATAAGAGAAATGACATTATTAATTTTACATGACGGCATAATTGAATTTTGCACAATACATCTTAGAATGTTGGATGAACTCACAGTCTGTATGTCTTTTCAACTCAATCTATCATTTTCCTAAAATCACACTCATTCATCGACCTTATTAATTGTCCGGATTTTTGAGGTTGTCCTATCTCTATTTTTTTAAAACCAAATACCTCTAAGTTTCCTATATATCTCACTTATTTTGATTCACCAATTTTTCTCTTTCCTATTTTTATCTATCATATTTCTCACCTAATTTTTTTTTCCTTATATACTTCTACTAAACGGAGTGCTAGTGAGGCTTTGACTAGTTAAAAGTTTATTGCAATTGCTTTTCATATTTCTGAACAGAAAAGTATATTAATAATCATTATGCATCAGAACTACTAGTCGACCAAAACATGAGAAAATAGAACCCAGATTTCAATGCCCAATAAATAAGAAAATACGTAAGGTGAGACAATACAATTTGCATGTGTTTTGCTTACAAGTTGATGAACACTATGGATCCTATTACTCTCAGCCTTGCAAAATTCGTATGACAAAAGCTTTACATTGAGTAACGCATCCATCAACACTTAAATATAAGCAATGAAGCAAATGCTTCAACAATCGTTGAGTCCTAGTTAAGTGAAATGAAAAGTTTCCCTGGCATTAAAGCATTGTTGTGTAGACATAACAAGCATCAAACAAACGTCAATGGTTCTCCATAATTTTCTCAACCCATTTTTTCTCACATTCACGCGCCTTCTCTTTCAATCAATTGTTCAGAGTTTTGAACTTATTTGCTTCTAGGCTTGCCTTACTGCCCCTTAGTGGATCCAGGACCTAAGATAAAGGGATATATATCAACTTGATTCAATCTTTTGAATTTTAACTTCTATGTAGAGGCAGGTTTCACCCTAGCGAATCTTGTCCTAGTGAGAACAAGGGAAATGAACCTTTCCCTGCGCCCTTCATGTAAATTATGCATTAAACTCAATATAAATCAATTAATATATAAAAATAAAAATAAAACCCATAAAAAACTAGGGAATTTAATAATTCAGTAATATTTTCAGTAAAAATATATAAGTGCAACTTTATAACCTTACTTTTATTACAACCTAATTATTATAGGGCGAATATCTACATCCATAAATTTGTCTCTGTCCTACCTTTGACAGCTAGACTTACAAATTTGGTCAAATCAAAATTTCCTTGTAAAAAATGGGGTAAGACAAGTAAGTCTAAGTATGACTTATTTGTCATGTCAATAATTTTGTCATGTCAATAATTAAGTGACTAATCTCTATTTGTATCTTTCTAATTTTCAAATCAACTTTGGCTAGTATATGATGATTCCTCCATTAACTTTTTTTGAAATTTACCTGTATTGATTCAAATTCTACAAAATTACATTGAAAAATACAGGGAAAAAAAATAAGGTATTCAAGAAAGATAAATTATTAAAAATCTAAAAAAAATATAGAAAAGACTTTATTAAGAAGAGTTGATGATTTCTGTGCTTCAACCATATAAGAAAAATAAAATATGAAAAATCTTAGTATTTCTAATCTTGCCTGAAAAAAAGATTTTGTTTAGAGAGAGAAAGTCTGCTTTTATAATTCAATGCTTTAAAAAGATAAACTAGTTTTATGCTCCATATTAGTCTATGTACATTGAAACGTAAGTAACATATCAATTAAAAAAAATCAATTGATATATCGCCATTTCCTTTATGTTTTATCTTTACTTTAAGCTTTTCTTTATTTATAGCTTTAACCCTTTAATTTTAAGTCTTTACTTTCACTTATCGCTTTTATCAGCACTTATACTGGTTGAGCTCTAAAATTGGTACTTTCTTTAATAGGCTGAGGATCCAAAGTAGACGACTAAAGTTCGTTCCTTAGCTAATCGAGCATGAGAATTAAAGTTGGAAGTTAATTAATATGCACCACCAAATAAGAAAAATTAGGAAGAAAATTGCAAACAATAAGTGAATTAGAATCCGTAAATCGACCACCAAAAAGAACAATTAGGAAGAAAATAAAAGCCACTGTCCTTGTCGTTTTAACTGTGTAATTATTCATTAAAGAATACTCGAAAAAAATCAAAGCCATGCACCCCACCAAATATAAAGAATAACGTAAGTTTTTCCAATACAAAAACCTTGGAAATTTAGGCAAGAGATATTTATTTCCTTTGTGCTTTGTTTGTTACGCATGAAAACTGATGGACAGATAGAGAATGATAGAAAAAGGGCATAAGTTTCAATAATTCTCTCATTTTGATATCAACATGAGAGGGAAGAATTTAAAAAAAAAAAAACGTGAGACCCACTATTGTAGTAATCTCTTTATTTTGGGAGAAAAAGGAGATAGAAAGTTGTTTTAGTATAGCAAACAGACTAAAATAACTTTATTTTTTTATTAAAGATATTTATGTCATTTTATTTACGTATCTTTTTTCTTTCTTTTTTACTTTCTACATAACTAAACAAGGGAAAGAATATTTTTTATCTTTCTTTCCTATTAAATAACTTACAAAATCATTTTACTTTTCATTAATTTTTATTTTATTTTCTCTAAATCAAACATTCCATTACATTAATCAACCTCCTCCCCACATGTTTGAATGTCGCAGAGAACTCTTTTCATACTCATTGTTTCCTAATAACAGCATATTTGATCCATATAACCAACACTTATTCATAATTGCATAAAAATATTTTTTTAAAATTGGCATGTTCTTGAAATACCAAGTTCAGTTCAGCTGTGTTTCTTATCATATTTCTGACTTCTTTGTTTTGAGTTTTAGTTACCACCAAACCAAGTGGTTCATTCGCCTTTGAAATCCTCACTTAGTGGGCACGAAGCAAATTAGAATCAAACCAACTTTTTTTAACACTTTATGCTCACTAATAGTCATTTTGTAGACGAATGTTATTGGGGACCACTCATAATGATACATCATCTTTACTTACCGTTAGATTAATCTAATGTTCACAATTATATATTGCACAACCACCACACTGACTTGCCTATATATTAAAAAACAAAACCACCACGCTGACTTGTATAGATCTTCCTATCCCCTTCTTCTAGTATGCCTCATTCATCATTGACATTGAGCAACCCCTTTTTTCTCGAAGGAAAAAAACATGTATAACTTTTATTCAGAATGTATCCCTCAACACCAACCAACCTAAAAAAAATAAGCAATGGACTAAATATAATCTTGCTGGGACATCATCAAGCTTCAAGGCTTCCACAATAATTATTTCTTGAAGCATTTGTAGTTGTTAGTTCATGTCACATTGATTATGTGACTTATCCAACCCACAAATGAAGCATATTCAATCTGGTTTATACAAGGAAATTTGAAGACACAACTACCAATCTCATTTCTAAATACATCTTATATCGACTTGTGACAATTTTCTTCGAAATTAAAAAGTTAAAGATTTTTATTAGAAGAACAGACACCAAATTGATCTCTACCTTATCACTCCATTTCACTTATCTGATTTCAATTTCAATGGCTGGATAGACACCCTAAAACCCACCATGCACATGTTAGTTTATTAGTTTTGTTTGAAATATTAATTAAAAAATTTTAAACCCACGACCTCTACTTTCTCCCTTTGTCATTCTCCAAACGTTGTGCCAACCTTATATCCCCAACTTGCCCAACCTTGTTAGTTGCTACCCACCATGATGCCCAACCTTATATCTTTAAAAACAAATCAAAGCCTTAAGCCCTTTGCCTTCTTTCTCATGTTACCTAATAACAAGAGAAGTTCAATAATGCACCTTTAAAATTAGGGTGAATTCGTTCACCATGTATACACACACTACCGCAAAAAAAATCCAAGTTACTTTATTCAGATATAATGGCAACACATTCAAGAAGCAAAAATACACCGAGTGCTACTAAACCTAGTGGTTGAAATCTTCAAGCATCATAGGCTTGAACCTTCAAATATACCAAGTTCAGTTCAGTGACATCCCTGATAAATCATTCATGATATTCATGACTTCTTTGATTTGAGTTTCAGCTTGCAGAGAGGAACTTAGTTAACCGTGGAATTAAAGCAACTTTCTCCAGCACTTTATTGTAGCCACTAGGATGTGCTAGTGACTTTAAATATTAGAATTTTGATTGATATGAATAACACAACCAATTACCATTTAGGATTATCAATTTTCCATCTTGTGGCTTCCTCAAGAAAACCACTTCACCCACCGTAGTAGAGAGTCTAAACTTCTCATGTATCCTTAATTAACAAAACACTAAGATGTTTAGGTACACGTACATCAGATGTAACAATTAAGACAATGTTGAATGCTTTTATACGAATGTGTGCATTAACTTAATTTAGAGAAATCAACTGACCAAACCACATGACAATAGATTAGGTTAGACCAATGTAAAGCAAGCAACTCAATATCATATCACCTAAGAATATTAGCATTAACCCAATCCATTACACCGAGGTTGACTACAAGCAAGAAGTAAACTACTCGGAAAGCAATGAAGCAAAACAAATTATTTCGTTCCATTAAAAATAATCCACATCAATCATCCATTAAACATTAATCTATCTAAAATACTGAGAAAACCAGAACAAGAGCTCTAATCACACAAAGAACCACTACTCAATTGTTGACTCAGCATGCAAAACCAATCCTGTAACCAGAGAAAAACTTTGATCAAATCCTGCAACCGCAGTTTAGACCAGAAGTTCAATTCAGTCAAACTAAGTTCCATCCGTATATATGATCATCAATTTTTCCTCTTGCATCTTCAACAAGAAAACTATACCCCACCAATTACACCAGAGTCAAAATTCTTCTCATGCCACCATAACTAATATGAAAAAAAAATCCATCATCTAAACCACACCACACCACATTAGAATTTGTTTTACCAACAAAACACAGCCTAACCAAATAACAAGTCATCTAAGAGCGTATTTGGATAGGCATTGTATCCACGTTGAACGGGAAAACTACACACATTTCAACGCACACACGACAAAGTTATGTGAGTGGAGGATTGAGTTTAATGTGGGTTCAGTTGGAGACAACAGTAATCCAAACACACCCTAAGAAATTGACTATGACCCAAACACTTCTCAAATCTCATTTAACCCACATTGAAGTAAATCCCAGGAAACACCCATAACTAAAAACACAAAAGCAAAACAAAATGAATTTTCCGCAAATAACTCTTTTTTTTATTACTTTCAATAAAAGAAACCAAACAAGAGAGAAACAGCTAAATGGTGTCTCTCTAGTCTCCACTTGGTCGCTCCAACGCCCATACGAGAACAAATCAAACATAAAACCCAAAACCATAAAAAAATTTGACATAAAATACAAATAACAACTTTATCTTTTTTTGTTTGTTTGTTAAGTTTCAGTGAGTAAAAGCATAGATAGCAGTGGAAATATAAAGCACGAGAGCGGAGGAGACCAACACGACCATCGCGGCTACAGCGTGCGCGGCGGCCTTGCTCCCGCACGAGAGCATCCCCAGTCGGATCTCGATGACATTAACCATGGACAGGACGAGGAAGAGGCAGCCCATGACGGAGCCAATGGCGGAGCCCAGCATGCCGAGCCTTAGGGCTTTCAGGTTGATGTGGGCCCGGAAGGCCTCGTCGGCGTCCTTGCTGTTGAGCAGGTTCAGCGCCAGCTTCAGCCCCTGTGCCACCAGCGAGGAGAAAAGGAAGAAGCTGAAGGAGACGACTTCGAAGACGAGAAGCTTCTTGGCCACGTCGACACCGGCGTCACAGGAGGAGCGGTTCTCGAGGCTGCGTTGGCCCGGGGTGGTCAGCGAGAGGCCCACGAAGACTGCGATTGTGAAGAGGGAGTTCACGTTCACCAGGCCGTCTAGGGCTGTAACGTGGACGCTCGTCGTCGAAGAGGACGAGGAGGAGGAGACTCTTCTGGTTATGGTTTGATCGTTAGGGTAATACTCCTTTGGGTATTGCTCTGATCTGTGTCAATGAAAAATTGAAAGACAAAAAAAAAAGTTAGTTTTATTGGATTGGAAATTAGAAATAGAAAATGAAGGTTGCTGATGTGTAAAATGTTGAAATTGGAGAGAGAGATACTCGTCCATGGAGAATCAATGGCTGTGAGAGAAAGAGGAAGATTTTGGGGGATGAAGTGGAGGGGCTTGGGTGGCTTGTTTTTTAGGGTTAAGGGCAATTGTTTGCTTAGGGGAGAGGGAAATGCTTTCGTTTTCGGGCGTGATTGCTTTGCTTTGTATTTCGGAGCGTTTCGAAGTTGAAAGGGGAAAGTATATGCAAGGAAAAGGAAAGGGGGGGACAGGACAAAGACATTAGAAATTTATAACAGATAATAACATGACTACATTACCCGCTCCTTACAAATATTATTTTACGCGTTACACGCGTAATTCAAAACCATCCCGGATTCCATGGGCATTTCCCCCCTTGAATATCACTGTAATTACCTAAATAAATAATAATAATAATAATAAAATAATATCACTCTAAGGCATTTTGCTTTATCCACTTCCATCTTTTACTCCCTATTTTAATTGTTCTTCCCAAAAATACCCAAAAAGTTTACTCCCGGCAAAGACACGGTCACATCACATGGATATTCAATGTTTACTGATTTATCTTTACAATGCTTCAAATTTGCAGCTTAGTTCACCTGTTAGGAATTTTGATTTTGCTTTAACTTTCATCTTGATTCTCTTGGATGGTGGATGTTGTTGGCATAGTCTTCCATGGATAATTTTGTTTCTGTTTTGGCCTAGTAGCCCTTTGTTTAACGCGAAGAAAATAACTATGAAATTTGTAGCAAGGTAGTGATGCTGAATCAAAACAATGTTTATAAAAACAAAAAATTACTTTAAAAGATCAAAGTAACAGGCAAATATAAGCTCGCATAAGAATCCTCAACATAGTGGAGTTCCAGAGGAATTTGGCACAAATAGAGTCCCTCAAAGTCAATGTTAATTGCACTCATGATTCACTAGCAATGGTATCCCTAGTATATGAAGTCAAAAAATAATTGAAGCATTTGGCCTTGTGATGGTGCAACATCCATATAGAAGGCCTAGTCTTTATCGACAGAAGCGGTGGAGATTGGAGAAGGCCATTGGAAAGACTTGTGGAGAGTGAACGAGTGTCATTTTCAGGGATATCTTTGGAAAATAAAATCAAAAGGGAGTGTGCTAGTAAAATGGGGACGTGTATATAGCAATTCCCTCATTCTAATGTAAGATGTGAAGGATGATTTTTAGGTGTGAATTTCATTTTTTTTAAAACAACAACAGGTCTTAAATTTTTTTAATTTAGTTTTAGTTTTTTCTTTAATTTTTATTTTTTCCATTAAATTTATGAAACAATTTTGTCATTAAATTATAATATTTAAAGACCAATTTAATAATAAATCATATTTTTCCAGAACTAATTTGATGATAATTTATGGAGTATAAGGATCAAATTATAATTAGCTACAAGATTAATTTATCATATTTTTTACACCATATTCAGTAGTTAAATTTTTAAATTTATCATATTCAATGTCTCATATTTTTCAGAGAAAATTTAACTATTTAGCTTAATTAAGAAGATTAAATATATAAATAAAAATAAAAATAAAACCAGAATAATTTGAAAATTGTTGCGAGAAAATGACCAAACCAACCATGAGACGAAGTAGTGAAGGACTATGTAACAAATTAACAAAAATAAACACATAATGTAAAAACCAAAATAAGGTGAACTGGTGGTCCAAAAAAACTCAGACTGGACCACCCTAAAACTGAACACACAAAACATCGTTTCATTCTTCCACAACACAATACACACACAATGACACAATACAATACAACACAAAACATCGTTCCCTCTTCATAGTTATTCCAATTTCTTCATTTTCTCACTTAACTCTAAAACAATCGACATAACGTGACACGGTGAAAAGATCGTAGTTTTGCACCCTCCGCTGTTTCACAGTAAGTTACGCCATGTTTTTTTTTTCCAGCACAGTTTTTTCTTTTTGAAGAACGCAAACAAGTACTTATTCCGATCTTTCTCTTTCACTTTCTGCACTTTACCGAGCCTTTGTACATATTGGTGGGTGGGTGGGTGTGAGAGAGAGTTTTATTTAAGTTTTCTTATTTCTCAGTCAGTAATTTTTCTCACGATCTCTTAAGATTTTAGAATTGGGTTTTGAAAAAAAATTGTCTTTTCTCTCTAATTTTATGTTTGTAGAGAACATAAGATTGGGGTATGTTTTATAATAGAGGCAGAGTGTGAGTGCATCTTAGAAGATGATGATGCATGAGTGTGATGGGCTTTAGATGCTAAGTTTCATGCTTGAACAAAAATGACTATGGAGTTCATGCCTTTATGGATTTGGGAAGTGGTGGTAATAAAATATACAAGTCTAGAAGGTGAAATATGGCAGATTTTAAAGAATAAGTATTGCTGAATAGTTTCTAACAGAGCCAATCCAAACAATTTAATTATTAAGTTGGGCTAGGTTATTGTATGAAGTTGAATTTTAGGGCTTTGTTCATTGCCTTTTCTAGTGGAATTTTAATGGTAGATATGCAGAGGGATTGGACAGCTTTGCTCCATTGATGTTTTATCTTTTTCTTTAATTTTTAACTCTTTCTTATGGAAGATCCCTTATCATCCAATTTCCTTGTATGTTATCTTTGCTTTAATGAATTTATTCTTTTATAAAAATGTATAAAATAAAATATATTCCCGACATTAATTTTTCTTGTTCAATAGCTATTCTTTTTGGGAAAATTATCTCAAAGTACAGGACTGTAACTATGGACTTTCTTTTTGTTACAATCCAATATAAGATTTAAACACATAAATGCATAACAACTTTGGCTCATCAGTTCAAACTTTCAGCCTAGGCCTGCACGAATACAGTTATAGACACTGTTTTCCAAACTTCTTTTAATTAAGTGATGATCTACAAGAGATTTTTCCGGGATAATCATGTCATATGTTTTTCAAAAGGAAAGGGTATTGACATCATTTGCTTAGCACAAATATACTTGGAGGATTTCTAAGTTTGTCCATCTTACTTTTACCTGTATCATTTCAATGTCAACTCCATGAAGGTGCAAACACAGAGTGATCTCTGCCCTTTTCATTTACTCACTTTTAAGGAAGAGTAAGATACTGAATTAAATATTTTGAATTGGATAAATCCACATGCATGAAAAGTATTAAAACTGTTTCTTATTAGATCTACCTGTCTGATCTCCCATAATTAGGCTGCTACAAATCTACAAAAGTGAGTAACATAGGTATATGGTTATCAGGCTTTCAGAATATGTTGCTATTTTGGTGGGCATATGGATCCAGAATCAATTATCGCTTTAAGTCTTTCAAATAATAGTATACATTTTGTAGCTGCATTAGCTCGAAAAGAATCATAACTTAAGTAGGTTGAAATAGAAGAAACGTGCCATTCCCTTCCAATTCATAGCTGTTAATCATGAATGACTGAGCTGGCAAATACAGGGTTTCTAATCTATAGATTCTTAGGTAGAGAAGGAACATAACAGTTGTGTGATCTTGTCTAACCTTGATGTGAGCCCGTGACTACCCAATAGGAACCCTGCTTCAACTGGACAAGTGGGATGTCAACCCAGGGCTTAGATGCCAGCATTTATGTTGGAATAATTTGCTCACTGACTAGTGACTAGTTAATAATACAATCAACTCCTGGTTTTTCAAAGTTGAGGCAGGATTATCATTATCAATAGAATTAAAAACATATCAAGAAAATTTCCCCCAAAATTTTGAAGAGAAAGAAAATGAAAAAATCAACATAAAATTATCATTGTCTTCTGCTTACCTGCATGCATTGACAGTTCATATAAATCTTTTAGTTGCTTGCAAAAAATTCTATGGTCTTTTTGTCATCCCTGTAGGAAAATGGAGTGATGGGCTGGGATAAAAATTGACATTGGATAAATTATTTTGATACAGTAGTTTTAGCCATTTAATCTTCCTGTGGCACAATTTTGTTATCTTGTGCTTGTTTGGTTGTACTTATTTTATAGAAATAATCATTTTTTTAATCTTTTCCATTTTCTTGAGAGTTTTTGAAAAACAAAGCAATTATTTTCCCAAAAGTAATCCAAATTCCCAGCTATATAATACACTAGTCATATTATGTATGAATTTGATTCAATTGCCTTAAAAAGTAAGTCATTTTACCGTTCCTCTCTTCCTCACTTCCCTTTCTCATTTGCTTTGATCCTTCAAAGCAAGCTGTCACTCAGGTTCTGTTTCCTGTGGTCTAGCTGAAAGTAAAATTCTCAAAAGCCTGGAAACACTTCAGTTATATGTTTTTATAAACTCAATAAAACAAACATGAAATATATATACACTGTGGCTTATTCTCTATTCTTTTCTGAACTTGTTGGACACACTTTGGGGGAATTGATAATGCATCTGCTAATTCAAAAGCTCTGAACATTTATATATCAAATACCATGAATATTTGAAATTGTTTAATCTTAATGACACAATGGGCAGGCTTTTATGGATTTTGTGGTAGTGGATTCAGACAAGGGAAATGAAGCAGAACATAGCTGTCTAGAAGAGAGTACAAGTATATTTGAAGGAGTTGAAGTTCAAGAGCCATATGTGGGCATGGAATTTGATTCTGAAGAAGATGCTAGGAAGTTTTACGTTGATTATGCCAGACGGGTAGGATTTGTTGTACGCATAATGCAACGGCGATGTTCTGGAATTGATGGGAGGACTCTTGCTCGCCGACTTGGATGTAACAAACAAGGATTCTCACCAAATAACATGGGAATATTAGGACCAGAGAAAAAGCCAAGACCTAGCGCCCGAGAAGGTTGCAAGGCAACAATTTTGGTGAAGTTGGAAAAATCAGGAAAATGGGTTGTCACAAGATTTGTAAAGGATCACAACCATCCTCTAATTGCTACAGCTATTGGGTTCAGCACAGCGGTGAGTTTTCTGCTTGTTTAAATAATTCTGCATAGTTCACTGTGCATTATGTATAAACTTATTTCATACAAGTTGTAAGTGATAATAGCCATTTCTTTTTTACTTTTTGGGATCTGCTTTGCCAGTGAGTCTGTGAATTGTGCGTATAAGACCTGTGGTTTTATCTGCTGATAGCATTAATATATTTTGTTAATATCTTTCATAACCTGAGACATCACTGATTTGTTAGATTCTGTTTATTTGGAATTTGCATAACTAGAGTCTTAGCGAATGTATTGCAGAATTGCTAAATTCTATAAATATTATTTTGTATTAGAAACTACTAAATGAGAGTATGAGACAAAGAAGAATAACATTTATTGGCAGTATTTTTTTCCTGGTATCTTTTGTTCTGATTTTATATTACATAATAAGCGTGGAGTATTTATGAAATTCTTATAATTGTCAGATTTAGGAACTATTCAGACAATTTTTTCTTCTAATGCATTAGAAAGAGCAGGTAGTATCTATTGTAGAAAAAAGGTAGAATGTTGCCTTAAGTGGTTTGGGCATGTGTGAAGAAGACTTGTAAAAACACTAGTAAGGAGAGTAAAGAAGATGCTAGATAGAGGGTAGTCCTATCATTAGAGATAGAGGGAGACTGTCAAAAACTATAGGTGACACAAACCATTAAGAAGGATTTAGAGGTTAATGGTTTGTCTACAAACATGATTTACTAGAGAACATTATGGTTCATTTGATCCATAATCATACAGCTAACACCTGACCCCATCCAATGGGAAAAAGCTTGGTTTTGTAATCAAATTAGGGAATAATATTATTCTAGTTTTCTGAGAAAAAAGAGAAAATTACTCTTGGATTTAACACTAATACTACCTAGGCTATAAAACATAGCCATTTGTAACAGAGGTCTGTTATCTATCTGATTTTTGGATTTTTCTGGTATCTTGGAGGACAGGATAATTAAGAGTTGATGCCTATATCTGCATGCTTCCTCTTCACATTTTGGTGTTTGTTTTCAGGTTATTTTTTGTTGTTCATTTGGGCAAATAGGGTATAGGACATGAGCATGATGATGATAGAGCAGATCCCTTATTAACAGGGTCTAATGGTCTATGTTAGGAGCTATAAGAAAAGTGTAAAAGGGGGAAATGATACTGAAGTAACTAATAACTGAATAACTGTTTGTACTTTGTACAGGGGTGGGTAGCTACCTAACATAATAAGTAGTATAAATAAGAGGAGCGAGGGAGTGGGGATTTTTCAGACTTGTAATTGGGAGAGTGAGTTACTCTCAAATATACCTGTGAAGTGTAACTCTTTCACTCTAATCACATTGGCTAGGTTATCAATAACCGATTTTCCTTCAATCCTTTCTTGAGTTCTTGCCCTTAAAACAACTAGTTGTTCTCAGTTGAAGCTATGCTGTCAGTAGCGGATGTGACTAATAATATTACCAAGGTCTTGTTCCTTTGGTTTTTATTGAGTTGAAAAAGTCATGTTTTTGTATGTGCAGTTAGTGTTCATTTTTGTTCTTAGTGTTACATGTGCAAAGAGGCAGAGATTTCTTATCGTTCTAGTCAACAGAAAATAAAAATAATGAAAGAATAAAGATAAATAGTCAAATAAGAAAGTTCACAAAGCCTAACTGTAGCTCTACTCTAAATTTTCCTATATAAAATGCCGAGGATTGAATAAATCAATTGGGAAGTGACGGATGCATTTATGGAGTTATAGGTGGCTTTTGATGCTTTATTGCATTACATTACATGCTAAGTACATACAGTTATCAAACATCTCCATGTATTTGGGTGAAAAAGACAGATGAGCATATGAACTCAACTTTGTGTTCTCTCTGTAGTATGTAATTAATTCTTGTGAAGAGGAAACTTTTGCTACTTTTTGTTTCTCTTTCGGTATTATCTTCCATGTTCTGTTCCAGTTCTACTATATCTTTGTATCAATACTGTTTCAAAGGATATATTTTTCCTCTGTTTGTAGGGTGATAAAGATAAGAAAATTGCAGAACTTAACATGGAGTTAGACCGCCAAGATCAACTATGTGCTGCATATCGAGAAAAACTGCTCAGCTTCATAAGCAATGTCGAGGAGGAAACAGAGGAACTGTCCACAAAAATTCAACTCATTATTGAAAATGTAAGGAGAGCTGAGTCAGACATGAAAAAATGTTCACAGAACAGAAAGCCTTGGTGCTTAACCTATAAATGAATGAGTATAGTAAATAATTTCACTACACATACTGCTCCTTATACACATTGGAATCTGTTCTTTGCACCCTCATTTTCCTTCTCAAGACGGGGAAAAATGTGTGGTACCTAAAAGTACCATACAACTGTTGAATTATGCAAAGATTATTGAGGTAATGAAACCGTAAGGCACCAAACTTTTGCAGAAGGAATGAGTACTAGCTACCTAGTTATCATTGGATCCTTAAAAAAGGTTCAAAACTTTCCAACCATAGTGTAGTGACTTTATATTTGGCTAGATAACAATCTCTTTCCTTTGATGTTTCTTAGGGATCAAGAGCTTCAGTTCAAGTCGTTTTTGGGTATTGGGGGATTTACTACTCAAATTACAATAAACTTTGCTACCTTTACTACTAAGCCTATAATTTATTAAAGGTTTAATTATGTTTTTAGTTTCTCTAATTAAAGAATCTGTTTTATTTTACTCCAAATAAAAATTTGCAATTAGTCTCTCAAATTGGAAAAAAGGTTCATTTCAATCCCTTTTCTCAAATAAGATTTTTATTTTTAAGTCCTTCAAAGAATCAAATTCTAATGGAGGGATTAAATAGAATACTTTTTGAATTTGAGGAATTAAAAAAATGTAAATTTTTATTTGGGGACTAAAAAAAATCTCTAAGAGGGACCACAAGTATAATTAAATCATTACTAAATTCTAAGAGTTGTGAATTTCATTCTGTCAAAATCAGACATAAAATACAATTGTTTTAAATTTCTGATAGTTTGTTGAGATTTTGTTGATGTGGCAAATAATTAGTCTATTAGTTGTGAGTCCTAACAGAATAAGTTGAACTATATGGATGTATAAATAATACTTGGAGACATTTATTTGGAATTATTTTGTGTTTTTTTTAAGAATATGAAGGTGAGAATGTTTATTTTTTTTGTTTGTTAGGATATTATCAAAAATATTTGAGGATTTTTTATTTTTAAAAAAATTGCATTCTTATATCTCTACACAACTTTTATTTCCATGCTAATGGGGTGGGAAAGTTACATTTCCATGAGAATGTGAGAAATCATTTTTTAATTCCACTATAAACATTTTTTTATATGCCAAGTAATAACATCGTAGTTACAATTTTTCTAGAAATGTGATTTTTGAAAATGCAAGATAATTTTGTGAAAAGAATCCCCTAGATATAAACTCGTGATATGTGGGAGCTTACCCAAAAACATTTTAGTTTTATTAGAGAGTTTATTGTTCTAATAATTTTAGTTTCCATTTAATTTTCCTTTTAATGGACATGTTATCATTTAACTATGATGAGAGGCATTTAAAACAAAATTTGTCAAATATAAGAGATGCTGAAAAAATATTATTAGTGATCAAATGTAAAATTTAGATATATATTAAGGATTATAATTATGGACTCAAATTAGTCTGTCTTGAAATGGTTTAAAAATGATTTAAAAAATTGGGTTTAAAACCAAGACAATTTTTAAACGCATTTCAGTTTTTGCTTGGTGCATTCCATAATTTTAAAATATCCCCCTTGTACCATTCTTCTTCCCATCACCACCCACCTTAAATCACTTCAAGCCAATTTAGACCCATCGCCATTTCATGACCTATTTGATTTGTTCGGAACTCGCCCAACTAGACAACCCATTTGGGTAGAAACATATTTGACAAACATATCTCATGGGTTGTTGTGCTTTGGGTTTCTTTTTTTTGTCCGAACTCGCAGGCTGATCACTCCTACTTTCAGGATAGTCATAAACTCTACCTTATCTTCATCCACGATACCATCAAAAGATGAAAAGCGGTAAAAATATTGATATAAAGTTTAACTATGTAGTTGTGATTTAATCATGATTGAACTGATAATCAAATTAACACTTTAACAATATATAATGCTTTAAGTAATAAAATAATATAATATAAAAAAAATTGGGATCGAAACAATTTTAAGTTAATATAAATTAAATGACTAAATTATATGTTTTATATGATACAAATTAATAATAATTGAGAAAATATTTTATACTTATATAAAATTTTTAAATATGTTTTTATTTATCTTAAAAATGTTTTGGATTAAATTAAAAATAATAAAAATACCAGTTCAAATAAGTTTTTTTCATCGTTTGTCGTCAATTTTTAATTGGATGATCTCACTTATTTTGAGATGCTTAAGATTATTCACACAGGTTAGTTCCTGAGTGGATCGCTTGAGTCAACCAATGTGGTTTGATTTTAAAAACAATAATCCAAAAAAGAGCAAATAAAAAAAATGGTCCAGTTTCTTTTGTTTGGCGATTATATTTCACGAGAAGTAATTAATACATTATTTAACATGTTTTTTTCTAACAGTCTTTTTTAATGGTTAATTTTTTAAAAAATAACAAAATTATGTATGAGATTTATTAAATAAGCAGTAAGACTTATATAATCATATGATTTCTAATAAAATTTAACTGATAATAAAAAATTGAGAAAAAAATATGTTAGAGAATATATTGATGTGGTTTCTCATATTTCTTACTATACCGGAATTTTAAAAAAGAAAGATCCCAGTTGAAAAATGCCAGATATACCATGTTCGTAAAAGGTGGTATAGTATGTCACTATGTCAGCAGAAAGATTTTGAGATAATTGTAATTTTGGGATTGTCACTATTTAAAGAAGCTTTTTTTTTGGGTGCATAACTAAAGGGAATAGTATGTCACTGATGTCACTTAGCATTAAAGGAAGTTGCTATATTTATTTAGTATAAAAATTTGAAAGAAGGTAGGGTTATGCTGTTTTTAAGGTCATGATGTATAAAAGGAAGAGTAAGAATCGAATCTAAAACTTTTGTATCCAGCAGTTCTATTCTATTAAGTCAATATCATTCACTTGAAAAAAGTTGCTTTTTTATAAGAGATGTTCCATCCCCAAACACTACAGCAAAATATGTTGTTTAAGCATGGAATCCTTCTTTTGAAACATATTATTCTCAATATCTTTGTTTTTTAGGTTTGTGGACGAATGTTCATCGTTTTATTTTAAGTCCATCAACATTTCTGTAGTATTGTGCTCCTAAAAGCTGAATTATTGGATTTTATTCTTTACTCGTTTTTAACTAAGATTATTGAGACGTATAATGCATATAGTTTGATAAGATATTTATTTTGTTTTGTTTTTTTATTTGTAAAATTATTCTATAAAATAATTGAAGTTTTTTTTTTGTTGCAGAGAAAAATATGATTTGATAAGAGTCTATTTGGTCGATAAGCTTTTTTAACAGCTCATAAACTCTTTTGACTAACTAATATTTTTTTACAAAAATAACTAATAAGTTACTTTGAAAAAAAATCAACTTATTTTACTATCTTATATAGCTTATTCTTATAAGCTACTAGTTTATGAAAATAAACTATTTTATAAGTTATTGTTTTTTTCGCAATTTTATTCTCACTAATATATTTCAATTTTTTAATCCTTTTATTCAATTTAAAAATCTTTTTATATATTTCAATTTTGTTAATTTATTATGAAAAACTAAAAACTAGATGACATATTTTTCATTATTATGAAACTTGAAATTCTACTTTATTATTTTGGTTAATGTTAAACTATTTATTTTAACAAAAAATTACATTGTTTATTTTATGTTAATTTAAAATATTTGGTCACCAAACAAAAGCTGAAAAATTATTTTAAAGAATATAAGTTTATTTAATTTAATTATATATTTTCATAAAAAAGAGGAAAAAATTGATTAAAAATAATATTAGTTTATTAAAAATTGGATTTTAAACAATAGGAGTAAAATCACCATTAGAAAATTAATCGTATTACAAAGTTTAAGAAATTATTGTCCTACTTATAAGATGCTAAGTTATTAAAAAATTTAAATATTAAATATTGAATATGTTATTTTATGTTATTTAATATTTATTAGCTAACTTATTATTTAATTTTATTAAATAATTTCAATTAAATCAACTAGATTATAAACTTAAAATTTTTTAACTCCTAACTTATAGCTTTTAAGCTTTTACAAAACAACAATTTTAGAAATGTGAAAAGTAAATAAAACTACTTGGCAAGTTTATTGCGAATATGCTTCCTTATTTCATTCTTTTTTTTCCTTCTTATTCTCGTATTTTCAAAATTAAAAAACGAAAGTGAACATGGAAACAACCTTTAATTTTTTATTTTTTAATTTAAATATTAAATTGAAAATTATTTTTAAAAAGTTTTTTAAAATTCTTAAACATATTTTAATTAATTTTTAAATAATTTTTTTAAAAAAAGTTACATATCCTGAACATATTCTGATCATGTAAATAAAAGTGAATTTCATTGTTGGTAGCTAGATTTATTCGAGTAGCAAAATTAATCAAACTGAAATATCTTTAAAGATATATCAGTGCTTGAGATTCCTTTACGAATGAAACTAATGCTTAAGATATAGGAATATGTCTTTCAACATAAGATAATACAACAGGAAAAAAAAGGCTAACTTTTTAAATTATATTACCTTAAATAGAATACTTTAAATGTTTCCATCAATAAAGTATATTAATATAATGAAAAATATTATTCCACTGCGACTTGATTAGGATAATATAAGGCAAAATCACGGATTTTAACAAAAAAAAATAAAGTATAATGAAAATGTCTTTATTGTCGTGAATGCGAATTTTATTTTATTACATAATTAAATATATTAAAGGAATAAAAAAGTTGAAATTGAAAATAAATTATGTAGATAAACTATTATTTGATAGGAGTATTCTATCTTTTTAATCTTTAAACTTTTTAGGATATTTGCTTTTGATTGTTAAAATTTTGGTTGACTTGGTCAAGGTCTTTTTTTTTTTTTTTGGCTTTCTGTCCATACTTTTAATTTTTACAATCAAATTTTGTCATTAAATGGCAATATGATCATATATGTTATCATTTTTTGATTGTCATGTGTAAAAATCATTGAAGTGACATTCACACATATTATTTTATTCCCTAAACTTTTTAAAATTTTATTTTTGGTATTTAAAGTTTTCGTTGATTGATGAATCTCCTAAAATTTATTTTTCATCAATCTTTTTAGTCCTTGTTGTGGTTTCCATTTTAAACGCTAATATGATTGTATAGATCTTCATTCGCGTGACAACATTTTTAAATAATGACATTAGAGATAGCAATGCGGGACGGTCTACCCTGCCTTTAGCACACCAAAAATAGGGTGTCTGCCCTGCCTATGGGTGAGTTGGTTGGTGGGCTAGTAAGTTGACCTGCCATATTTTTTTTAAAAAAAAATTAAACTAAATTTAAATTTAAAAAAAAACCTAGAGCATATGTATAATATTAAATGTTTCTTGGCAAATAGTGAAGTATCTTTTTTTTCTAGCAAAACACAATAGTATTAAGAGTGACCTTTGGCACAAGGAATGACAGAGTTGAAAATTGAAATCGCAAAAAATGGTTGGATACATATCATTATCTCAAACCCCGTGCATCCCAATCAAAAACAAACAATGATTCATTTTGTACAAAAATAATTCTAGTAACCCATTTGTAGGAAGAATTGGTACAAGTTACTCTGGATCCATGTAGTCTTCATATTTGGCCATAGATGGTTGGAAGTCATTTGTGGGTTCATCCAAGTCAATGCATTATTACTTATGCATGCTTTCATTATGCTTGAAACATGAATTGTAGGATACAATATAGCTTTTACACATATATGTTATAGTATATTTAGTGATTTGTTGTTATTTTTTTTAAAAGTAAAAGCATCGTACATAACTATATATACATGCTTTAAAAAAAAACAGAAGTAGGCTGATGGGCTAACTTGCCCCACCCTGTCTGTGGCTTGCTGGGTTGGCTGACTAGGCAGGATAGGCCAAAGCGGGTTGATGGGCTAAAGTTTTCATCCCGTCCCATCAAATTTATGGTGGGTTAGCAGGTCGACCCGTCTTGCGTTGTCATTCCTAGGTGACGTGACATTTACACACAATTACTATGTTGTTTAAATAATTGAAAAGAAATTTAAAATCAACAAACTAATTATATATATATATATATATATATATATATATGAATATTCAATATTGATTTACTTCTATGAAGTCATAAAAATTCATTCAGCATATTCGTTATTATTTACTTATATGAAATGAATTTGTTTGGTTTTATTTTTCTTATTATTACTTAAATAGACAACATGACTAAATGATTGTGTGGTATACATGCTACAGTCACCATTTAGACAATATGGCATCATGCAATTGGAGACAAGCATGTACAACCACATCAACAATTAATAACAAGGTCTAAAAGTAAGGACAATAAATAAGTTTAGATACATTGTTTAGTCAAAGAAAAGTTTAAGAGACCAAAAATAGAAATTCTACAAAGTTTAAGGATAACTAAAAAGATATGTTTAAATGCCACATCATCAACTTTTACATGTGGCATCTGAAAAAGTGGTGACATCTATAATCATTTACCATGTCTAAATAAATTTAAAGACCTTGATTAGTAAACAAAAAGCTTAAAGAACAAAAATAAAAAATCCAAAAAATTTAAAAAAGTAAAAAAAATAAAAATAAACCCTAATTTGATATGATGTGTTAAAATCTAAATTAATTTATAGACATAAAATTTAAGGATCCAACTCCTCTAAAAGTGAACAACTCATTTTAGAAGTATCAACTGTTGGAATACATGAATAACAAATTATGGATGTATTGGAATATTGACTATTAATATTTCATAAACAATTAGAATTTATTACTTTATACATGTAAAAAGTTGTTATTAATAGTTGGATAGATTGAGATTACTTAACACATAATATAAGAGGAAGACTAAATTACTCTCGAGTTAGAATTCATGTTATATATATATATATATGCCAATCATATATGCTGTTCGAGGATTTTCAATTAAGTTTGAATATTTTGAAATTTGTAAATGGAAAGCTTATGATTTTAAATTTTAAACAAGTCCATCTCATAATAACATTGTTATAAGAAACTTTTAGAGTAGGATTTTTTTTTCTACTGGGTAGAGTGAGTTTAATAATCTCGCTAAAGTCTTAAGAACTTTATGAACCTTTTTATTTGACAAAAAAGAAGAATTTTGTGAACTCAAGAAATTTGTAATTGGGTTCTATATTTCAAAAAAATTGAAATACACCCTTATTGAAAGGATACTGTTCTAAAATTTTTAGCAGTGTTTTCACACTAGGAACTTAATTATAATTTTTTTTCCTGAAACCTTAAAAAGCCAAGGTCTCATTTGGGATGGTTTCCAAAAAAAATTCAAGAATTGTTATTTTTTTACATATTTAATTTTGGTTTCCAATACTTATAACTAAAAATCACCCTAAATCAGCGCTATTATTGTATAATCGTTAAAATATGGGGTCTAATTTGTAAAGGGACTAACATATTTCTTTTTTCTTATAATAACTAAGTTAATAATAATCATTTCAGAAGTAGAACGAAATCATTAATATTCTACTTGATATCATATATAGAGACATATATATACATACATTATTTAAACATGGATCGATGTTGATGGAGGAATACATGAGAAAGTGCGAAATTATAAGAAAGGTGACACACACTTTGAAAGTTCCTTTTCCATCTCGTCCACTTCTTTAAGTTGCCTTCACCTATCACAAACCCATCTCATCTTTATCATTCTAGCTATTATCTCCTATCAACCTAAAAAAGGAGGCCTAGTAGCTAGCTAGCCATCCCAAGTAGACAAAGACTTCATGGTACTTTGGCAGGGTCAATTGATAGAGTGGGTACTACTACTAGCTTTAGTACAACTAGTGTTATTTGGTGTTGTTGCATTTGCATGTCTCGTCTGAAGACTCACCAAGGAGTAATAAGCTCCACATGACCCTTTAGCCAACAAGGACGAGTGGGTTCCCATCTCCACCACCCTCCCCTTTTCCAACACACTAATAATATCACAATTGTGTATGGTGCTCAACCTATGTGCCACCACCACGCCGGTCCTCCCTTTCATCACCCTCATCAACGTATCTTGCACCACCTTCTCTGATTGACCATCTAATGCGCTTGTGGCCTCGTCCAACAACAACACCTTAGGGTTTTTCAATATTGCCCTCGCTATTGCTATTCTTTGCTTTTGACCCCCTGAAAGTTGCACCCCTTTATCCCCACACCACGTCTCGTACCCTTCCTTCAAGCTAGCTATGAAATCGTGCGCGTTCGCCGCACGTGCCGCCTCTATGATCTCGCTCTCATCAACCCTCTCACTCTCACATCTTCCATATGCAATGTTCTCCCTTATGGTCCCACTGAACAACGTTGGCTCTTGGCTCACTAGTGCTATGTGTTTCCTTAGTGACTTTAGGTTATACGATTTTATGTCCATGCCATCTATTGTCACCATCCCTTTAAGTGGATCATAAAACCTCTCTATTAGACCAATGACCGTCGATTTCCCGGACCCACTTTGCCCCACCATTGCTGTAGATTTTCCCGCCTCAATTTTCATTGAGAAATTTTCAAAGATAACCATATTAGGCCTAGCAGGGTACGCGAAATGCACGTCATGAAACTCTATTTCACCAATTAACCTCTCCGGTATGTACCCATTTGGGTCATCAGGCTCAATTTTTGTACACCGATCAATGATTCCAAAAATATCACCAACAACATCAGCACCTCTAGCAAGATCTGTGGTCATGCTTCCAGCATCAGCAATGATCCTTCCCGTGCTCACCAAAACCATGAAGCTCTCAAAAAACGTTTTTGTTGTTATGTACCCATATGAAATAAGCTTGCCACCATACCAAAAATCTAAGGCCCAAATGCAAGAGGCAAGGCCCTGGGAGCATCCAAGCCCAATTCCAGCAAACCAAGATTGTCTTATGTTCTCTAAACTTGGTCCTTGTTGAGCCTCTTCAAGCATTTTGAGAATCCTATCTTGAGAAGAAAAGGCTGTGACAGTTCTAAGGTTGGAAACTGCTTCGGAAGCTATGTTACTGCTTTGTTGTTGTGCCTTCATGGACTTGTTGGACATGCTCTTGAGAAGCACACGCCTTGTGTAAAAGCATGCTATGATGATGGGTTGTACAGCTATCATAACGATGGAAAGCCTCCAAGAAATTATAAGACCCATCGTGTAGGCTGTTATTACCGCTGAAAATGTTTGTACTAGCAATGCCATTCTATCTCCCACTAGAGACCTCACCTATAGACACCACAAAAGGAGAAAAAATAAAATAAAAATGAAGCATCATCAACATCAAACAAAACAATATTGTCACAAAAAATCGAATTACAATCACACATTCACACAATCACACGCACTCACTAACCACTAGGCAGATCTTGTAGCTAAAAAGCTAAAGAAGACGCTGATAAGTAACAAGCATGCGTGCACTAAAGCCGGTTTAGACGGCAATTAACGACGAGGAAATTATCTGGCGCTACCGAAATAAAGTAATGTACTTTCTCTAGTTATGACGGGAGCCACAATGCCACGTTTTCACGTGTTAATCAATAATTAAGTTCTATTGAAATTTTAAGTATGGATAGTTAATAGGTATTTCAAAGTCGTTACTATTGGAACATTAAAAAGTATTTATAATTTTAATTATATGTTTAAGTCCCATTTTAATTAAAATTTAAGATATTTAATGAAAAACTACAACAAAATGAGAATTATGCTTTCTATTGTATTTATTCTTAAGTTAAATATTCTGTTTGAGTGGTTTGAAATAAATATTATATTCTTAAATTTTACTATTTTGATTTCGTCACATTTCTTTTCTCTTACATGCAATTTACTCTAACTTTTTATTTTTCTCTTACTTTTTTTTCCTGTCTTGTCACTCATCTCCGGCTCGCATCCTTCATTTCCACCTCATGATTCCACCTCAGGTGAAAATGTTAATTTTAAACCACTCTAATTTTCTCCCATGTCTTTCTGTTATATCCTGGCCTATTTATATTTTTACATAATTTTTTATTTTTATTTCTCTCTTACTTTTTTTATCACATTTTACACGTTTTATTTTTTTATTTCTCTCTTTTCTACACCTAATTCACATGCCCATAAATTATTGAGAAAATATCAGTATTCTATTCTAAACTTTATGTATTCAATGAATAGTGCACACTTGAAGTAATTCAACTATAAGAGAAATGTTATACAATGAATAAAAAATATACTTCGAGTATATATATTTAAAGCTTTATAAGTACCTTCCTCTTTGAAAAATAAAGAAAAGAAATAAAAAATAAGGGAATGGAAAGTGAGGTGTGGAGCCTCCTCCTCCCTTTTTCTCAAAAGAAAAAGCGTACGGAAAGGATGTAACCACAACTGAAGATATACGAATAGCGAAACGCTAACTTAAATCCACAAGATTGACCTTTTTCTGAACAACCACACAGAAAATCCTCACCGACAACCATGGCCGTTGCATGTAGATACCATGCATTATAGCCTTATAGCTAAGAATTTAACGTACAAAAAAATAAAACCTAAAACAATAACGATACCATCACACCTTTTTCCTTATATTACTAGTCACACTATCCCTTTCACCGTAAAATAAGAAAAAGAACACCTTAAATATTTATATACCATCACATCTTTTTCCTTAAGATTAGATCCTCACACTATCCCTTTCACCGTAAAATAAGAAAAAGAACACCTTAAGTTGTGAATTTCTTTCTCTTTCCTAATCTAGAAAAAGGGTGTAGGAAACTATTCATTTTTTTTTTAAGTTTTAATTTTTATATACTACTAGTACAAATTTTTATACACAATCGCGTAATTTGAAACCAGGTTAGGTATGACTTACCATACATCGATTATTATTAAATAACAATATAAAAATATTTTATATGACTGAAAAATTGAAATTAAATTTTTGATCTTATTTTTCTTCTCCCTTTTCTAATCATGTTTCATTACCCACCTCAAGTGATTGATATAATTATTCAAAAAAGAAAACTAAGTGTGAAAAAAATACTTTAAAATGCATTAAGAAAAATCGGAAATGGAAACATACCACACTAGCATCTTTGGCAAGTCTGGAACAGATGGAGGCACTGGAGTTCTGATCCAAATCAAACCACCCAACTTCGAAAGTGAGGATTTTGGCAAGCACGGTCTCTCTGACCCGTTTGGTCAAGTATTCCCCCATGTAACCGAAGCAATAATGCTGCCCAATATTCGAAAGCAAAGACACCACAAAGAGGCCCAGAAAGGCGAACGAGTAGAACCTCGCCCTCCTCATAATCTCCTCATGATCCGCGTTAAAATACAAAAGTATGGTGGACCCCATCGTAAATGCGTACACCGGCTGAACGGCACCGAACACCATGGCGTTCAGACACCCAAAAATGGCATGCTTCCACTCGGGGTAGCTCAGAGCCATCAGTCTCCAAAATGAAGGCGCTGTCGCCTTCTTTCCTTCCTCCATGTGATCATCACAACCACCGGATATTGTGGGGCCTACAGAAGTAAGTCCTATGTCTTCGGTTTCGGTGGTTGATGTTGTGGATAAAACAGTCCCTGGAGTAACGGTTTTTTCCGTGCTTTCCTCTACCTTGTCTTTGTCCATTTGTTGCTGGAGGCGAAACGCGGAGGCGTAAGCGCCGGTGTCGTTTTTGATGAGCTCGTCGTGCGAGCCCATCTCGATGATTTTTCCACCTCCGACGACGGCAATGAGGTCCGCGTTTTGGATGGTGGACAAGCGGTGCGCTATGATGATGGTGGTGCAACCCACGGCTGCATTGTCCAACGCTTCTTGAACAAGTCGCTCTGACTCTGTGTCCAGCGCGCTTGTTGCTTCGTCCAGAAGGAGAATTCGTGGTTTCTTAATTATTGCCCTCGCAATTGCTATCCTCTGTTTTTGTCCCCCTGACATCTGAATCCCCCTCTCTCCCACCTGTAAGGGAAACCAAAATCATTTATTTATTCATTAACTTCATGTGGTTTTGCAGTAAAAACTACTATAAAATATTGAACACGAAGAATGCAAGTATCATATTACAGTATTGTTAAAATCGAAAATTATAAATACGGGAGACTATTAAATAACAGGAGAAAATGATGCTTGAATATTACCATGAATGTTTTTTATGACAATGAAAAGGTAAAAAAGAAATACAAACATAATATAATAAATAATAATAAGTGAAATCTTGTTTTAAAAAAAAAAAGGGAAATATACAAAATTTTATTATTTCTAATAAATTTACTCAATAATATAAAAATATATTCCAAGTTGGAGAGTGTGCTGAAATTGAGTGTAGAAAAACTTCAAATGAACTATAATAGTAAATAGCTAATGATAAAATCATTAATGGTTGTATTTATGGTGTTACAGAACTGACATTTATTGTTGACGTAAGAATCGGTTGATACGCGACTAGCTTGGGAAAAGCAAATAAATACTAGTAGAGTAATGTAGCAGTAGCAGAAGATATGAACAGGTAGTGTTGTGTGACTGACCTGTGTATGGTAACCGTGAGGCAGAAGCGAAATGAAATTATGAGCATGGGCAGCTTTTGCTGCCTCAACCACCTGGTCCTCGGTGGCATCCTCTTTGCCGAAAAGTATGTTCTCTTTAATGCTGGTTGCGAACAGAGCAGGCTCCTGGCTAACCAGCCCCATACACGACCTCACCCACTTCACCTGCAGCTTCTGGATTCCCACCCCGTCCACACGCACCTCTCCTCCAGAAGGGTCATAAAACCTCTGTAATAAACCTATCACTGTAGATTTTCCTGACCCACTCTCTCCCACCAACGCCACTCTCTTCCCTGCTGGCACCCTCAGGTTCAGTCCCTTCAGAATCGCGCTTTCTGGTCTCGACGGGTATGCGAATTCCACTCGGTCAAATTCCACTTCCCCGTATAAATTTTCCAGGATTTGCCCTTCCTTGTTGTCAGAATCTATCTTGGGAACCCTCTTTATCACTTCCTTTATACGCTCCGCTGCCGCACCCGCCTCCGAAAAGTACCTCATGTTGGATAAACCCGCCCCTAATGCCCTATTTCACAGACAGAGACATTATTAGCATACTAATTAATTCGCACAAAATTGACTAGATGATCAACAAGTTGTTGATTTAAGGGAAATTGAAAGAAGTCATTTAATTAGAAATGCTCAATCCAAATTAAGTTATTCAGTAGAGTGCTGAGTACAAAAAAGTTATCCGGTATAAATTAATTATAATAAAATTAACTAAATGATCGAACCGTGAGTGGTTCGAGTTAAAAAATGAGTTTGATTTCTTCTGGATTCAACTTGTTTGTAATTAAAATATGTGATTGAGAGGAGAAAGAATTAATTATTGTTAAAATTAATAAATATTTTGCGTTAATTAATATAGAAAGAAAATGAGTAATAGATACTAATGATTACTTACAATCCACCAACGGCGATTGCTGCTCCGACAGCAAAAACTGTCCCTCCTTTGACGCCATGATAAATGACGAGTCTGCTACCGTAGTAGCACATGAAGGACCAAATGCCGAAAACGACGCCGTTGCTTCCAATGGCCAATCCCTTAGCCAAGCCTTGTTTGAGGCCCAACTTAACCGTCCCTTGAAGCGCGTTTGAGAAAGCGTTCATGGTCTTGCTTTCCCCCACAAATGAAAAAACGGTTCTGATGGACGAAATTGTTTGTTCAGCCACTGTCCCAGCTTGGTTGTACTCTTCTCTGATTTTACTAGACAACCCAATCAAGGTCTTGCCGTAAATTAAACCCGGGATCACGAGAAGAACGACGAAAGGAAACCCCACAATGGCCAGCCTCCACAACATTGCAAACGCCGCTATGTAGCTCCCAACGAACAGTGACATGTTCATCAAGAAATTCGGAACCTGGGTTTCAGTGCATGTAATTCATTATGATCAAAATTACGAGCTAGCACAATTTTTTTATTTTTTTAGTTAATTGATGACATAACAACAGCGTACCTTTTCACTAAGAACATCTTGAATTACGAGGCTGTCGCTGGAGACGCTAGTGATGATCTCTGAGGTGCTTGTGACATGCAAATCGAAGTACGCCACATCTTGTCTGAGCACTGCTTTCAGATACCTGCATCTCATTCTCGCCGCTTGTCTTTCGCTTGTTCTTGTCCAACAATAACCCTCTGAAAATAACAGTACCAGAATATAATAATAATATTAATATTAATAATTAAAGAAATGAAAAAGAGGATACAACAATATATCATTACTTTAATTTGCGTGGCGTTAATTGAAAGAGAAAAGGAAAAAGCAAAATCATTGCATAACCGAAACTCACCGAGGAAGCAAACTGCAAAAGAGGCACCAGCCAAATATAACCAAGCCACTGCATTCTGCACAACCAATAAAGCCAAGAAAAGTTAACAAGTTATCAGTAAGCTTCTCTTTCATGTTAAGTTCTTTCCATGTGATGAAAAATTATTAGATAGCTTCAGATCACCGCGTATCTATGATCTCAATTAATTTCCACATGGCATAAAGATTAATTAAGATTATACGATGATATGGGACTATATAATAATTTCTTGTGTGTATAAAGAGAGATATGAAAAATTGAACCTTATTGATGTTACGGATGAAAGTGTTTCCATCCATGTTAGAGGAACTTCCAATGTTATTCATCATGCGGCTACTGATATACAACACTAGAGGGGTCGTCAAGCCTTCCCCAACTGCCCCAATGGTACCTAAAACCATAAGAAACAAATCTTTGCCATCGGCATGCATGAAAATAGACCCAAACCCAAGAGACCCATTTTTCTTGTTTGTTTTTCTCTCCTGGTTAACCATAGCTACTACACTTTTTTGATCCCTACCCATTTTTAATTTAGACACACCCTTTTTCTTGAGAAACAAACAACTGTGAGATTCGGAGACCCACTTTCCTCTAACTAATAGTGCATGGTTTTTTTTTTCTCTGCCTTCTTGGCTTGCTTCCAAAACCAGCTTTTGTTTCATGGCCTTGAACTGAGTTGTTGCGACATTCTGATGAATTTATAGGAATCAGTGTGGGCTAAAGTGTGGTGGGGCAAAACTCATTGGGACCAGAATAGCTAGGGTCAGGGTTACTGGGGGAATTCTTAATAGCATGTGGAGAGGTTTATTGTGTTGTTGAGGATGGAGGAACATGTGATGTGAGGAGGGGAATTTGCTCCTGTTGACTTTATAATCATCACACTGCAAAAGCATCGGGACTTTTTTCATAGCCATATATATATACTACTACTACTTTTATAAAAGCATTTTCTCATCTTATACCACTTTCAAAATTATTTCCCAATATATGCCACTTTTACTGCTTTTGCTGACACGATTCTTCTTTTTTTTTTTTTAATAAAGGATTGGTGAATTTTGGGCCCTTTTTTTCCGTATATTTTTATTATTTGTTAAGTAACAGTTGATCTGACCTTTGTTATCGAAAGAATCCTTTAAGACTAAGCTTAAGAAGAACCCATATGGGTTGCCTAGAGAAAATTGTCATTTTAAAGCGATTTCTTAATACAGTACTGTCTTTAAATTATTCATAAAGTACAAATATAATTTGTTTATATATAACGTTTATAAAAAAATTGTTTAGATTTTTTTATTTTGCTTTTCAAGATGTGGAGTATATTATTTTCCAATGATCAGTTTACCTAACTTATTTAATCATGTTTGCTTATTTGTCATATAGTATTTATTTAATAAGGTTTAACAAAAAAATCTCTTTTGACTTAATGCTAAAGTTCTAATCATTCTCCATGTGTGAAAGAAAGAAAAAGTCTATTTACAGTATGTAATTTCTAAAGCGTGTAATACGGAGATGCTATTTCAGTGCACAAGTTAATATTATTTTTGTTACTATCTCTTTATTTTAAGAACAAATATTCCTTCCACTAAAAAAAAGAAGAACAAATATACTTTAACTCCTTAAAACAAAACAAAAAATATACTTTAACTCCCATGCATTTCTAAAAAGAAGAACAAACATACTTTAACTCCTTAAAACAAAAACAAAAATAATATACTTTAACTTCCATTTCTAGGGCAAAAACAACACTCAAACTCTCCCTTACAAAACACCCGGAAAAATAAAAACTTACAAGACATGCAAAAATAACTAACATTATACCATAATTCGGTTGGTTCAAAATCAAACCAAGCCAAAAGCTCAAGCGATAATTTTTAAAAATTATGCTTAATTTATATTTAATTACAAAAATCATTTTAACACTTATGCTATTTAAAGAAAAAAATTACAAGGAGGTTTAAATTAATTGTAATCTTAAAAAATTTAATTCGTAAACAATCTTGCTTATGATAGCAATTTTAATAACACATTTTAACACAAAAATGATCAGACGGAGATTTTTATAACAAAATCTAAAATCTAAAGTTAGTTATGAAAACAAAAATCACAACTAATAGATGAAAGGGAGAAAATAATAAATAACACAAAAATTTCTATACTAATTCATTTTTATAACTAAAATTACCTTCAATTTTTGAAAATTAAATACCAAGTTTTATTATATTTCACAAAGATACAAATATTTTTTAGTGTCACACTCTTACAAAAATTTATGCTCAAGTTTTTACAACTCAACTATTGTTTCCTATTAGGTCATATGTGACTCTAAAACAAATAAGTAGATTTGTTTAAGATTGGGTGCAGTCAAACAAGACAAATGTGTCTAGAATTTTTATAAATTACAATTCAATCTCTCATCTTATGAATTTTGCCCTTACATACACCATGTGGCTCAATGATCACAGGACCGCATAAGATAAGAAAGATTGGGCATTCTTTGAGATCTTCCACGACCGCTATCTTGTAAAGTGATATTACAACTTGTATTTCCTTCTCATGTTTGCATTCGGTTGCCATATCTAAGCTCCCTTTATTTTTTTTGCAGGCCTCATGAGTCCCTTTAAGTTGTTAAGAATAGAAAGTGCCACCAAGGTCACAGCTCAGGCTGGAGTCGCTAATGTTGATCATGCACCAACAAGCACTTTCTGCCCCTCATTCTCCAATAGAACCACTCTAGCACCAACAAAAACAAAAATAAAGAAGAGGTTGGATAAGCCTAAAGTGGAGATTGTTGTGCCATAGGATAAATAAGGACCTTAATAATTTTAATTTAATACAAATAAATACTAAGTTCAAAATTGTGTATGAAATGCTAACAGATGAAATTGTTATACCTATGTCCAATGAAACACACGATAGCAAAAAAACATTGGCAGGGACGGACCCATACTAGGATAAGAAAGATGACTAATCACAAAAAATAAAGCTCATATGATGTTTCAATATTAGATTATATTAATAATCTATCAAAACATATAACATTTTATCTACAAAATAAAAAAACATGTTTTTCTTATATATCGCAAAAATATCAATAATTACTCTTTTTTCAATAGTTTTTCCCCGATGATTACTAGCAAATATTCAATAAAAAGATTTAAATATATTTTGTATTTTTGCAATTTAACATTTTTTTTCACTTTCATGCCTGCAAAACTTTTTTTTTTGTTCATTTTAGTTGTTGCAAAATGTTTGTTTTATTTTTTTTCCTTAAAGTGTTTTAGATCATATCACTTTGAACAGTCGAAAAACATTTTAAATAGTGAAAAATAAAATAAACATATTTTGTAATAATTAAAATGATTTTTTTTCAAGGACGAAAATAAAAAGAATACTAAATTGTAAGGATAAAAAATTTATTTAAGCCATCAACAAATTATTTTCCATCTTATTACCAAGTGGAAGCTTGTTACCAAAATATTAAATATAAAAATATTTTCTTTTGTGGGATGCGGTGTCTTTTAATCTTTTCTTATCTTGCCTATAAAAACTAATTGCATAATTATTTAAATAATATTAAAATATTAAATATAAAATATGAAGAATAAAAATTACTATTGATTTTATATTTTAAAAATAAAGTAAACAATAAAAACTAATTTAAATTTAAATAGATATAATATTAAATTTCAAATCAATTTTGCTTCCTATAAGCAAGGTATCCTCATAGCTAAAAGCTATGAGACTAACATTTTTTAGGAGTAAAGATCAAGGAAGTGTGTTTTTTCTCTCCCAACACACGACCGGGAAAATTGAATCATGTTACCATGTTTAAAGAACTCAGAAATCTATCAATCATGTTGGACCTTATTGATTTTTCAAATTAAATTTCTTTACTAATTAATAAAAAAATAAGATTTTTAAAATAAATAAATAATGCTAATCTAGTAATTTTTCAAATGAGAAAAAAATCAAGGGAGTCCCTACTAACCTTGGTCCGCTCTTGGACACTGATTTTGTGAAGCATTTAACATTGGAATTAATGCTATATTTGTTTGATTCTTTGTGCAAGGAATGTTTGAATGTTTTTTCTACGATTTGTTAAAGTAAATAAAGTAAGAGAAAAATCAAGTTTTAAAATAAACTCTCATTTCACATAAAAAGATATGTCATTGTTGTGTGTAAAGTTATTTTGATTAAAAGATGATTTGACCTTTGATGTTGACTATAGAGTATTGGAAAGTGACAAATATGAATGCTCCAATAAACATCACATGTAAATCATTAATAAAAGACATGTCTACCTAAAAATCTTAATTTCCACCTTATCTTCTTTTATTTTCTTTCATTCTCTTTTGTTTTCTCTTTCTCTTCCTCACATGTAAACATAGGATAAAAGAAGTGTTTATCTAAAAATGTTAACAAGTCACATTTTATAAGATCATTCATCTTTTATCTTTATCTTTGCATGTTAAAGTGATGCTTATAATGGTGATCATGAGACCTACTTGCGTAGCTTGTTTGTCCTCAGTAGTGTTAGAACTAGACAAAGAGCGATTGTCGTAAGGCTATTGAGCCTTTGTGTAATGCTAGGTCAAACCCCTAATTAACTAATCCCAACATACTTTTTTTAACTTGTATTCTAATTAAATATATTCATTAACATTTTACTTTATGATAAAAATAAAAATCGTGCTAATATCCGTCTTTATCTCCTTATCTTCTATCAAGAAGGTGTAATTTAATTAATTGGCTAATGTTCCCGAGTTATTAGATATATTTTTTAGTATTTGAATTTGATTTTTATGTATAATTTTTTTTTATATGTCAAACTCTTTATTTATCTTTTTTGTGTTTATTTTATATTACTTTTATTTAATTTCCAACTTGTATTTTAAAATTTAAAGACACTTATTAAGTACTAGTACTTTCTAAAAGACAACAACCGTGCCAGTGCAAAAATGTGGGGAATTTTGGTAAGTAATTTCGTAATCCGATTGATGTATTTACAAGTGGTTTCGCTGTCAAGCTTCATTAATGACGATATATAGGTATGTGTACAGGGACCATTGATATTTACCAACCCTTTTAAGTTTTAACTATATATCCCTTGGGTCTTGTCTTGGTGATGAAAAGTAAACCCCGACAAAGAATTCATGGGGTGTTCTATCTTTTACCATCAATTTACATTGTGAAAAAGATTTTACGTCACGGTCAAAACATTGAGAGCAAAAATGCCTAAATTTCAGAAGACACAGCATGCACATTGAAACAACTCGGTCCACCTTACGTTGAGTATAACAATAAACTGATAGCAATTACAAACTTCTTTGTCTTGGTTTGATAAACTAACTTGCCTAATTGGCAACATCCATAAATACTCTAAATAATTCTTGTCTTATTTTATTTTTTGTTAAGCATTAGTATTTCCTTTTTTTACATGATTATTTAACTTGAAACATTTAGAATGATGATATAGCTATTTCAGTGATTTTTTTTATATATACACAATTTTTTTTATCAACCACATATATTAATTATCTGTACGGTATCTCTATATCTTTGAGAAATTATTTTATTCTATTTCAATAAATGTGTTTAACCATCTCCTTAATCATTTCAAGAGGATATCTCAAACGTTGTTTGGATTTTCAATTATTCAATAATTTTGCATTTTTATTTAATAAATTATTCAAAAATTTGTGGATATTTGGTTAATGGATACCCACACGGCTAATGGGAAGAACACGTGGCGGGTATTTATCCAATGGGAGAGGCAACGGGTAACTATTGCCCATGCCTGTTTTTCCTCATTTCCATTCCTACTTTCACTGCAACAACAATGATGATGATTCTATTAGTACCACGATTGATTGTTTCAATTTAATTTTCACGATACTTGAATTAGCATTTTAGTTTATAAGTTTTTTCTTTCTATTTTTATCTTTTTTATTCTATTAATTGAAATATCTCTTTATCTCTTTTTTATTAGAAAAAAAACATTTTGCCTATCTTATCATTTTACATTTATCAACTAGCTTATTATTTAATTTCACCAAACAACCTTTTTAAGTTTTCAACTCTTAACCTATAAATTTTTAACTATTTGACCTAAATTTGTCAACATGCTTAATCACGAAGATACCTATTAATGAAACTAACACTATCAGAAAATACTAGCATGCAGAACTTTTACATGATATTTTATTTAGCCATACGTGCAAGATATGTATCAATAATACATCCAAGAGCACAACATTTTGTCTAATTAGTGCTGTAAATGAAATTGATAGTTTTGAAATATTTAGGATAAAAATAAAAAATAAAATAAAGTTATAAGGTAAAAAATGAAATTATGTTTACAATACTTTTATATATGCATCCTTTTGGTTTAAACTTCCATAACGATGTTTTTTCTTAATTAAAAGCATTGGCATAAGTATTAAATACGCAAACCCTCTCCCCACTCAAACTCTGGTTATTGTTCAATTTGCCTCCTAAACTTTTTGAAACAGAGTACAATTGTACAAATCCTTCCTATTTATATCACCTCCTTAACAGAAAATGTTATGTATATTAATGTAAATATTCAATGTTTTTTTAAGTAAAAAAGAATTATATTAGAGACTAGAGAGGTTGAGTAAAGAGATACTCAACAAATAGAAAGTTTGATAGACGATCTAATTGAATCTCAGCTGTCCAATAAGCTGCCACGTAGAGGACAAAGTCAAAGTGATGATCCAACACTAAACCATCCAAACTCCTGCACCTATTAAATACAACAGGTAGCTATAAAATCATCACCTGCACTGATATACACTTCTTAACACACATCATGTCACACATTGCATTATCAGACCTATACCCTCTAAAAAATATATGAAATGATATGTCATGAACTTACATAACTACTCATGCTGCAGAGATTGGAAAAGACCAGTTGAATCTGACATGTAACTGTAGGCATCTTTTGTAGTTGAACCAAAGTCATTTTAAAAAAAATTAAATACACAAAAAATACCCCCAAATTAAATTTAGCCGTTTTTGTTGCAACCGGTTATGCGGTAAGTTAACTGTACCGAGAAATTCATTATCAGTCTTTTGTCTAAAAATTCGGGTTAGTACTAACTCAACTATTTAAAATTTGTTTGAGGTGAGAGTTGGTCTACAATACTATGGTGATATAACTAGTTGATGAAATTTTTAACACACTTCTCACGTCGTTGATGATTAAACATCTTGAATATGTAGTTTACAAGATGTATTTGCAAGGTAGTCCAATAATGACCTAATAGTGAATAACCTAATAGGCCAACAATAATCGTAACAAATAAACTTTAATATTATCTTAAAATTTCAATTAAGGTCTAATTTAATTTTATAAAATTAAACTTTGAATTAAATTTTTTCTTTTATAAACCTTTAATTTTATCATCGGTCGAGGTAAGATCTCCAAAAATAACACAAAAAATCCCAACATTTTGCATGAAAAAGCCTCTAAAATACACCATATGATTAAGGCGGAAATTAAATTGGCATGAGCTTTAAATTGACCAGCCAACACAAGTAATAATATTCTTGTCACAGAACAAAGTCGTAGACTAGCAGGAAAGACCATTAAAGTGCACGATGATGCACAATTGTAGTCAAACATCATTACACAACTCACTTGTTGTATTTGGTTGAGAGGATGAAAATAAAGATGATAAAAATAGAAAAAAAATTGAATTAAGGCACGCATTAAGGAGTTGTTGGCAACCTTTGCAGCTTAATTATGATAAACGCTTAGAGTCTAAGCACCCCTCACACGCCTATATACAAGACACTCTTCCACTTGATATTGTCCTCCTAAATTGGACACTCCCCGAGGACACACTTAATGTTACTAATAGGAATCACTACCACAATTGTATTTGATATTGGATTAAAAAACCTAATCAATAAAAATGAATTAACAATGATATATCCCACGTCAAATTTCACTTGTCAAAAGGATTGTGTAAACTGAGCAAAAGTATGAATTTTTCACCACAAATGTTCTGGGGACGAGTAATTTCTTTTGCTAATCTTTTTTATCGTTTTAAATGATTATGTAATTACATGCAACACTTTTCGTTAAATAAGTGGATGTTTCATATATTGGGAGGGTTAATTCATGTGCAGTCAGTGAAGTTTAAGGAGATTTTTTTTTTTTCTTTTTTCCAAAAATAACTTGTGCATCTCCTATAAATTGGTTACAAGCAAGATAAATATTTCATCATATAATTTAATTAGAATAAATTGACAATATAAAAGATATTACACTACCAACTATTTTTTAAGTGGAGGGCCGGATATATTATATGCGAATACCCTGCGACAGCTTTTCTTCAACTTTGGGTAGAAAGGTAAAATCTAGGAGTACTCAAATAAAATTTTGGCATGAGATTTAGATTTTGGAAATGTATATTTAAATAGTCTTTTCCTTGGTAGTTACTAAAAAAATAATCTGATATACTAATTTAAAGATAGATCCAAATAAAGAATGATCATCACAAAATTATAAAAGGACAAAGAGCCATGAAAAAGAGGTGTTGAATAGTTTACCCTTTAAATTAACAACTAGAATCTTCTAAAAGAGTTAAAACTCAAAAGGAATCAGCCACTGAAATAAGAAATTACAAGCATAATTAAACTTGGCAGAGAAATAGGGTGACCGTCACAAAATGGTATGCGGTGTTTGTAAAGTAGATTGTTTATGATAACTAATTTTAAGTCCCTGCTTTCAACACCATGTGTATATCAGGCTCAAGACATTGTGTAAGAATTCCTAGCCTCCTAGAGGTGTCAAATATCTTAGAGGTGTCAAATATCTCACATTGACTATAAATATAAATATGAAACTCCATCTAAAAAAGAAAATACGAAACCCATTATAAGACCAACATCTATCGAGTCATTTTTCAAAGTTGGATTAAACCCAGTTCGTCTCTAATATGATATGAAAGCTTATTGTGTATTAATGCAAGATTATCTACAAATTTCTATTTCTACATACTTCACACTCAAAATTCAATCTTGGAAAGGTGTAAAAATATATTGTGTAAAATATGGTTGAAATACTCCTTAAAAGACCTCAACAATTATCCTCCCTTGAACTTAGTTTTTGAGAGTGAATTAGATTCACTCATTTTCCAATACGAGGTGAAATTCAAAATTCAATATCTTTCATTTACGAAGGACTAAGCAACAAAAGTTACATAATTCCTGAAAGTATTAATTTTTGGAATCAAGTTTTAGGACAATCAAACTGTAAACGCTGGAGTTCTGGTATATCTCGAATAGTCAATTTGATGTGTTGGACTCCAAGAACAATGCTTGTAACTCCAAGAACATCCGTGGAAAATTTCCAACGAAAATATCTGTCGGAAATTTTCCACGGATCATTACCAACGGATGAAATAATTCCGTCGGTTGAAATTTCTTACGAACATTTTACCGGCGGATTTATGTTCGTCAAATTTCCATCAAAATTTTCAATTTACCAACAGATTTTTTAAGTTAGCGACGGATTCCGTCCGTCGGAAAAACATTTTTTTTTAGTGTATTAGACCACAGCAATTCAACGATCTTATCTTCTTACAACATTGCTTTCCTCAAAAAAGTGCAAGAGCCAAACATTTAGCCAGAGATTCTTCAAAGGCAACTTCGTCTTCATGTTGCATTACTTGTAATAATATAAAATTCTCAAAAGTGAATTGCTTAAGAGATGGTTTGCTAATGACAACACAGTTCAAATCAGAACATTGATTAGAAAAGGATGAAACTGTTCAAACCTTGGCTATTCAGTACTTCAAAATGCTCAGACTAATGTATTCTGCTACATCAAACTCAAATGAGGAAGAAACATTGCCTGCAGCGTCGTTATAAGATCTGAATCCATTGAAACAATCATCTGTAATCACCATATATTCATTATATGAAATCCTATTCCACAAAAAAGATCTGCATTTTCACTTATGAAATTTACCTTTCTAAAAATCAACTATATCCATGCCAGTAGGACATTATAGTCAAAGAAGAAATTTCCATGTCAGCTGACAAAATCAACTACACTCCCTCAAAGCTAAACACATCGCATGCGATGCACCGATTGCAACTGATAAAACTTTGTGAGGTCCTAATCCATCATCTTCCATTAAAAAGTTGACTTCAACAGGGCATGATTGAACCGGTGGTAGCCCAGGAATTCCCAGTTGAGAATCATTAGCATTTCCCCACATGTACAACTTTCCATTATCTGTTTAGAACAAAAAAAATGCATGCTTAGCACTACAATGATTTGAAAAATTGTTTCACGTCATGATAAAGAAAATATGAAATCCATAGTTAAATTTTCTGTTAAACAACCTACCACCACTTTGACAATTGATTTGTAAATTGCTCAAGAGATTAGCTATCAGCCTTTTGATTTATATTTACATCATTGCAAAATTAAATCCCAATATTTCATGTATTAGATGAACTATTTACAACAAATGTCCATAATTTCTTGATCTCAATCTACACAAGCAATCATGGGAAATGAGATAATTAAAAATAGGGTTCTCAACATGTTCACTAAAAGATGGAACAAATATATCATTTGCATCAGATAGACTTTGTAAGAATACCATCTAATAGACCAATGAAATTCGCAGATAAATTTGTGATTTCTCTAGAGAGATTTTTTTTATAAATAACATCACATTCAATACCTATATGTTTAGTGCACTCACGGAATGGGTTGCGAGGAATGTGCAATGCATTCTAATTATCACAAATAACTTTAATAGACCATATTGTGCAAAACATCAACTCAGATAAGTTTTAGCCATTCTAGTTCACATGCACATAACTCAATATTTTTCCTTTTGCACTTGATCTAGCAACAACATTTTGCTCTTTTACTTTTCTAAGAAATGAGACTGCCTCTAATAAGAACATAATAATAATCTGAAGTTGTGTCTCACTTGGACAGTCAGCCCAATCTGCATCTATATATGCAGCAATAGTGCAACCTCTATCTCAGATAAAGCCATGAGAATATGTATCTCAATGGCAATATAGGGAGTGAAGAAACTAACACACAAAACTTCTAATAACAAAGGATATGTCAAGTCTGGTCATAATAAGTTATAAGAGTCCAACTTCCCTACCAATTTCCAATATTGTGTAGGGTCTGAATGAAGCTCCCCTGATTTGGTAGACATTTAACATTTGGATTCATAGGTGTATCAAATTATCAATCAGTGTTATTAAATAGCGTTCATTTGCAGGACCATGGTGGGGTGAGTTTTTTTATAAAAAGGCCAAAAAATGGTGGTGGCGCTGCAGATACATAATTATCCAACAGTAACATCTGAAATATCTGATTCTGGACACAACCTGTAGCCTACAATGCCATACAATTTCAGGGCATAATAAAAATATGCTGAAGAGGGCATTAGACTCTAGACTCTAGACTCTAGAGGACACATGGTGGAGGATAAAAGTTATTTATATATTAAAAGTGAAAGTAGAACATGCTGGGTGAGATGAAATGTATTACCCGTCAGAGCAGCTGATGAGGAACCCCCACAAGAAATATATATAATATGCTCATGATCTAAAGCCTCAACTACTGCTGGTATCTTCTGATTCTGGACAGATCCATGGCCCAACTGACCTTGTCCACCATGGCCCCATGAGAGCACTTTGCCATCATCTAATGTAAATCAAGAATGAAGTAGTTATAATGACATGATCCATGAGAATGGAAATGAAACGATACTAATAATGTCACATCAACATACCAGTTAATGCAAGGGAGTGATATCCACCACTTGCTAATTGAATTATTTTAACATTCTCAAGGCTGGGTACTGGTCTTGGTTTCCAACCACCAATCTTATCACCTCTCCCAAGTTCATAGTTGGAATTGGCTGAGAAAATGCCAGCATTATGAATTTTCTAAAACTAAAAGCACTTATTCACTTAAGCACAGGCTAAAAGAATTTTGCTAATCTTCTACACAAAATATAGGGAAAAATATTAATATAAAGCAGGTGACAATTACCTCCCCAGTTCCATAATTGTCCATCCCCTGTCAATGCCATTGAGAAAAATCCCCCACAGGATACAGCAGCAATAGGGTAAGGTATCTCTTTTACTTTGGAAGGGATACTAAGTCCACCTGCGTGATCTGGGCCCCGACTAGGACCAAGGCCCAATCGGCCATCCCCTTCATCTCGACCCCAGATATAAAGCTCCCCTACATCCAATAGGAACCTGCAATCAGTTTCAAAGGATGGATACCATTTTTTGATATCTAGTTCAGGTTCCTAACCATTCCTAATAATAAACTCAAATTGGTTTTAGAAAGTTGAACACTAGGAGAAGTAGATGTATACATGTTAGTAAAATAAAAAAAATAAAAACTAAAAAAACTACGTACCCCATTGCCCAGAGGCTCCTCGCTATGCGAAGATAAAGAAGAGGGATATTATACGTAGCCTTACCATTGCATATGCAAATAGGCTGTTTCCGGATTCAAACCCATGACCAACAAGTCACCAAGGCACAACTTTACCGTTGTACCAGGGCTCTCCCTGATAAGCATAAGCCACCCATCACTAGGGTGTACACCCACAAGCAGCGAGTAAAAGAAGCAATAGTTCTGGTCCACCCAAGGAGTGCTGACCACCCAACAAACACGATCCACCCAACGGGCGCAAGGTCAAGAGATGCGAATCAAGGGGACATGACCCTTGGTGATCACCCAACAGACACGATCCACCCAAGGGGCGCAAGGTCAAGAGATGTGAATCAAGGGTGCAAGGTCAAGAGATGTGAATCAAGGGGACATGACCCTTGGTGAAGAGTCACAACCATTCTGAACAATTGTGTCTATTAGGAATAAATGTTAGATGCAGTATAAATAGAAGTAAACCAAATTAGGAAGGGAGGGGAAAAATAAACAAGGATAAGTTTGAATTGTGGAGAGGCAGGCTCTCGAAAACCTGTGTATTAAAAAATTTCTCAATTTACCTATATAAAATTTCTATTTCATCTTTTCTATCTACTCCATCTTCTTTGTTCTTATCACGCCCTCTAAAAACTACGTACCCCATTGCCTAGAGGCTCTTTGCATATACAAAGAGGCTGTTTCCTGATTTGAATCCATGACCAACAAGTCACCAAGACACAACTTTACTGTTATGCCATGAAATAAGAAAAAGTAAAGCAAAAGATAAACATTAAATAGAAATTTATATCTTCAATCAAATATGTTAGTGAAACAGTAGAGCAAAGCTTTCAATGCATCAAAAATCTGATTTGACATGTATAACAAAAATGCATCTCCATTCAATCACTCTGAAAGAAAATAAGTATATTGGGAGTCTATAATTATTTTTTCTTATGATTCATCAATCTAAATTTGTTTTAAACAAAGCTGGAATAAAGTTCCAGCTGACAAACAAACCTGATTCTGTGATTGCTGCAGTATGTGTTCCACTGGTAGCAATGTGTTTTATAGTTCCCTCCCAGGAGCCTTTTACCAACCTAGGAAATAGCTCTCTATGATATACTGAGTGCCCAAGTGCACCAAAACCACCATAACCCCTGCAAACTTCATTTGCATCCATAAAAATTAATGTTATTGTGAGGAAAGAAAGCATGAATAAATAGCTGACATAAAACTTCACATGCTCATCATAAAATTTAGGAACCTTTTAACTCCCTGAAGTTACAAAAATATTCCCAAACTCGACAAAGTCTGTTAATATTTTAAATACAAGTTTCTAAGAGCCTTAAAGGAAAAATGATTCTGAAAGTTTCACTAAAAGGTTCACATGCAACAGCTAACAACAGGCTCAGACAGGGGGCAGCCTGCACCTACACCCACAAAATACTGAGTTATACCCCCATTGCTACAAAAAAACCTACTCTTTTGTGTAGATGTTACCATTGTTAGGGTATACTGGTTGAATTAGCTGCTGGCAGATAACAAAAACCTCAATCTAATCTATATTTACTTCATGAGCTGGAATCCAAGTTTGATGTCTGATTAGAAGTTAATCCATTGAGAAACCTAGTGGTCATGGAAGCCAACACTAGTTTCACAACTTCCGGTGAGCAATTCATCCATTAATGTTGTCAAAAGACAAAAGCTTTTCATCTCTGAATCTTTGAGTCGCATACCAAACATCAAATATTGTCTAAAACAAGAGAAAAATATGACCTCATGAGCTAAGCATCAATGAGTGTCTTAAATTGATATCTAGAGTTCTCTTTTAACTAGCAGTATTCTTTATTTTTACTCATGCAGTGTCATCTCCCACACCCAAAAAATGAAAATAAAACACTTGTCAACTTCCACCTCATGTAGAGTAAATTTGACAATATCTTGAGGTTTAAGCCAATCATAAGTCAAAGAAGGATTCAAAATTTCTAACCATATATAAATAAACACAGTACAGGCATTAAGTCCAACCACTTTTGCGGTACTTTTCAGTCAAGCTAAGTAAAAAGAATCAGTATTTCAACCAAAGGAGACATGTCTAGTTAGAGGTGAGTTGATTAAATTTTAATCATATAATCATACATAGATGGTCAAGTTTGTTTTAATTTTAACCACATATTTAAATTATACATTATACAGTTGAGATTTGCTCTTCTTATGTTATCAATCTCACCTAACATGCCTATATAAAAGAGAAGGAAAAAAACTACATGCAAACAATGCAAGAAGTCTTGGTTAACACTTTTAGAATTTTGGATTTGGACTAATTCAAACCCACAAAACTGGCTTGTGAGGTAAGAGCTACCCCTCACTTATATACTTTAAATTGGGCATAGTAAATGTGTCCAATAACACAGTCAATCAATGGCTCCAATTACTCCCATTTAGCTGATCAACCAAGTCTAGTTCATATTAACACAACGCATTATGTGCCCGATTTTGGAAAACAACAATCAGAAACTCGGAAAAGGTAACCAATCAGAGGACGAAGAAGTTGAAGTGATTCTGACCACGTAAAGACCTCGCCGTCCGAGGTAAGCGCAACGGAATGCAAGCCGCCGAGTGCGACGGAGCGGAGGTTATCGAGGTGAGGGTTCAGTGTGGGAACGAACAAGGGGTTTTCGTGGCCGAAGCCAATCTTCCGCCGTCGCCTTTGCTCCAAATCCAGAGGGCCCCATCGACGATCAGGGAGGAGTGGAAAAGCCCACATGAGAGGCCCACTTCGAGGGCCTGCTTCGGTGGGCTTGGGAGGAGGAGGCGGCGGCCAGGGGTTTGGGAGAGGCGAAGGAGGATTTTGGGACGGCGAGGTTGGCCACCGGAGAAGGGTAGAGGCGGGTCTCCTCGACGTCTCCACCGAGCTGGCCGGAGGCGCCTTTTCCCCACGAGAGGACTTGGAGGGTGGCGGTGGCGGATGATTGGCATCACCACGTGTGTTATGCTTAGTAGTAGTCTACTTCTGCTAAGTGTTACTCCTCGTAGCATCTCCAATGCTTAGGGTTTCTTAGCCTAAGTACGCATTCCTTAAGATTTTTTTAAACATTATTTTGGCAATGAAACCCCCTATTTTAGTTATTCCCAACCACATATAGATTAATTTGATGAATCAAAAGAGGAAGAGGAACAATTTTTCAACAATCAAACCAATATTGACCTCAAGAAGAGGAGCGACAGTGACGGTGACCCCACGGTGATGGCGACACCACAACGACGGCGACCCCACAGCGACGACGACCCCAATGGAGACGAACTTTTTTCTTCTTCATACTGTTCACGTTGTCAAAGCAGAGAGCGGAAGGGAGAAGACAGATGAGCACGTTTCGTGAGAGGAGAAGGAAGAGAGGAGAGGGTAGAGGCTAAGTGGAAGAGAGGAGAAGGAAGAGGCTTAGGGACGCTATTTTTGGACCGTGAAGAGAGAATTCGAGGAGCGTGAAGAGAGGCTTAAGCTGAGTGGATTTTGAGAGTGAAGAGCCCAAGTTTCGTGAGTGGATTTAAGAGTGAAGAGATTGAGGCTGAGTGGGAAACGTGTGGAAGGGGGAGGGTTCGGGGAAGGTTCTCAATAATGGACCAGGAGGGAACGCGTGAACTCGTGGAGAGAAATAAAAATAAATGCAAAGAACAGTTGGATAGAAATAAAAATAAATGCAAAACAATAAGTTGAAAAAATGAAAAAATGTTGCTTGTGGATTTTTTTAAAATGTTAAGTTTTATTAAAAAAAATATAAATATATAAATTTTTTTGAGTTCTTTATTATTTCTTGTATTTAAATAAAATATTGGATAAATTCCTTAAAAATAATATAACACTATAGGAATCACAAAAAATAATGTGAAAATCACAAAAAATTGTTTAAAGAACTCATTTGAATTCCTTGAATTGGATATGCTATTCCCGCTGATGCTGAATCTTGATAGCTGTTTTGATTTTGAGGGTAAAATATGCCGGTGCACACAGTTTACTTACCGGTAGTTCTACTTCTAACACCACGGTGCCAAAGTGAAATTTTTTCACCGTGTGAAAGTTATTTTGACCAAACGATATGAAAGTTACCACGATTCATAATAACTCCCATATCGTGCCAGTGGTACGGTAGAATCCGTCTTCTACCACGGTCAAAGTCAATGTTTCCGAAACATTTAACATTGTTGCTCATTGAGGGTGTTAGTGAAATTTCATTTGCACCGTGAGTGCAAATTTTTTTTAGTCTGTCAGATATTTTATACTTTAAATCAACAGTTGCAATTTTTTTTTCCCAATTTGTCCGTTTGAAAAACTCATTCTATTTGTTGATATTTCTTCTCCGTCGGAAGACCTAGCCTTTTCTTCAACACCTCCCTCTCCCACATCTCTGTCGGCCTTCATGGGTTGATTACCTTTGCAGATCTAAAGGTGCAACACCATAAACATATCTGAATTGTTATTGTTATTTTCCCAATTTCAATCAAGTAAAATTAGTAGCGATATTAAAGATAAGTAGATGAATGTCATTTGACATCATTAAAAAAATCATCTCACTTTTTTTATTTGTCTTTTTTTTTTCTTTTCTTTAAATTTCTGTTTATTTAAACAAAACATATCATAATGTGAATTTCTAGTAGTACTTGACATCAATTAGATACTTAATTAGAAATTAAGATGGCATTAAAAAAATAGAAATCTTTGTCTTTATCGTCTTTATATATATATATATATATAAAGAAGTAGGTGGGAATAGTTTTAAAAAAATAAAAAGAAGTAGGTGGAATAGTTTGGGAAATTTTTTATAATAATGAGCTATAAAAGAAAAACCTTTGCAATGATGAGTTGAAAAATAAACATTTTAAAATTAATGTGTTAATTGAAAAATCAAAATCTAGGTAGGTTTTCATTGTTAGTAATTAGCAATTAATGAAAACAAAGTTTGATAGATAAAATTAAAATATTGATGAGTAGGCTTTTAAAAAAAAAGGCTTCAAGGATACACATATGTTGCTGCTTGAAAAAAATAGGATTAAAAATGTAAGTTGAAAAAACTTCTAATGCTTACTTTATGTTCTTATCAGGCATAAAGACTTAAAATTAAAAGACTATATCATTATAATAATATTTAGTTAATTCTAACCATCCTTTGTCTAATTATTTTGTGTAATTATTAAGAGGAAGTTCAACAACTTGTTTCTATTAATTAGCAAGTATTGAGAAATTACAAACAAATCTTAGAATTTAACTAGTATTTATTCATTTCTATATACTTTGATCATCAATATTCAAATGTTCATGCATTTACACGTACACAAATTTTGAACTATTTGATCATTCAAAATTTTTTATATATAAATCAAAGTTAAAAAAACACATTTAATTAAAATGTGAACTATTTGGTCTTCATTTTACGGATATAAGTACAATGATTGCAAAAATAAATGAAAAATTGATCCCATTGAATCCAATTCCCATTTCTACAAACAAAGTTGCTAAAACCTTCTTGTTATCATGCCTCTTAAGGTCCCCCACTTTCTTATTGAAAGCATGTTGCATCCATGTGAGGTTTTAGTGGAGGTTACACACTAAAACCTAATCCATGAGAGATGTTCTATATGTAAATTTTAGGCCATAAAGCACAATTTATTAAATTAATATTATATCTAACAATGTATGTAAATTTGTGGTTAGTACTCTACTATTCCCTATGGTGTTCCTGAATAAATTATTTTAATCTCATAATGAGTTATGTAATTTATAAAATGAATTTAATAAAAAAAAAGCACCTAGTTTGTTGGTTGTTAGTAGGGGTGGGACAGGATCCTGACAACTAACCAGACCCAAAAAAATTGATTAAAAAATGGTCTATGGGTTGGTTCGAGTAGGTAAATGTGTTGGGCATGTGAAAAAAATGGATTTGAATGGATTTTACTTGGTAAGTTCGATTTTGGATCTTTGCATTCATAAAAAATCAAGAGTGCTACTTCATACACTATACAATTTTCTTCATACACTATATAAAAGTTTAAAATGGCAAAAATACCCCTCTTAGCAGCTTTTTAACTCCATGTGTTCATACATTATACGCATATGCTGTTGTGCTTTATTTTGGTGGTTGTAGAGCTGTTCGTTGTGCATTTGTGGTTGGTGGTAGTGAAGAGTAGTGTTCGCCTTTGTCGGAGTCGAACTAGTGGTGATTGGGGGTTATTGGTCGTGGTTGGTGGTTGGTTGTGGTAGCAGCGAGGAATGACAGATTTTTTATTCCATATGGATCAGTTGATCCATATGGTTCATATGGATCAGCTGATTCGTATGAACCATACGGATTAGCTAATCCGTATGAACCATATGGCATGTGTATTTTTAAATAATTTTTTGAAATAAAATTTAAAAAGGATTATAATGGTTTAAAATGAATTTTTTAAAAAATTGTGTATCCCTTCTAAAATTTGGGGAGGATTTAGTATGGATAAATTAGATACTTAGGTATGTTATGATTTATTTTGATTATTTTGAATATTAAATTTTTGAAAATTGGATGTTTTAATTGTAAATTTATTATTAGTTAATGAAATTCATTTTGTATTTTCTATGAATTTATGACTTTAATGTTGTTAAATATTTATATTATGCGTATGTTTTGTCAATGTATAAATTTTATTTTGATTTATGAAGATGTTTTTAAATTTTATTTCAAAAAATTATTTAAAAATACACTTGCCATATGGACCAGTTGATCCGTATGGAATAAAAAATCTGTCATTACCTTGCTACCACCACAATCAACCACCAACCACGACCAGCAACCCCCAGCCACCAGGAGTTCGACTCTGACGAAGGCGAACACTAATCTTCACTACCACCAACCACAAATGCACAACCAACAGCTCTACAACCACCAAAATAAAGCACAACACTATATGCGTATTATGTCTGAACACATGGAGTTAAAAGCTGCTGAGAGGAGTATTTTTGTCATTTTAAACTTTTATATAGTGTATGAAGTAGCACTCAAAAATCAAACCTACCTGACAAACGGAGAAAAAGATTAGGCCCAAGCCCATATCATGTTGTTTACTTAAAACAAGTACTCACGGTTAACCCTAAAAACTTAACCACTAGATTTTCTTTCTCATTCTGAAACTCTAGAGCCGCTCTCGCCCCTTTCACTCATTTCACCTCTCATTGTGTTAAATCTCTTAACATGACTCGCCTTTTTTGGATCTATAAACCAAAATTCTCGCTTAATGAGATCAAGGTGAATACCAACTTTCCCTTGATTGAGAGCTTCTGAAGATCAATATTCAAGGTTTAATTTTTTTCCTCATCATGTTCTAATAATTTAATTGCTTAGGATAAGATTAATTTGTTTTTCTTTCACTACTCATCAACACTACTCTTCATTGTTATTTTATGTGGTTGCTTATTATTTTGACTCAATGCAAACGTGCTTAAAGCTTGTTATTATTAGACAATATGAAGGAAAATACTCGTCTCTATTGAAATTGTCAACTAAGGGATAACTTTCTCACCCATAAATTTTTATATTTTTGTGATGACAGTCGATGATTCATTGCTTAGACATGCATAAAGTTATTTTGGAAAGATGAGGAAACAAATTTGTGTATTCGTTGTTGGTGGACCAACCAAATCAAAGGTTTACTTTTTTCCTTATATCTATCTATCTATTTATCTATTTATCTATCTATCTATCTATCTATTTATATATATATATATATATATATTTAACCGTTTTTGTTGGTGTTGTAATCGTTTAGTAAAAATTTCCTTTGAGAATTGAGATCGTCATTTTTGTTTGTTTTTGTTGTGGTTGAAGTTTATTCTACCTCACTAATTGATTTATTATACCCACTTAACATTTTGTCAACTAATGATACCTTTTAGATGATGCACTCAGATGTTAGGATGACTCAATGAAAGCTACTTGGTTTAGGTGGAGAAATTCCCTTCTGCGGTGGTTAACCTGTAAATTTTCTGGTTTGCATAAATATGCTTTTTCTATTTTTTTTATTTCCTATAATTTTTACATCAAAGTGTATATTAAAAATGCAACTCAAACATACAATCATTTTGATTCTATAGATATATTGTATGTTTTTAAGACAATTTTTAATAAGTCTTTTCAAGGCATTAATATTGAGATTACTGTTTATTTTAGACGGGTTGTTGCTATAACTTGGGCCTTGGTGTTCAACTTTTATGGATTTTTGTCCTTAATACTTTGTTGAGCTATTTATATTGTACTTTGTGTGTTGATTAGAAAATTAATGTATGAATTTCATATCAAGATAGTTTTTCAAATTGCAATTGCTTTTAAGAATAATGTGATGTGTAGTGTTGTAATTTAGAATACTTTAATTTTTAGGTAGATTTTATTTAAATCTTAAATACTATTATAATAATAACAATAATAAATATTATAAAATAATATAGTATTAGTTTTTCTTACTGATAATTAGTTTTTAAACAAATTGGTATTTGATGTTTATTTCATTGTATTCAAATATTAAATATTTTATGCATATATAAATTTGAATTTGCTCTTGTCATTTTAAAAATTTATAGTCAAGATTTTTAAAAAGAACTAATCAAAGAAGTTCTTTGAAGTAAATTATACTTTCTAAAGAAGATTAGGCCCAACCAAGCCCAACACCTCCCTTCCAGTCTCATGAACACGACACTTAACCGTCATACATATCCAAATGACTAAGTGGTAACCTTAAATTTGAACTATTTCATTCCTATTGCTATTGCACTACAGTTTTGCAGTAGATGTTATTATACTCACAACATAATGTCCTATAGCTTTCTGCTTGCTGTTTTCTTACCCTTGTCCCATTCTTTTTTCTTGTTTGCATTTGGGTTTGAGTTTGTTTCTTGTTTGTTCTTCTCATTGTTGATTGCTTCCTCTTGTATAGGACAAGAAGATTTGACGACATGAATTGTTACAAAGAGTGAGATGAATAGCTGGAGATAAGTTGCTGGTTGCAACCATCAAATCTTATAGAGCCAACAAGGTACAACAGTTTTCTTTTTGATATCTTTTGGTGCTGTAAACATAGTGACATAACATATATATATATGAGAAATGCAAGGCCAAATCTCCTTGTGATGTATATGGGTTCGTTGATCATGAAACTTGGGAAAGTTTGTTAAGAACCGAAAGGACACTTCCTTTGAGGTTAATTGCTTTGATTAATTTGTATTATTTTCTTGCCAATTTTTTCCTGTTACTTAGTGGGTGTGTTATTATTTATAATATATAAGAGAAAAGAAAAAAGGCCAAAAGATTCAGGCACATAATGCCTGCCGTCACACATTGTCTCATGGGGGATATGAATTGCTTGAGAAGAACATGATTCAAGAAAAGATGAAATAATTGAAGACGCATCCCCATAAGATCCCACGTTAGTTGCTGATCCTCTATCTCCACCCAAAATCAATGAGAAATGGAAGAGAGCCAGACAAAAAAAAATTTCAGGAAACTATAATAATGAAGAAACACAAATTATTGGTGATAAGATTGTAAGTTAATATTCAATTCTACGTGTACTTAACAAATCATTCAAGGTTTATAATTAAATATGCTAATGATTATTTTCTTATGTTGGTGCTAAGCATGAATATTAGAGGTTGGTGGCCTACATGGGTATACAATCAACAAGTAGAAGGAAGCCTACATGGATTTATCCCCTGTAAATAGTTTTCATAACTAAATATCAATTAAAAATTAAAATACCAAAAAATTATCCCGTGTAAGTAATCACTAATTTGATGTTCATTTGTAGTAGTATGAAAAGCAACATGGGGTTATGAGTGTGGATATTATATCATGCACTATATGCTCACGATTGTCACCAAAAATATTATTGATTATATTCATGGAAAATGTAAGTCAATTTTCACAAGCTATTAATTATATTTTGGCTTTAGTTCTTGAGCTAATATTTTATCGTATGTTTCTTTTTTAAATTGTAGGCCTTTAACAATACGGGTCCAATGGCTAAGGACAATATTGTTAACATTCAACAATGTTGGGCAATTTTTTTGCATGAAGTTTCCAATCTGTAGTATGTTGGTATATAACCTGACTGGCTTTTTCATCTTCGTCATATAATGTACTGAATGTTTGTGAATTGATTGGATAATGTGTAACATGATGTTTTGTTCAACAGGCTTTGGCTTAAGAGTTAGAAGAAAAGGTACCACCTGTCTCACCAGTACTTAAACATAGAACTAAAGAAAAAATATTTGTCAACTGATAGAGAAGACTTAAGGACCCACATATCTTCTTCATATGGTAAATTGGGTAGCAAAAGTTCCTAAAGAGTTGGAACAAAAAAAAATCATCAGCAATAGTACCAAACTGATGAATGCCTTTACCAACTGAATTACTTTCATGACTTCATTCAGTAGTTGTTGGGACTCATCGTGAATGTTTGATACTCTATATCTACAAAAGAAATGCTCAACTAAATCAAATGTCTTTTTTCCCAATAGCTGCAGAATGAAGTCCTGAAAGTAGTTCAGCTACAGACACATTCATTAGTTTGGGACTACTGTTGACGAATTTTTGTTCCACCTCTTTCGAAACTTTTGCTACCCAATTTATCATATGATGTTGATTTGTGGCTCCTCAAGTCTTGTCTATCAGTTGACAAATGTTTTTTCTTTGGTTCTATATTTATGTACGGGTAAGACATGTACTTTTTCTCTCGACTCTCAACCAAAAACTGCTGTATATTAACATGTTGCACATTAGCCAATCAATTCACAAATATTAAACACTTAAATGTTTGGGACATTTGTTCAGAATCCAATGAATACTTGTGTTTTTATATGTTGAGGCATATATAAGGTTGTGATAAATGTAATTGTGTTGTGTATATTAAGGTTGAATGAGTATAGTAGAATTTGTTTATAATGTTTGAGTATAATTTGTGTATAATAAGTACGTAGTATATTTGCTTTTATAATTTGTGTTGTGTTGTCTTTTATGTGCCTATGATGTTTGTTTACAGTAAGACAAATAAATAAAACATGTTATATAAAAACAATTAGATTAATTGCTTATGGCAAAAAGTCATCTAAAAATGGTTTAGAACGGTATACTTTTTAGATTGATTATCTAAACAAACAAATCTTAAATGGTAACTGTTTAAAAGAATTGAAAAATGATATAAAAAGTCATAATTATATCTTTCTATAATGTAACTTTTCATAATGTTCATACACACCATCAAAAAAGTCATTTTTAATCATATTAAAAATTTAAGAATTTTAATTGATGCATTTCAATTTTTTGAAATTTTAAAATATTCCATCCAAACACACTCTTATGTAGTAGTATTAATTTAATTTCTCTATGATATCTATTAACCAAAGTACTATCTAATTTAAGAAAGAACATCGCAATTAAGTTACATACTTAATTAGCATACAGTATTTCACATAATAACTTTTAAATGTTTTTTAGGAGCTTTTAAATGTTGTTTCCTGTAAAATAGTACACTTTTACCTTGAGACTAATTATTTTATCCATAGAGAAAATATCTTAGTACATAAAATATATTACTTTCTCACAAAATTGATTGTCTGTTGATGATTATTAAGACATAAATGCTTGGATTCGTCACAAAGGAAAACTTATTTAATAAGAATCAATTTGGGTTCAGTCAAGAACCATGAAGAGGTTAAGCTCTCAATTCAATCAAATGTTTAATATTATTCAATAAAAAGTTATTCAAAAATAGTATGTCTGACTACTTATAGAGTTAAACCTATAATAAAACTTAAAAACGTATAGTTTGAGCATATTAAAATTCACATTGAGGCACATTACACAAATAAGAAATTACTAAATTACAATAATACAAAAATTACAAAAACTAAGAAAATTATGAAAATTACGAAAGGAATTGCGCTAAGCACAATATTCAAGTCTTCCTACAATCTTCAAGGTGCTCCAAAGTTTCTTGTAACTTCCTCCATTTTTACCCTTATTAAATAGTTCAGTCATAATTCTTTTGGTCATCTATTATGAAATAACAACTTTCATCCATGATGATTTTTTCACATAAAATAATAACATATCTCATATTTCACATATATTGCATAATATGTTATCTTGTGAAAAACATATTAGACACAAAATAAAATTCTAATAACTTAGTCTCAACACTCTATTTTAATTCAAAACAGTGGCATATAATTTTTTATTTATCATAAAGCTTCTATAACTTAAACAAAACCCGTTTCAGTCCCTTTAACTAGGCAGTAAGTTTTTTAAAGATAAAATATCAAATGATTATTTTCCCACATATGACTTATTGCAAATCTTATGATGTCTATTTTTCAAATCCACAAATATCTCTTCAAGCAAAAATCTACAAAAATCTCAAAAATTCCTATAGCACCTTATCAGATTAATTCCAACACAAGACAGCCACTGTAATTTCCAAATTTCAAAGCTTTCTCTTAGAAATTTTCATCAAACATTATTATAAGTAGAAGGCCTATATGTGTAGGTTTCAAATTTATAGGAACTAAGTACTTAAAACATCAAGTATTCAATTTTTGAGAAATTAATTACCAAAACTGTTCTAGACGTAAGTTTTTGGAGAAATTAGAACAAAACTCCAACTCAAATATTCTATATTAAATTAAAAACTTATCCATTTCTAATAAAATTTATATGGGATTATAGCTTCAAATGTCTAATTTAAAATGAAAAGGGTCTCGGTCAAAAAAAAATTGTGCAAAGAGATCCAATGGAAACAAGCCACTAATTAAGGTCAGTCCTGCTCAAACCTGCATAATGGTCATCTTTTGACAGCCCAAGTGATTCACGGAAGTGAATTAAAAATAATTATTGGTCATATTTTATTTATTTTTTACTGAATTTTGGATTAATTATGTCTTTTTTTCTCTCTTTCTCTCTGATAAATCTATCAGACGATTAAAACAAAAAAATGTTTTAGAAGTAAAAACAAAATGGTTTCTTGTCTACTTTCTAACAAATCCAATATCATTCAAAATTCTAACCATAACTTAGAGATATAAAAATAACAAGCAACCATGTCCATGTGGTATTCAACCAGGCAGTAAAAATCAACACCAAAACCTCACCATTTCATGCATTTCATGGATATCAAACCCACAATATTTCATGTAGATAAAATTATGTCAGCAACATTGTAACAATAGAACATCAAGATTCATGCACCATACAAGAACAAACAACACAAACATGGAGTGACAGGACCTTGGGGGCCAAGATTTATCCTAAACCTCTCCAGAACAACATCATCAATATGAAGAAAACAACCCTACTCCCCCTACCATGCGTGAAAAACAAAGGGAGAAAAGTGGTGGTTGCTTGTTTACTCTCCTCCTCCTCATAGCTGAAACCACCAAGGGGAAGGCTAGCTTCCTAGCTCTCTTCCAACTCTCCAACACTAGAACTTCAATAACTTTGCAAATCATTCAAGACTCTCACTTTTCACTATAGGAAGCCTGTAGTGTTTGTGTGGGATGAGCATGCTTGTAGCTCTGTTTATAGTGGGAGAAGACGACCCCTAGAAGCTTTAATTTGTGGGTTGAAGCATGCACGCGTGAGGGTGGCAAGGTGACCCAATAGAGTCGCATAGCTTGTAGGAGAAATTTTGGTCAAAATGATGAAGAGAATCTCATTATGGAAGTGTGGAGTGTAGGAGGAGGTCTCTCTCTAAAATTTTCTTGTTTTGTTCCTCTTAAGGCTTCCTGTTTCTGAAAAGTCGATTATTGTTCCTCTTGAGGCTTCCTGCATGTTTCTGAAAAGTCGATTACCCTATCAAAAAACATGATTTTGTCATATTCTTACAAAATAATCTAAGGGTCAGTTAAATGCATTTTTGCTGTTGGTTACTGTCAGGATTTTGACAGAACAACAATCAATAAATAATCTGCCAAATATTCTCTTTTAAGAAATAAAATTATTATCTTTTACAGGAACATTATAGACTTATAAAGGCATTATCCCTAAAAAAATTGTATACAAATTCAAATTAAAAAGGGAGTAATTATTGAAAAAAACAGCTATTGTGTAGTGAAATTTCAACATGTTCCACCTTTAGCTTAAGTATTTGGTTATTTTATCTAACACATGGCAAGTATTTCAAGCAATTCAATTACTAAAAATCATCACACAAGGTCCAACTAATTAAGCTAAAACATATTCATACTTAAATAATATTTAATTCCAATATTTTTAAATGATCAACATGCTAATTAAATTCAAACAACACATTAATCAACCAAATTAAATAAATTCAACCAACTTATAATGAGATTAATTTAAGAATTGCAACAATTAGTTTAAATCATATTTCATCTCTTAAAAAAAATGAAATAAATTTCATGATAAAAGAATCAATAAATCCCAAGATCAAACACATTAGGAATTAACAGGAAAAACTTCTGTGTTTCAATTTCCTTAAAATTGATCAAAGAATTATATTTTAAGACATAACTAAATTTCTTACAATATATCAAACGAACCAAATTTCTATCAGGCAAAATTTGGAATGTTACATTTAAGCCGGTCATTACGTTGGAGAAAAAATAGTAAAAGTTCGTAAGTGTGGTTTTATGTGTAGACTCACAAACACTCACTTAAGCAACTCAATTCCTTAAATGCTATAAGATACTCAAATTTACTGGAACAAGTTATTTTATTTCAAGTGTTACAACTGTTATTTTAATTTTTTATTATCAAATCATGTTTATTAAAATTGTAGTGAAGATTTTTCAAAAGAAACAATAGAAAAACTTCTTTCAAGTAAATTATACTATCTAAATCATGGTCTGACTCAATGGAAACAGAATTTATTTTCAACTATGCTCAAACTATGTTTTGGAACCTAAATTCATGAACATAAATTATTTTCACCTTTGCTCAAACTAACCTAAAATCATGTTCAAACACAGGACTAAATCATAGTTTAGCCAAACATGGTATCTGGAAATGAAAACAATTTACAATTTCCAAATTAAGACTTAGATCATGTGTAAACTATAATTGAAATATTTTTCCACTTAATTGTAATAGTAAATTGATATTGGAGCAGAATCGCAGTAAATTGACATTGGAGAAGTATCGCTTTGCCATCTAGCAGGTCCATTTTTCTAACAACCTTAGGTTCCGTTACGGGTGGTTTTTCCTTTTTCGGTTTTAAAATATTTGAAAATCAGATCCAGTTTTTTTGTTTGAATTTTTAATTTCAATTTGGATTTTGAAAACTGTCGGCAAAATAGAAAAAGAACTTCATAATCAATTTCAAAATTGTTCCCAAATTTCTCTCATATCTTCAACGTACATCATTTTGTAATCCCCAAAAAAGTCAATATAATGAACTAGAGATTGGCGACCCGTGATCGCGACCGCTACCCGTGATCACGTTTGGGACAGGTGATCAACTACTGCAACCGATGATAAAAAAAACCACCACCGGTGAAGTGTGAGAGAGTAGCTTGAGGAGAAGTGCTACAGTTAGAGTAAAATCAACAACAAAAACCCATAAACTTATTTTTATTGTTTCTGAAATGGGATAAAATTTAGTTTGAAAAGAAGAAAAAACCAACTTAGTTCCATTTTTACTAGAAAATCGAAAACTGAACGAGACTTAGTAATTTGCCCACTACAAATTAATATGGTCTTCTGCCATATCTTATGTGTGTGCACTACTCAATCGTGCAGGTATAGACAAAAATTAAATACCAGTACAATGCAAATCGTCTTTTGGAAAATGCTAGTTAATCTTATTTAAGTAAATATTGACATAATCACATATGTTTGGTCATATGTTGAAGAACAATTTGGATCTAAAATAGATTGAATTGAAGCCACTTGCAATACCTTCTTTGTTAGATCAAAACTCCTATATTGAATTTTACTTTTAACTTATTTTGAGAATAAAAATATTTAAATATAAATTACTTCACTTTAAAATGAAGTTAACCAAAATCAATTTTATAAATGCTTAAGTAAACACATACTTCTTTTTTTTGGTAAAAAGAAAAGTAAACACATATTAGAGATACATGACCACTGCATGTTAAGGTGAAAATATAAGGTACATAATGAAATTTGTGTACACAAGAAAATTACTCAATAATGTAAGTTGAAAACACTTCTAATGTTTACTTAAAGACTAAAGAGTATATCATTATAATAATATTTTAATTAATCTTAAGGCTCCTTTGTCTAATTATTATTAAGAGGGAGTACAACAAATTGTTTTCATTAACAAATACCGAGAAATTATAGACAAATCTTAGAAGTTAACTAATATCTATTCATTTCTATATACTCGAATCATCAATAGTCAAATGTTCATGCATTCCTACATTTAACAATTCTGAACTATTTGATAAAGATCAGACAATTCATATACTTTTTTTATAAATCAAAGTTAAAACACGCATTTAATTAAAATTTGAACTATTTGGTCTTTAGTTTACATATATAAGTTCAATGATTGCAAAAATATATGCAAATTTGACTCTACTAAATGTGGCTCCCATTTCTACAAACAAGCTCGCCAAGGCATTATTAGCATTCCTCTCAAGATTCCCATCTTTCTCGTTGAAAGTATGTTGTGTCCATGTGAGATTTTAGTGGAGGTTAGGCACTAAAACCTAATCCATTAGAGATGTTCTATCTTTAAATTAAAAGTCATAGACCACAATATATTAAATTAATATTATATCTATCAATGTATGTAAATGTGTGTTTATTACTCTATTATATGATTTGGTGTGTATATATATATATATATATATATATATATATATTTTAAATCTAATAATGAATGTAACCAACACCCAAGTTAACAAATCATATTGCACACTGATTTCTACATTCCAAAACCACTTTGCCCACATTATTATAGGAGTTTGACTCCTTTACATAATAATGTTTATTCTTTTAGAATTCAAAATCAACTGAGCGATTTTGAGATGGTTGGATTTTACTTTTGAGGATGACGCTCCCTTTTCTTTTGCCTTGCCCTTTTCTGTACCTTACGAAGACGATGCTCAAAGCAATTTGGTGGATCACACTTAATCCCTTGTCCCTGTCCCCGATCCCCACAGTGGAAGATTTTTTCCCCTGTCCCGTCCCCGTGGGTCCCCACAGTCCTCACGGGGGCCCAAAATTTAAAAAAAAACATTAATTATAAATTCTATTACAAGTAAATTTTAAAAAAATTGTTGTTGTTTTGTTACTTGATGTGTTGTATCAGTGTGTAATTATGTATGCATTAAGTGATTAAGTGTATTAAAATATAAAACCAACATTTAATATTTAAAATATAAAATAACAATCAATATAAGGGTAATTATGTAATTTTCTTGGGACGGAGACCCCGTGGGATGGGGGGTATGATCCCTGCCCCTGTCCTCACTATGCCCATGGAAAAATATTTATCCCAGTCCCCACGGGAAAAAATCCCCATCTGCGGGACTCTATATAGGACAGTCCCCACAAGAATTTTCGTTTGCGGATCCAAATTAACATCCCTATACTCTACCAATTCTTTCCAACCCTTTTGAAACCAAATTTTACCATAACATTTTTACAAATTCAATTTCCACTCAGAACCATTTGGAGTCTTAAGAAATACAGTATTTGGTAAGCCTTCTCCATATTTCTCCAGAAACTTATTTGGGAGCATCTGTCAATCACATAAGAAAATGTATATGATAAAGTTCGAAAAGGTGTTATATAGCATTTAATTTAAGCTCACATCTATCAATTTTATACAGCTAATTACTACTCTACATTTTAAATTACTCAGCTATTTTTTATTAAAAGAGAGATTCAAAGACATAGCAAGAAGTGTTGGGTATCTCGGACCCTCAAATCAATTTGCGGAAGCGGAAATAAAATCAAAAGGGAGAGAAAGAGAGACAATCTGAATTTGTTTTACATGAGAAAACTTTCCTCAATATGAGAAAAGAAAAACTCACGAGACCTAGTCCAATATCAAAATCCACTATAACAATAATCGGTTACAACGAATCAAAAACACACAAATGTGGTGATACACTCAACCTCTCCAACAATGGTGGTCACTCAAACGCTCACAGTGTTTCACTCTAAGCTCTCAAATATGCAGGCACGGTGGTTTGCTCAAATATATCACTCAAGACTGTCACTTGAGGTTCTCAAATTTCTATGCATCTTGCCTCCACCCTTACTCATCTATTTATAGGATGAAATGAGCTGGGCCTAAACTATCAAATATTATTTGATTTATATCTTATTAAATAAAAACAAGATTATATCTTATCAAATAAAACTAAGATTATCAATCAACTAAAAAACGGAAATTATCTAACAAGAAGATGAGGTAAGGTAGGTGCAACTAAAGATGACATGAGCAATAAGGCTTGTTAAATTTATAGATCGAATGTAATTTAAAATGCTCCGTAAGGAAGCTATGGGCACTAGGCTGCAATCTGATTATCATTATCATTACTATATATGTTTAAAAACAAAACTAGAAACACCAAATCAACACCAAAAACTGAAGCTTACGAAACAAATTATTTGTAGTATTCCTAAATCATCATTAATATATTCCTCTATATTAAGTAAATTATCGATATATCTGTTCATAAAGTTTCCCTAATTTTGTTGAGTTCGTGTCTGATATTTTATTGAAAATACAAAATTTACCCTCCACTCTTCCATTCTTCTCCGAATATGCTAAATAGCCATATTATTGTTCTTAGAAAAACATAAAAAACAAATAAAAATAGTGATCACAAGTTGTATAAGATCTCATGCTCTCATTTTCTTTAATAGCGAGCGACACAAAGTGACATTAAGAGATTAAAAAAGTAAAACACTTCAAGAAGGAATGTTTCTAAAGGTTAACTAAGCACGACCGTGAGGAAATTTAGTAGCCATGCATGAGCTGAATAAACAACAAGGTTAAAACTCAAAATGCCATATTGAGAACCTCGGAGCCTTTAATTATTTGATTTTACGGTGGTGGTTGAAGATTTACTTTCTACTTTTCCTTTATTACCGACACATGCAATGGTCAATGGTCAAAGGAGTTAGTGAGTGAGACAGGTTCAACATGTTCATCTAGCTGTTTTTGGTGGATATATAGGCTTACTTAGGCAATCGGCCTGTGATAATTATTAAGAACTTAACTTATTTTAATAATTAAGGGATTCAATTTACTGTGGTATGTTATTTTATTGCATGTTTTACAAAGTTGTTATTTTAATTTTATCATCATGTCAATTTTAATAAACTTTTAATTTTTGTAAATTAGAATTAGGTTGTTTTACAAAGGTGTAATGATTTTTTTTTTAAAAATGCTTGCAACAGAAAACTTCTTTTTATTAAATTATAGTTTCTCAACCACGGTTTGACTCATGGAAAAGAAAATTTTTCACATTAATTAATTTTCTCATACTATTTTGAATTTGGGAATTAAACATGTGAGTTCAAATACGTATCAACTCTCACCATAGTTTTGTCCACTACAACAAAAATAAATTTTTGTGGCAATTATTATACCCATTACCGGCAATAGGAATGACCTGCAAAACCATTTACCGACAATCAAAATTTGGCTAGCGTATTCAGAGTCGCTAGATGTAACTTTTGGAGTAGCGTCATACATGTTACACCAACCAAAGTTCAGCAGAATTAGTATATATCTAGATTCCTTAAACTGATAGAGATTCGATTTCCTTTAAAAAAAATACACTTTCCAAATTAAGATTTCGAAAGTGCAAACTATCTATTTTTTTTCCACTTATCTGTGCTAGATAATTGGAATAAAGAACAACTTGGTCATCCAGAAGATCAACTTTTGTAACCACCTTTATCATAGTGTTTTCTGTTAGTAATTTCCCTTTGTGATTTTATTCCCGTATACGTATAATATACAATGCCGTCTGTACCACTGAGTGCATAGAGCAATTGACACGAGATTGATCTAGCTTAAAAAATACAATAGCGTCTGTCATATTTGCAATATAGTATTTACTTGTGGTTGATTATGTTGACTTTTGTTTCTTGACCATGTCCCATGTGATTTCATTCCACAAGCACTTTGATTTCCATAGTTTTTCAAGAAAACAAATAGAAATCATAAGTTGTTAATTTCAACTAGCTTTCGTAAATAATATAAGCCAATATTAATATATAGCAACATCTCGGTATTGGACAAGTTTAAAAGCAATATGTCAACAGAATAACTTCTAACTTCAAAAGAAAGAGAATAAACTCAGTCAACAATCCATTAAGTATCAGGTAATGCCAAGTATATTTGGTAGTAGTGATGTTAAAAAAGTGCTGATTCCCACGTTAAGCTTCATCAATCATCATACAAGAGAACTGAATTGAAACTCTTTGGTGATAATTATTTGGTAGCATTCATGGTTTTCATTTTTTTTTTCTCCGTCCTTAACAGGATGCTCTCATTTGACCAGATTCTGCTGAAGATAGATGAGTATATTTATTAGACACGGAAGAAATTGTTTGGAATAGAAAAGTAAACGTTGATCCTACCTTGAGATGTTGAACAATTTGAACTATGTCTCTCTGAATATGTGAACCAGGAAAGTTAGTTTAGTTCTATTAATGATCTCAAAGATGCAAACATCACCAACTTTCAAGTTATTGTCCTTGACAAATGCAATCCATGAGAGTCTAAATCTTATAGTAGTCTTTTCTTTTTGGATCAGAAACTTTGTTGGCCAAACTCTCCCACTTAACACCTGAAGGCTGATAAGTCTCTGTTTCATGTCCAAATCAAGGTGACTCCGACAAAACTTCATCGGTAAACTCTGCCATCGAAAAGAGAAAAAATTATTTTGTTTTTCAACTTATATTCTACAAGCCAAACCCTTAATTGAAGTTTACCAGAGCACCACGAGAACTGATGTAGGATCGATGCATGATAGCTAAGAAGAATGGATTACAAGGTTTGAAAAACCTTGCTCTATCAAGAGCTGAAACTTGGTTAGCCATAGCCTTTGATTTTCCTGCAACATTACAATTCCATTCAAGGCATACATTTCGTGAATCATCTTTCTTACTGCTAAAAATTGAAACCTACTAAATGCTTGCAATTTCCAAATGGCTTAGTAGACATGCCTGAGATGCCGGTCATTGAAAATTATCAAATGAAAGAAATAAATTAAGAAGACCATAAGTTAATAATCTGTGTCAACTAATTAAGCTTTTTATTAAATGCTTAAAGACACATGACTACTTATACCTTTGCCTTTTGTGTCAATATGATGCAGAGCCTGCTTTGGCAGTATCATCTTGTTCTCAACTTTAACATACTTACGACTTCTCATTTGACATGGTTGAAGAAATTCAACTGAGGAGTTGACTTTTCTCTTTTGACCTTGATTATTGGAGGCTGTTTTACCTTCTATTCTTTTGGAAGGATACTCTATCTCTAAGGCACTCAAATCAAAGATTTGTACCTGAAAATAGAAAGTTCCTTTGCATTTGAAAACCAAAAGATGGCCATGAGCTAAAGAGTGATACTCTGCAAACTCTTTCCATCCCTTTTGAAACCATATTTTACGGTCACGTTTTTCCAAAATCATTTTCCACTCAGCACCATTGGGAGTCTTCAGAAATAGAGTATTTGGTAAGCCTTCTCCATATTTCTTCACAAACTTATTTGGGATCATCTGTCAATAACATAAGATTAATATGTATAAATGTGTGATAAAGCTATGAAAGGGTGTTATCTTGCATTACATTCAACTAACATCTATGAATTTTATACAAGGCGAGGGAAGGTAGCTCATTGTAAATATTGCATCTAGACTTAAATATGTTTAAGTCCTTGATAAATGATTGAATTTTATTATGTAATCCTAATAAATTTTTTTTCCGGTGTTATAAGTCTTTAATATATTAAAACTTTTGTTTTGAATCCTTGTTGATAATTAAGTGATAATGTGGCACGATTACAATAGTTGATGGTGTTAGAAAGATTAATTTGTAAGATGACACATCATTACTAAATTGATAGTAGGACTCAAATTTTTTTTTAATATTTAACAACTCAAAATAATAATAAAATTTATTAGAGACTCAAAATAAAATGCATTCTATTAGATACCTTAAATATATTTAAGCCTTGAATCTAATATAAAAGTTACTTAAGGAATCACTAGGCAACTTGAATTTCTCCATCGCTGCTAATCTGATTCTCATAGCCATTACTATATATAAAAGTTATGAACAACCAAAAGCACCAACCAATAATACTAATTATTTGAAGCTTACAAAAAAAATTATTTATAGCAATTCTTAATCCTAATTAATTTAATCCTGTATAATCAGTTATCTATTAATATATGTGACCAATTTTGGGGAGTGAGTACTGAAGAGATGGAGAAAGCATGACACAAATAAGATTTATTAGAGGACTCTTACATCGGTTGCTTGTTTGATACCTTCCTGAAATTACAAAATTTACCGTCGATCTGTAGCATTGTTCGTGCATGTTTACCAAGGTTCAAATTCATGCATCTATAAGGAATGTTTAGCAAGGCCATAATCAAAGGTCTGCATGCTATCATTTTCTTTAAGCGCCACCCAAAGTCACATTAGATATATACAATGCAAGAGATAAAAACAGAAAACTCTAATTCAAGAAAGAATGTATAAAAAATTGAAACGCGTGTGCTTACTAGCTTTCCTTCATGTAGATTGTGAGTGGTTATGATCTTGAAAAAGTGGATTGACTTCACCTGAAGTTGTTGAGGAAATTTGGTAGCCATGTATGAGCTGAATAAAACCTAGAAATAGCAACAACTTTTGCAAAAGAAATTGTGGTTTTTTTTCCATAAACATACACAACATGCAGTTGTTTACTACTTGGACCTTTTATTCTGTGGTTGGTGAGAGTGGCTTTCAGTACTTCATTTATTTCCCGGACCTGCCAATGTTACAATTTATGTCCCTACTTTATTACTTCCACCAACCAATGATCAAGGGAATTAGTAAAGTGGGTTACCGTCAACATGTTTAACTCGCTATTTGTGGTATACACTGACTATGACTCTGACTTGGCCTCATTCTGAGTGTGGACAAGATAGATTCACTATGCAAGAACAAAAAATTTGATTGAATCGATCTCTCTTAATCTCAAAAAGTGTTTACAACTCACTTTTCTTTTGAAAGTACCAAGAAATGAAAACTGAAGTTTATGAGTTGTAAAGGTTTGTTAAAAAAAGTATTTTTTAAATGCTTGAAAGTGAGAAGACAAAGTGGATATATATATATATAGAGAAAAAATTATAACTGTTTGTAATCGATTAAATCAAAGCTCCAAGAAAATAGACATGGTCTCAAAAAGAATTATGCAATCAATTATGGATATATAGTAATCATAACTATGATTTCTCTGCAAGTTTCTAGAAGACTTGTGCAATCGATTACAGATAGCAATAATCGATTAAAACAAATAGTTATATAACACCGAAAATGTTTCTTACCTAATAAACTATCTTCCTACTTTTATATGGTGATGCATGATATACACATAGACAAACTAAGAATAAAAAGCAACAACCAATATAAATGCCACTCAATAAGGAGTTTGTCATATAAAAGTTAAAACTCTTCATAGCTTGATATTCATGTTACTTCCTCTATCTCTAACATTTTGTTGGGAATAAAGATTTTCTTGTAACAAGCTGGAAGCTTGGTGAGCTTCAACTTGAAAAGGCGTGTTTACAATCGGGAAATATATTTCACTTCAAAATTTAGTTAATCAAAATTGAGTTTCTCCATAAGTTAAAATGAACTTTACATTAGCTTATTTGTAGATGTCATTTGATCTTTTAAAGAAAATATATTAGTGAGTTTCTAAAAATATTTAAAACATATATGGTAAACCATCAAGCAATTTCTGCTTTGTATAAGTCTATTTTTAAAATTATCCATTGTTGTATATGGTGTTTATTGGATTGCTACTCATTTTATTTGGATTTATTGCTGTCATTTTCATGTAGGATTCCTTAAATGCAAAGCTTAATAGAACAAAAATTGAAAACCCCATGTTTGTTTTTTTGGTGGCTCATATGCTGGAGCACTTAGTGCATGGTTCCGTCTCAAGTTTCCTCATTTAACACGTGAAAGGCTGGCAAAATGTGCTGTTGTTCTTGCTGTTTATAACTTCTCAGAATATGATGAGCAGGTGAAGATAGTTATTTTTTATTTCACATCCATATTTTGTTTTTTCTAATGTAGATGCTAAAAATAATTCAAACTCCCCTTTTATTTTGAAAAAAAAAATCTATAATCAAACAAAGGATACAATATCATCTTTCTTAAATTTAATTTGAATTTTTTTCATACAAACATATTCAAAAAATAAAAAAAGTAAGAGCTTGTACAATTTTTAACAACTTCTGTACAAAGGATAGAAGATGAAATATTGGTCCGTTTTACATCATATATTTAAATTCCAAAATGAAAGGTTCCATTTATTTTTTAAAAATTACAATAAAAGAAAAAAATAAAAACAAGGAGAATAACTATTTTTTAATAAGTATTTTCACCTATTTTAAAATTCTTAAATAAAATATGCCATTCTCAAGTTTTCTTTATTAATTTCACTTTTCATATAATTATTATTATCAGTTTTAAAAAAAATATTCTTGTAATTGTGATAATATGTGAAAACACGGTAGAGTTGTTTTTAGTTGAAACGATAAACTTGATAAAGATATTTTAAGATTTAAATTTTGGTAATTTTTAACGTTAATGTGAAAAAAAGCTTCTACAAATTATAAATGGGCCTACACTTGGATCCCCAAATGAGACATAACCGTGGCGTGCCTTACATGCTTTGTGCTTCGAATTGTGTCTTAGGTCAGTTTCGGTGTCGATTTCGATGCTACTGAGAGGGACGAAGAGTACCCCATGGTGTTGCTCGTCTTGGTTCATGTGATCTTTCAGGCTCTCTCTCTCTCTCTGTTTCATTTTGCTATCTTAATGTTTCGAATTCGTTTTCGATGTTACTGAGGGGAAACGAGAGTATTCTTGATTGGGCTTCTAAGAACCCTTGGTGTTGCTCGTCTGGATTTGCGATTGGGTTCATGTGATTTTCCAGGTTCTTCTCTCTCTCTGCTTCATTCTGATTTTGCTATCTTTGAATTTCTTTATAATTGATATGAGAAAATGGTGCCTTTCGTTAAGCAAATGCCACTCAGTCCCAAAATCGTCTTTCGAACAAATGTTTTGTGGCAGCTTTTATGTTTGCGACAGTGGTAATTTTTTCTTTTCTCATTATTGATTATTCAAAAACGTTCTATTTCCTATGAACAACAGAATAACCCTAAATTCTGTTGCAAGAACGAATTCTTGGTTTCAAACTTTTGAATTCTTTTTCAATGACCCTTGGTGACTCAAAAATTTGTGGCAAGAACGGATAATTCTTTGTGCATTCGATGACCCTTGGTGACCTTAAATTATGTGGCAACCATGGATTTTTATTATGAATTCTTTATGAGTTCAATGACCCTCGATGACCCTAATGTGGCAAGAAAGAATGCTTTATTATAAATTCTTTGTGAATTCAATGACCCAAATCTGTGGCAAGAACATATGCTTTATTATGAATTCTTTATGAATTCAATGACCCTTGGTGACTCTAAATTTTGTGGCAAGAACATATTCTTTATTTTGAATTCTTTGTGAATTTAATGACCCTCGGTGATCCTAAATTTTGTGGCAAGAATGGATTTATTATTATGAATTCTTTGTGAATTTAATAACTGTCAGTGACCTTATATAAATTCTGTGTCAAGAATGAATGCTTTATTATGATTTTTTTTGTGAGTTCAATGACCTTCGGTGACCCTAAATTTTGTGGCAAGAACGGATTCTTTATTATAAATTCTTTGTGAATTTAATGATGCTTGATGGCCCTAAATTTTGTGCAAAAATGGATTATTTTAAAATTTGTAGGGAAGGCATATTTGAACTTCAATGACCCTACAAGAACATATGCCTTATTATGAATTCAATGACCCTTGGTGACTCTAAATTTTGTGGCAAGAACATATTCTTTATTTTGAATTCTTTGTGAATTCAATGACCCTTGGTGATCCTAAATTTTGTGGCAAGAAGGGATTTATTATTATGAATTCTTTGTGAATTTAATGATCGTCGATGACCCTATATAAATTCTGTGGCAAGAATGAATGCTTTATTATGATTTTTTTTGTGAGTTCAATGACCTTAAGTGACCCTAAATTTTGTGGCAAGAACGGATTCTTTATTATAAATTCTTTGTGAATTTAATGATGCTTGGTGGCCCTAAATTTTTTGGCAAAAATGGATTATTTTAAAATTTGTAGGGAAGGCATATTTGAACTTCAATGATCCTACAAGAACATATGCTTTATAATGAATTCTTTATGAATTCAATGACCCTCGGTGACTCTAAATTTTGTGGCAAGAACATATTCTTTATTTTGAATTCTTTGTGAATTCAATGACCCTCGGTGATCCTAAATTTTGTGGCAAGAATGGATTTATTATTATGAATTCTTTGTGAATTTAATGATCGTTGATGACCCTATATAAATTTTGTGGCAAGAATGAATGCTTTATTATGATTTTTTTTGTGAGTTCAATGACCTTCGGTGACCCTAAATTTTGGGGCAAGAACGGATTATTTATTTTATATTCTTTGTGAATTTAATGATGCTTGGTGGCCCTAAATTTTTT
>CM023948.1:31383470-31402736 GCA_013407115.1 Glycine latifolia | reverse complement strand
TCACAATCAACAAGAATAGGCCAATCATTTGTTCTTTAAATGTATAGTAACTTCTCAGGCATGGTATCTCATATATGCTTGGTCTGGATTTCATATGGTTATTTCTTCTTCTAGAGAGGCTCACTTTCATCAACAGTATTATGCTCTTCTTATAAAAGGAAGAAATACAAAGAAAGCTTGGTATATTGTTTGACATGCAGTGACAATAAGAGTTTTGTCCCTCAAAAAGCCCTTATGGTTAGTGTGAAACTCTATAATTTTTCAGCAGGACAATTTTCTCTATGACTAAGTTGCTGGACATGATCGAGATTCGCTCCTGGTTGTGGTTCCAATCTTTTACAAGAAGTAGATTTTTTTTCTATCTTAGATTGGTCTATGAATCCAGTTGCTTGCATCTCCTCTTAGCTCATTTGCAGTGTTGCAACTCTTGTTGGCTATTGAACAATCTATCCTCAGGTGTTGCAATACATTTTGGAGGTAGCATGTATTTGTTTATGGTTTCTTCTCTCAGCAAGCTGAAACTTTGTTGCTGGCGGGTTTTATAACATGGAGGAATTTTGCTTTTTTTTTTTTTTTTTTTTTGTAATGCTTTTGCAAGCATCAACTTCTTTTATGTGTCACTGTGGGGTTTATCTATGTCTTGAAGTATTGGTCCTTTAGTTTTTTGGTTTAGTTTGGTATATTCTTTGTATTCTGCTCTTTTATATTAGATAGTGTCATTTCTTGTGCTATAGTTCAGTTTTCCTTCTTTTAATGAACTTTCTTTGCCTGTAAATAAGAGTAGAACTTGGTAAATGATCTTCCCGAAGGAGATTCTAACTTGCCATTGGATTTCATTTTTGTTGTAGAAGGGCATGTTGAACTCTGTTCATACACTTCAGGATGTTAGTGGAATAATAAAGCTTGACAGTTACCAGTCCTAATACTGTTGTATTTATTGATATCTCTTTGGAGGACAAGACCATAATTAGCTACAGGACCTTTGGAACCGACATATAACATGCTTTTCCATTTGCTTTTCTCCATGATGACATTGCTTTTAGGCCCTCCAAGTTCTGGAAGAAACACACTCCTGTTGGCCTTGGCTGGAAAAAGGTTAGAACATTGAAGAATAGTATATTTATTTGTTTAACGATGATTTCATGTTTTTAGCTGTATTTCTTATCTTAAAGCTCTAGCTAATATAGCACAACTGCTTGATCAGTTCTCTTGAAAGGTGTCTTATAAATGGTCATGGATGAATGAGCTTGTACCACAAAGAACTGTTGCTTATGTTATAATCAAAAGGATCTACATATTGGAGAAATGACAGTTAGAGACACCTTGGCCTTCTCTGCAAGAGTCCAAGGAGTTGAACCTCGTTATGGTTAGTTCATAGCAATTCTTTATGCTTACACTCATTTTTAAAAACAGAGACTGACATTTGAGATGAAAATTAACTTTTGACTGTGCATAATATGTCTGACATTCTGAAGACTTATTAGTGGAATTGTGCAGAAAAGGAAAAGAGGCAAATATTAAGCCTGATCTAGATATTGATGCCTAAATGAAGGTAGAGAAGTGGTCTTCATTTGTGGGGATGTGTTTTTCATACTAGAAAAGCATCCCTTGTCCGCCTTTTATATTGATGAATAACTGGTAGCCTTTCAAATCCAAGAGAGAAAATATGTCAGCTTAACAATTTTAATATCAATATCTGTTTGATTTTAGAGATTCTCTCTTCTACTTGCTATTTATTTCAAAATTTCTCACCAGTTCAAGAAACTTGTAATGAAGAAAATTATAGGTGATAAATTAGTTGTAATAACAAACAAAGCAGCAGCTAATTCTAATCTTTTAGTTACATTGGCAGTTAGTTATCTTGAAATCAAGTGCATCATCTATTTCTTTTCCATTTTCAAAATAGAAATGACTGATAATTAAGTGGTGGTTCTTTTCACTCAATGTTCAGGCTATAGCATCTGAAGGTCAGAAGGCTACTTTGATAACAGAGTATGTCCTAAGGGTAAAATTTATACTTTAAAAGCTATATCTGATCTTCATGAATTTTTCTAATATTTTGTTTTAAATCCTCTTGTTTCTTTCTATGTATATGCATGTGCAGATTTTGGGACTAGGGGTTTGCGCTGATACTGTTGTAGGAAATGCAATGTTAAGCCGTGAAATGTGTCACAATTTACAACAGCTAAAATTAACCTGATTTTAATCTTGAAGTGTTATATTGTTTAGTCACCTGAAAATTGATTATATGTGAGATTCTTTAATACATCTGTAAATACATGGATGCTTGTTGGACCAGCTAAAGCTCTTTCCATGGATGAAATATCCCACTGGTTTGGATAGCTCAACAACTTTTCAAATCATGAATTCACTGGCAATAGCTTTTAATGATTTATGGCTTTATATTTGCTGTAGTAGGTTATTTTATTTCATGTTTTTTTTTTTAAATATTGATGTAAGTATTTATCAGTTTAATTTTATTAATAATTAATCTTCGTCACCAAACTTGATTAGTTATCTTTAGTATATCTTGCTTTCAATCACATTTTTTTATCAAACTCTGAGACTTTATTTTAAAAGATCGAATTCGGTACCGCTATGACTAACAACACGTTGATTAAGCTATTTTATTCCACCTGTTATAGAGTTGTTATTTTAATTTTATTATCAAATCAATTTTAATAAACTTTTACTTGTAAATTTGAATTGGCTTATTTTAATATAAAAATATAGTAATTTTTTTTTTACAAAAAACTTATGACAAATTTTTTTATGTAAATTATAGCTTCTAAAATCTAAACCACGGTTTGACTGATTGGAAAAGAGGTTTCGTATTTGCTCAGACTATTGTGAATTTAGGAAGTAAATAATTTACGTTCAAACAATATCAACTCAAACCATAAATAGATTTACCATACATGTTCCATTAGCAAAGTCCAGCTAAAATGAGTAGATATCTAGATTCCTTAAACCGATAGGGATTCAATTCCCTGACTAGAAGAAGAAAAAAATTACACTTCCAAATTAAGATTTGGAAAGCGCAGGCTAAAGATAATTGGCATGGAGAAGAATCATATCACTTGGTCATCCGGAAGATCAATTTTTCTAACCACCTTTATCATAATGTTTTTTATTAGTAATTTGCCCTTTATGATTTTATTCCCGAAGTATACAATACCTTGACCCATGTGATTTCATTCCACAAGCGCTTTGGTCTCCATAATTTTTTTTAAAAACAAATAGAAATCATAATTAGTTAATTTGAACGAGCTTTCGTAAATAATATAAGCCAATACATAGCAACAACGTCTGGGTATTGAACAAGTTTAAAAGCAACATGTAACTTCTAACTTCATAGTAACTTCTAACTTTTCAGGTGTCAAGGAAAGAGAATAAACTCATTCAATTCAAGTACCAGGTAATCCCTATAGGTACCAGGTGTTCAAAGAAGTGCTGAATCCCACGTTAAGCTTCATACAAGAGAAATTGAAACTCTTTGGTGATAATTATTTGGTAGCATTGATGGTTTTCATTTCTTATTTCTGTCCTTGACAAGCTGCTCCCATTTGACCAGATTCTGCATAGGGAATATATTTATTAGACATATAAGGAATTGTTTTAAATAGAAAAGTAAACATCAATGTTTAGATGTTGAACAATTTGATGTGTCTGTCTCGCTAAAGATGTGAACCAGGAAGGTTAGTTTAGTTCTATTAATGATCTCAAAGAAGCAAACATCACCAACATTCAGGTTGTTGTTCTTGACAAATGCCTTCCATCCACATGTGAGTCTAAATTTTGTATTTTTCTTGTCTTTATAGATCCGGAACTTTGCAGGCCAAAAACTCCCATTCAACATCTGAAGGTTGATGATAAGAGTCTGCTTCTTGTGAAAATCAAAGTGTGTCCTACAAAATTTGTGTGGTAAATTCTGCCATCGAAAAGAGAAACAATTATATTGTCTTTCAACTTATGTTCAACAAGCCATTTTTTTTTTTTCCTGTTGTTTACCAGAAAACAATGTGAACCAACGTATGATTGATGCAAGACAACCAAGAAGAATGGATTACAAGGTTTGAAAGAACTTGCTCTATCAAGAGCTGTGACATGGTTAGCAGTAGCCTTCGATTTCTCTGCAAAATTGCAACAACTACATGTAAGGCAGACATTTTGTAATTTCCAAATGACTTACTATACATACAATGAAAGAATTAAATTGAGAACATAAGCTAATAATCTGTGTCAACTAACGAAGCTTTTTTATCAAATGCTTAAAGACACATGAAAACTTATACCTTTGCATTTTGTGTCAGTGTGATGTAGAGCCTCCTTTGCCAATTTCAAGGTGTTCTCAACTTTAGCACACTTACGATTTCTCATTTGACATGGTTGAAGAAATTTAACTGTGGAGTTAACTTTTTTCTTTTGACTTGGTCTGTGACACTCCAAATTTTCATCACTTGGAGGTTCATTTCCTTGATTATTGAAGGCTGCTTTACCTTCTATTCTTTTGGAAGGGTAGTCTATCTCTAAGGCGCTCAAATCAAAGATGTGTACCTGAAAATGGGAAGTTCTTTCGCATCTGAAAACCAAAATATGACCATGAGCTAGAGAGTGATACTCTGCAAACTCTTTCCATCCCCTTTGAAACCATATTTTACCGTTACGTTTTTCCAAAATCATTTTCCACTTAGCACCATTTGGAGTCTTCAGAAATAGAGAATTTGGTAAGCCTTCTCCATATTTCTTCACAAACTTGTTTGGGATCATCTGTCAATAACATCAGACTAATGAGTATGATAATGCTAAGAAAGGTGTTATTTTGCATTAGTTTAAACTACATCCATCAAATTTATACAAGAAGACGAACGAAGGTAGGCAACTAATTATGACATGAGGATTGAGGAATATGTGTGGCTCATGATAAATATTGAATCTTATATAAAAGCTCCTTAAGGAAGCTCGGTGCCACTAGACTGCTATGTCATTCATGAACTTGAATTTCTCCATCGCTGCTAATCTAAAAACCAAAAAGGAAAAAAAAAATTCAGAAAACCAAAAATACCAAATCAATAATACTAATTACTTGAAGCTCACAAAACAAAAATATCTATATAGTAATTCTTAACCCTAATTAATTTAATTCTGTATAGTGAGTTAGTTATCAATATATGTAACCAATTTTGGCGAGTGAGTGAAGAGATGGAGAAAGCATGACACAAATAAAATTTGTTAAAGGCTTACATCAGTTGCTTGTTTGATACCTTTCTGAAATTACAAATTTACCATCGGTAGTATTGTTCTCAGCACATGCTAAATAGCCAGATTATTATTGTTATTAAAAAAGATTACAAAAAATTAATAAGAAAACATGCAGAAAAGAAATGGTGTTCACGAGAGCATGTGTTTACCAATGTCCATAATCAAAGGTCTGCATACTATCATTTTCTCTAAGCGTGACCCAAACACACATTAGATACGATGCAAGAGATAAAAACATGAGAAACTCCAATTCAAGAAAGAATGTATAAAAAAGTTTAAATTCATGTGCTTACTAGCTTTCCTTCATGTAGATTGTGAGTGGTTATGATCTTGAAAAAGTGGATTGGCTTCACCTGAACTTGATGAGGAAATTTAGCAGCCATGTATAAGCTGAATAAAACCCAGAAATAGCAACAACTGAGGCTATGCAAGAGGCTGTTGCTGCCGAGAGTTTACTGCAATGTCTAAGGTATGAATAATTCAAATCAGGAGAATAACTTTAGGCAATTAATTACGAACAATGTAGACCATCCAAATTCACTTTTATTTCTTTTTACTGCATATCTTTTCCATTTTGTTTTCTGTCCTTACTAGTTGTGTTAACTTTAGTTTTTTTAATATCATTGTCAGTACATAGCACCATTCTTTCTTCTCAATTCTCTCTACTGTATATCAATGCTTCTGTATCTTTCTCTAGACCCTAACACTAACTCTGCCAAAATATTAAGTTGTTATGTGAAGGTTCATGATTTTCTTATATTTAACACACCCCTATCTTAAAGGCGCCTTGTGCTTAAAGACTGTTAATGTCATTTATATATAAAGGAGAAATTATACATTCATTTTTGATTAAATAATCCCATTTTAATTAGATGATCAATATAATTAAGATAATTATTTTATTCTTAATTCAGCTATTAATTAAGTTATTATCATATTTAATTATTCACCTTTCTTCCTCATTATTTAAGTGTAAAACTAAAATTTCATATATGATATGCATACAATACATATTATTTTGTTTTTGCATTGGTAGTTGTATGAGATTTTATATTATGCAAGTATCTATCTGTATGCCTACTCCTAATAGTGAAGATGACCTGACTAAAAGTTAAAAATAATCTTTCCATAGGAAAATAGAGTAAAAAAGTAACTAATGGAAAAAAAATCTTAATAATTTTAAATCCTAATATTTATCTATAATAAATCCTAAAAACATAATAGGATCCCGGGACTTATGTCCACCTCTTATTCTCGCTTTGTTTAGATCTGTTTCTTAGTGGCTTTGTACTCCTCACATTAAAAAAAATGTCAATCTTTATTTTAGCTTCCCCAAATCCTACAAATATTGAGACTGTGAGAGCCTCATGCTACCCTTATGCTGCTGTTTAGATGTAGAACATTAGTATTTGATTTAAGTGCATGCGGTCTATATCCCAACTCATAAACTACTAAAATCCTTCATTAATTTTTATTTTATTTTGTTTAATGATTAAAGAAGAGAATAATTTAAAGAGCTGTGGTATATGGAAGTATGAAACTTAACTACTGAAACTTTTGTTCATTTTATCACAGATGACAACAGAGCCAAGGGTAGTGGATTAGCTCCATGGCCTGCAAGATTGACTAGTCCTCCTCCTAGATTAGTTGACTTTGGCTATTCAAATGAAATGTTTGAAAAGGACACGGTAATTGGAAATTACAATTGATCCTCTTGTTAATGACTAAAATTATTTTTTCCACTGTTAGCATAGAAATTTAGATAAATCAATTTCTGGCTTAAATTTTGTCCTGTGCAGGAACTATGGCAAAGGAGATTTGCAAAGTACTGGGATCTCTTTAGTCCAAAAATCACATCAAACACATTGAGGAATATTATGGATATGAAAGCAAACATAGGTTCATTTACAGCTGCTCTTAGACACAAGAATGTTTGGGCCGGTAATGAATGTAGTACCTCAAGATGGACCAAACACACTTAAGCTCATGACGGAGGCCTTATAGGAACTACTCATGACTGGTATTGAAGCTAGATTGCTTGAATTATAAATCTATTGCTTCTTTGATAACTTTCCATCCATTTGAGGCATTTCATTTTTATAACCTATGAATTTCTGATCTTATTTGATTATGGCTTCTAATATTTAGATTCATTTTCCAATTAGTCATTCATTTTCCAAATATGGTTTCAACGTGTTGATAAGTAGACACTATTTTCTAATTTTATAGTAGTGTTCTTAATCTCATATATTACTTCACTAGAAATAAATATTCTAATCATATATTACTCCTATATTAACGTGATTTGGTGTGAAGGTATGAAAATATAGTATGATTTCCAATGTTATTAGTTACTATATTTGTGCATGGCAAAATAAAAATAATATTATTAGTTACTTTTGTCAATTATCTAATTAAAAGATCTTTATTCCTTCCTTTAGTAACGTCAAGAAATAATGATTATCTCAACAATATTGTGGGCATGGGTTTGTTTTTAATTTCAAATGTGAATAATCTCAACAATATTGTGTGCATATAATCCTAAGTGGGTAAAGGAGCAAGATTTTTTTTTTTAAAAATACACTAATCTAATACGGTTATTAGGAATAACCGTCTTAGATCAATTTTTTTTTTAAAAAATCACACTAATCTAAGACGGTTTTTAGTAATAACCGTCTTAGAAACTTCAACCTATGAAGACGATTGTTATATAACTGTCGTCGAAAGTGATGACTTTCAACGGCGTCTGTACAATGACGGTCGTACAACCATTTTAGAAAGCACTCTACAATCGACGTAGAAGACCCATTTTGTAGTAGTGAACTTTTGCAAAAGTAATGTTTTTTGGTTTTCCATAAACATACACAACATGAAGTTGTTTACTACCCGGAAACATATTCTGTGGTTGGTGCGATTGGCTTTCAATACTTCATTTATTTCCCGGACCTGCCAATGTATCTCCCTATTTTATTACTTTCACCAACCAATGGTCAACGGAATTAGTGAAGTGAGTTACCATCATAATGTTTAACTTCCTATGATGGTTTTTTTTTTTGTTGAGATATATTTGTAAAATGAGGAGATATATTGTGTAGAGAAACTTCATTAATATTTTATTCATCTTCACTATAATTTTTTATGGATAAATTTGTAAACCCTTGGACATCTTAATTACAAGTTTTCATGAAAACTTATAAACTCTTTCTTCATATGACCGCATCTTCAGGTTGGTGATTCTTCACATGTGGAGAGTATCTATTTATAGATATAGTATTATAATCTTAAAATAGAAAATGAATTCCCTAATTTATAGATAATACCTTTCAATTTGTTGACAAACTTGTAAACCCTTGGCATCTTCATTTCCATTATAGGAATTTATGAAAAACTTGTAAACCTTTTCTTTATATGATCCCCATATTCTGTTAAGTTGAGTGATTCTTCTTATTTCAATAATATCTATTTGACGTAGCATCTTAATCTTAAAAGAGAAAACATATCTTTAATTTATAGATCATACCTTTAAATCTAAAATAGTATCCTAAAAATAAGATAATATCATTTAAATTTAAACAATATAAATACACCCTGTACATATATAATTTCTATTAAATATCATGAAAATTCTAATAATAATATTAATCATGATATGAGTATTATGATTTAGGGAAATTTATAAAGTTAACTTCTTTAAACAGTTATTCTCAAAATATTAATGAGCTTTAATTTAATAAAAAAAGGATTAATAACCATAATAATCATATTGATGTGCTTTAAAAGTTTTATATCCTATAAAAAATAGTTTAAAGGTGCGGTGGATGACACTGATGACGACAATTACCACAATGGTGGTCAGAATGTGATCCTGGTGCAAGTAGTGGTGGTTGGCGATGGTGGTGCCAATGTTCACTGGGGGGTGTTGATGGTAATTGTAGTATTGGTAACAACAATGACAAGAGTAGTGATCGATGATGACTATGACAACAATAGCATAGGTAAAGGTGATGGCAATGATAGTGGTGGTGACGGTGGTGAAGATATTTTGAAATTGAGTTGAAAACTATTTTAGTCCTATTTTTGTCAAATGCATTTTGTTTTGAAGAAAATCACATTTAAAAACAAAAAATCGAAAATAAAAAACTTACAATCATACCAAACTGAGTCCTAAGTTTTTTGAAATAGAAATATAAGTTCAGGAACTGGATGAAAAAAAAAGTAGTTCAAAGAACTAATTAAAAAAATTTCAAAAATTAACGGAATAATTATTTTTTTATACATAGAAATTTGCCCAATGTGGTTTTATTCCGGTAATACTATGCCTTGCTGTCATATTTGTAATATTACTTATGTGGTTTAGTCCGTTGTCTTATCATTAATTGACTTGTCCCCAAGTGATTTCTTCCACAAGCGCTTACAGTTTCCATAATTTTTTAAGAACGAAATAGAAATTAGAAGTTGCTAATTTCAACAGTAAATTAATATAAGCTAACAACATGTCGGTATTGGACACGTTTAAATGCAATATGTCAAGAGAATAACTTATAACTTCAAGTAGATTTTAACTTTTCAGGTGCTAAGTAATGACAATAAATTAATTCAATTTCTACGTACAAATGCCAAATATTTGGTAGTATAGTGTTCAAAATAAGTTATCAATCCCACGTTAAGCTTCATACCAGAGAACTGAAACTCTTGGGTGATATATTATTTGGTAGCAGTGATGGTTTTCATTTCTTTTCTGACTTTGACAAGCTGCTCCCAATTGACCAGACTCTGGAGAAGATAAATGAATATATTTATTAGACATAATATGAATTGTTTCATTTGTTTGGAATAGAAAAGTAAACATCGACCGTACCTTGAGACGTTGAACAATTTGAATTGTCTGTCTCTCTAAAGATGTGAACCAGGAAGGTTAGTTTAGTTCTATTAATGAGCTCAAAGATGCAAACATCACCAACTTTCAGGTTATTGTCACTCACAAATGCCTTCCATGAGAGTTTGAATCCTGTATTTGACTTGCCTTCCATGAAGTTTGATAAGTCTCTGTTTCTCGTGCAAATCAAAGTGTCTCCTACAAAACTGTCTTGGTAATTCTGTCATGGAAAAGGGAAACAATTTTTTTTTACAACTCATGTTCTATGAGCTAAATCTTTTTCTGTAGCTTACCAGAACAGAATGTGAACCAACGTATGATGGATGCATGACAACCAAGAAGAATGGATTACAAGGTTTGAAATAACTTGCTCTATCAAGAGCTGTAATTTAGTTAGCAGCAGCCTTCAATTTTTCTGCAAAATTAGCTAGACATTATTTCATGCTCATCTTTTAGCCTGCTAAAAATTGAATCCTAATGTTTGCAGTTTCTAAATGGTTTACTAGACATAGTTGAAGTGCAAGTCATTTAAAAATATCAAATGAAAGAAATCAAGAACATAAACTAAAAAACAAACAATCTTTGTAAACTTACGAAGCTTATTATGAAATGCTTAAAGACACATAAAATCTTATACCTTTGCACTCTGTGTCAATATGATGCATAGCCTCCTTTGGCAATAACATGTTTTCAACTTTAACACTGTTGTGACTTCTCAATGGATATGGTTGAGGTCCTTGAGGAGATTCAACTGGGTTATGTTTTCTCTTTTGACCTGGTCTGGGAGACTTAAAACTTTCATGATTTGGAGGTTTGTTTTTGGAGGCTGTTTTACCTTCTTTTCTTTTGGAAGGCAGGAAGGGTACTCTATCTCTAAGGCACTTAAATCAAAGATGTGTACCTGAAAATGGGAAGTTCTTTTGCATCTGAAAACCAAAAGATGTCCATGAGCCAGAGAGTGGTACTCTACAAATTCTTTCCAACCCTTTTGAAACCATATTTTACCGTCATGTTTTTCCAGAGTCATTTTTCACTCAGCACCATTTGGAGTCGTAAGAAACAGAGTATTGGGTAAGCCTTCTCCATATTTCTTCACAAACTTATTTGGTATCATCTGTCAGCCAAATCAGAAATGTTATATATTGCATTAATTTAAGCTTCATCACTACTAATTAATCCAATACTCGTAGTCATAGTCATTACTATATATGTTGTTGACTACAAATTAAAAACCAATAAACAGAAAACACGAAATCAATACTAAATACTTGAAGCTTAGAAAATAGTTTTAAAAAAAATGAAAAAGGTTTTCAATTTTGGGTCTTAGTCTAAAAAAAACTATATATCATTATTAATAATAAAAAATTATCCTAATTAATTTATTCCTCTATAGTCAGCTAGCTATGTTCTTTGCTTTTATCTTGTTTAATTTAGTTGGATAGATGAAATAAATGATATCTCAGCAATGCAGTAAATCAACTTTGGAAGCTGAATTTTCCAAAATTCCATTCTAACGTAAAACGTGGTGAGTCAGTATCACTGGATTTCAGGTTGGTGATACTATAAACTTCCAATTTCCTTTATTTTCTTTTATTGTCTTTCATGCAAATATTTGTTTGTGTCTAATTTTATGACCTTGGCAATAAGTACATGGCAATGATGGCATGCTATTAATTACTAGAATAAGCACTTATTTTAAAATGAATTAATTTTAGGTAAAAATGAATAAGGATATGAATTATGTTTTGATTATTTCAAATTATTAAAATGATTTCTGTCTCAAGACTAAAAAAGTCGTGTCATACATATTTTAGAATTTTCACTATATTATTTTCTTAAATTATTTTCCATTATGTTTTTGTAATAGTCTAGTGTACTTAGTTAGATAAATCCTTGCATTTATAATTTGGGATGCAAGGATAACTAGCAAGTTGAAAGCATAATATATACATTTGACTTTGTTTTGAACTTGGATCGAGCATAAAATTGCCGGATAAACTGGCTTATTGGCCATAATAAATGTTGGTGAATGGCTGAAGTATGAATTGGAAGGCAACTTTTAATGGGAATTTAAATTGTCTCCAGAATTGCCGTTATAAGTATTTAATTTTTCCCAGCCAAAAATTTGGGTTTTACCTGCAATCGCAATGAAGGTCAGTAATACCTTTACCGACCCTGGATTCTCCGACCAAACTTCAATTGCCACCAAATGCCTTAGTGGCTTTTTATTGTCGGTAAAAGGGAAAACAAATGCCAGCACAAGTTACTTTTGGCGTCATGATAATATATATCTGTTCGTGTAGTGTAGTGTAGCCAATTTTAGTGAGTGAGCGAAGAGATAGAGAAAGCATGACAGTTTTTTTAAGAAGTCTTATATCAGCTGCATATTTGTATCTTTGTCTTACTGAAAAATACAAAATTTATCCTCAATTTTTGTATTCCATTTTTCTCAGTACATGCTAATTAATTAGCCACTTTATTGTTCTGAATTAAACAGAAAAAAATACAATGAACAGAAAACAAAATATGATCAGGGGAACATGTTTAATAAGGTTCAATTGCCCTTATATAAAAACCGGCAAACGAACTAATGTGCATATGCATGTATGAGCACTGTTTACCAAGGTCAATAATCAAAGGTCTGCAAAAAGTGACATTATATATAAGAGACAAAAAAATCTAAAACATTTTAAGAAGGAATATAATTAAATTAAGAAGGTTAACTAAGAAGGATTGTAGTGCTAATTTTTTTGTGGGCATAAAAATTTGAAAAGCGTGTGCTTACTAGCTTTCCCTCATGAAGATTGTGAACGGTTATGATCTTGAAAATGTTTATTGGCTCCACCTCAAATTGGTAAGAAATGTAATAGCCATGTATGTATGATGAGCTGAATAAAACGTTAAGTGAGTACTGCAGCCAAGGATGGTTGAAAGCCAGAAACTAGCATCAGCTTTTGCAAAAGTAATGTTATTTCTAGATTATTGAGAGTCTCGGACCCTTTATTCTGTGGTGGGTGAGAATTGGCTTTGACTTTAAATTCTTCATTGAAGCCTCTTTATTCCCCGGAACTGAATGTATCTCCTAGCTTCAATACTTTTACGGTCACGGGAATTCGTGAAGTGAATTACGGTCAATATTTAATCCACTGAGTCTTTTGAACAATTCCTAGCTAAGAATAATTAGTCCAAGTACTCTTAGAAAAGCCATAAAATGAGAAACTCACTTTCTTTCGTTTCCATACAGTCGTGCACAAAATGTGCACAAGAGATAGATCAACTGGATTCTCCTATAAATGTATGCATAATCTCTTTGATCTTTTTTTCTTGCTTCAATCCACCAGAAAACCTGATATATAGACCAACATACTATGGAAGTTCTTTTTTTCAATTTGAAGAATCTTTTATGTTGTTATTAATCTTTTAAAGAAAAAAGGTAAGCAAAAATCTCATATTGAACCTGAAATGTTAACATTATTGGAATTGATGTGGTGAAATTGAAACAAGAAAAAATCTTATCATCATGAAAGCGAGAAAAAACCTGATGTATAAAAGATCATTTGCATATATATAATGTAAATTTTTACTTTGTTAATGATAATTATTGCATAATTCCTTATCCAAAAAGTATATTTAACAATCATCATCAAACAATCAAAAGATCTTAACAGTACAAATAAACATATACTAAACAAATTGATGAAATTGAAGACATCAAAATTTGAAAATGGGTGGAATTTTTATTCAATTTATAATGTTATTTCTTGTTTATCTTAGTATTCATTTTTCATTAACCAATGTCTTGCATAATCAATTTTTTAATTATAGCACAAATTATAAACATTCAAGTTTTTAAAGTTTGATACATAGAAATGTTTTTATTTTATAAACTAATGAAATATCATTTTAGTCTTTTATGATTTTAATTAAATTTAGTCTAGTCTCTTATATTTTAAAAAATTAATTAAGTCTTTATATTTTTAAAGTAAGATAAAAAAATAATTTTGATATAATAATCATTTTTTATTTAGAAAACATGATTTTGAATATTTTTTTACAAATTTGAGTTATGAAATTTATTAATTACATTAGATTTACTTACATAAAAATTATAAAACTTGATGTGTTGAAACCAAAAATAACTTTAAACATGGTGAAATTTAAATCACATAAAAATAGTCTCACAAATAAACGTTCAATTTATGGTGAAAATCTCTTATGTTATGTCATAGTCTACCTATCGTGAAAATTGCACATGTTTGAGAGAAGCACCGACGTTAAATTGGGAACATGGAGTTTGTACCTTACTAACATGAATAATTGCATATCTCCATTATTACTGTCAGAAATCAAACTAAAATTTCCATTTCATTTTATTTTCTTGAACTAATTTTGCTCAATAGATATTCTTCGATCTAAGTGTTGGGAATTCAACGTACTTCTAATCATATATATACTTAAAAATATGATTAGTTGTTAACTATACCGCATCGAAGTTAAATTGAAACATATACTGTGGCTCTAGAAATATGAACCCCAAAAACCTACTCAAGACACAAACTTTTATTTAACCATGATTATTATATGTCAGAAATAAGTTCCATGTTTTAAGAGAAAAAATCGTAACGGGAATTTTATTTTGTTTTTGTATCAAACGTCTCTATGTCACACGGTCTAACTATAGCCTGGAAAGATGCATGTTTGTTGAGAGACTTGGGGTCAGTGACGTCGGATTGGTAACTTGGAGTTAGTACCATGATTAATTAGTTGTGCACCCTTGTCAGACATTATATTGAATTTCATTTTCAATTTATTTTTCTTGAATTTTATTCTTTGGCTCATCTCCTAATGTACCAAGACAGAGACCTAAACCTAACAAGACCTTTCATGAGGGTGCAGGTTAAATTAATACGTGTACTGTCATGCCGGTTCAAAAAATAATTTTACTTAATACTAATATTTTAAGAAAGTAATAATTATTTGATAAATGATAGTAGTGTTATCTAGCTATTAAGCTTGAAAACTTTTTCAATGAAAAAAAAACTTCTCAAAGTATTTAATCAACAACAGTTATAATTATATACATATACACTAAAAATGAGTTATGTAATCATATAAATTTCAATAATTATCTTCTTAATTAATGAATATAAATTTCCATTTCATTTTCTAAAGTAAATCCCTTCTTTAAAGAATAGTGTTACTTTAATCTGTTAAACTTTTTCTAAAGAATAAACAATAGTCATTAATAAAGTAAAACACTTCATTTTTATACGGTTGTATATAGAATAAAAAGCTATAGGGCTAGTGTCAATATTTTCTTTGTTTTTTATATTAATACTTGTTTAGTTTAATTTATGTGAATTTTGTTAAATTATTTTTTAATTGTTTCTATGTTACATTTTTAACCCCTTTTTTTTAATTAAGAATCTAATTTTGCCCATGTAATTATGTTAAAGCTAAGTTAATTTTTTTATGCGAAACTAAGTTAAATTTATCCTCATTTATCTATCGTAATAATTCAATAAATGATTTTGTATCTTGAAAAAGTTCAAAATATAAACTTTCAATGAAAATATATAATCATTTTAATAAAATATTGTTTTTAGTTTTTATATTAAAAAGCATTGTTATTGATTATAATTTATAAGAAAAAACTGATATCAAAATTCATTTTAGATCTAAAATTAATTACGTTGAGCCAATCTTATATACTATGGCTCTAGAAATATGAACACAAAAAATTAACCAACCGAAGACATGGCATATATAAGCTATGATTAGTATTATTTAATCCTTCAGAAATCATTTATTTATCACCAGCATCTTGCACGTAGGGTTTTTCACGGGCAGTGCTTCATGCAGAAGAAGATGAAGCAACTTTCTGAAGCTTAAACAGGAAGGGATTCCCGTCGGAGACCACCAAACGCCTGTTTCCATCATCATCAACAGAGATCCCAATATCTTCACACCTGACAGTCACATCTGGACAGAACATAAGCTTATACACTTTATTGCAACGGTAAAAAGCTCTCTCAGCACAATCAAAAGCAAAGCCACCCTCTACGGTGTTCCCGTAACCGTCAAGTTTAACGGCGCGTCCTTCGGGTAAACCCTTGACAACGGTCCACTCCGAAGCGGAAGCACACGGCGCCGGCGCCGAAGTGAACTCGATGCTCACAACACTGTAATCGGAGATGTGAGACATAGTGATGAATGGGTTTGAAAGCTTCAATGGTAGACCCTTAGAGTCATCGTTCAGAGATTGCACTACAGTGAGAGCACAACTTTCTTTGCCAGTTGCGGCTACCTCTATTCCACCAGCGCCGCTTCCTGATTTCGCTGGCAACAAATAGTATGTGCCATGATTTTGAACCGCTTTACCGTCCGTGTCGAGAACGTAATCTTGAGCAGTGGCTGAAGGTAGGTGTGAGGAGGAGAAGGCAGAAAGTAGAAAGAGAGCAAACAACGATGTACGAAACATTTCTAGGGCTATCTCACTATCAAAGGCTTTTCTTTTCTTTTCTTTATTCAGAAGAAATCATATTTATAGTCGTGCTAGCTGGCAGGGGGTAAAATTGGTGAGTCGAGCAAAAACAATTACGGGTTAGACCTCATAAGTAAAGTTCATGACCTGCATACATAGAGTCTTAGGAGAATGATCTAAGTTTGATTTGTGTAGAATATATTTTTAAGGATATGATAAAAAACTTTAAGTATAATTAAATTTTAAATTGAGATTAATTTCATAATTAATTAAAAAATTAAAATTTGTAAAAATACTTTTAGGTCCCATTGAAAAATCAAAAATTATAATTATAATGATTATCAAATTTAAAAAACAATAAAGAGTAAAATCATCATCAACGATTAAAATAAATTACTATTCATCTGCTGTTAATGTCAAGCTTGTAAATTTAGATTATGGGCATGTTTGTTTAGGTTTTAAAACAAAACACTTTTTTTAAATAAAATTAGTTGTTTTCTGTATTTTATGCGTTTGTCTAATATGTTTTTTTTAAATAGTTTTCTGTTTTTTTAAAAGCAAATCTTATTTGAATGGTTCTTAAAAGAATATACTTTTTCAAAAACTCTTTTTTTTAAATGTTTTTTCAAGTTTAAACTATTTGACCCTATTGCTCATTTAAATAATCAAATTCAATATCAAATTTTAATTTATTTATTTAATTAATGAGTAAATTTTATCAAATATTTAATAAGTCGAGTATGAATATTCATTAATTTATTTAATTAATGAGTTTTTGTGAATGATTATCATTCAAAAAACTGAACTTGTTCACTGTTATATATGTGATAATAATAATGTGATTTTTATCGACCAATAGAAATAAATGAAACATAATATAATCATCAACAAAAAAAGATGAAAGGAAGTATAGAATATAAAATAATGACATTAGTGGTTACTATTTAAATATTTAAAATAATATGGGATATTAATGGATGTATTCTACTTCAATTTATTCATTATCTTAATTTTTCCTTTTTCTTATAAATTTGGAATGTGATGTTAATTAAAAAATACACATTTTTAATCATTTCAAAACACAACACAACAACTATTAGTTTGTTCGAAGCGTATTCAAAATAATAATAAAAAACTCCAATGTCTCTCAATAACTAATAATATATAAATAGTGAGAAGATGACATTAAATGAATTGTTGGCTATATAAAAACTGCATTAATAACTCTTTTTTCAGGTAAGGTTGTTTTACAATCAAGAGGTTGATCAACGGTAGAGATTCTTTTTATATAAATCAGAAAAAAAAAAACGTATATATATTATATACAATAAGTACCCTGTTCATATACATCATGCAGCAACATAATAGAAGCTGCAGGCAGTTAGTTATACAATATTTATATCAAGGATGGATATAAATATGACATAACTTCATCGTCGACCCTCATATAAATAGCCCGCATCTTATTAATATAGATGCTGTATTACACAAACCAAAGATAGCAGGACCACCAACCATGTCCTCGGTAGAGATACACTTACTCTCAATCGCCTTCCGGCAGTTGATTTGACGATCAGTGATTGATCGTTCAGAAGTATGAATTCATGCAGTAACCATCACTATGATGCTTATGATAACACGATAATTTATGAGAACTTATTTTAAAACCTTAGGTGATATTTGATTTAAGTGTCTATTTTTTATAACTTTGAAGTTTTAGAATATATGTATTAAAAAGAAAATATTATAAAATATTATTATATTTTTACTTTTCAGAAAAAATTGAAAGCATTAATTTGTTATTTTTAATTTTGATCTTGTTTTTAAAATATTTTTAGAAGATATTTTTTAAATTTTAAATAAGTATATTTTTATTCTTATTTTCTGTTTTCTTCAAAAATAAAAATAAAAAAACACTCAAATCAAACGTGACTTCAAATTTTCCTTTAAGTTCAAAACATCTTACTCCATAATGTTATTCCATTTGTATGTCATAGCGCTACATGAAATGGACACATCGATAATGTGGAGCATGGGAGTGACCTACCGTCTACATGAGTGGGACCTCTTCTTTTTCGATGACCTCTTGGAGGCGGCTCTTTTTTAAAAATAATATAAATTAATTATTTAATTGGGTAAAGGGGTTAAATTGAAACAAATTTGGGATTTGGGGCTACCAAACACGCCTGCTTTGGGCGTGTTTAAACACGCCTAAATGGGGCGTGTTTAAACACGCCCAAAGCAGGCGTGTTTGGCCCCCATTTCCCCTATAAATAGTCCCACATTCTTACCTTGTAACCATTCATAGCATTTGACGTTCTCTCTAGAATTTACTCTGGCTTCTCTCTAGAAATTATCTGCAGCGAAGCCCTGCCGAATTGTCTGAAGCGAAGCGCTGTCAACAAGTAAGTTTTTCTGCCTTTAATATTATTTAAGCTATTATATTTTATAATTAGATAAATGTTAGGATCATATGAAGTTGTTAGCGACATTTATGGTTTAGGTATTGCGATTTAGTTTTAGGGTTTGGGTTGTTTAGGTTTATGATTAATGGTTAATTGTTGTAGTGTGGTAGTGTTTAGTGATTTTAGGGTTTGTGGGGGTTAGGGGTTAATGGTTAATGGTGTTTAGTGTTGGTGGATTA
>CM023948.1:31330731-31373900 GCA_013407115.1 Glycine latifolia | reverse complement strand
TATATATATATATATATATATATATATATATATATATATATATATATATTTCTGAATGGGATGTTGGATAAGGGGAAATATGCCGGTACGATTGTTAACATATTTATATAATTATAGAAATTGTTAGGATAAAATATAGGCAAAATATTTAACTTTGACTTTATTTTATTCAATTCAAATCAAACCTATAATTGTCCCTTACTAATTAGCATAATATAATTTGTGTTTGATTTTAATACATTGACCGTATTAGAAAAATTATATTATCAACTAATTAAAAATTGTTTTAAATATAATTTTTAAATTAATAATTATAAAAATTAGTATTTTTTTAATTATATCTTAAGTAAATATGTAATTTTTACATTATTAATATATCTCTATTAAATTCGTTTAAATTTAGGTTGCATGATACACGATTATTTTCCCAAGTTTTGTCATTATTATAGCCGCTTAGTGGTCGACGCCTCATCGCGGTGAAAGTAAAATTGTGACTATCTTTTCCCATAAAGCTACAATAATTGAGCAATGATTATTAGAATATTGTTGAAAAGGACATAAGTTTGTGTATACGTGCATATTATTTTCTTTCTAGAATATTAGCCTCCGTGTCTCATTTTAAGGGAAAAGAATTCTATGCGCTGTATGAGATCCTGACCATTCAAAAGAATTTATAATATGATATATTTTTGTTTTAAAATTGAGATTTTAAAAAATAAATGGTCAGAACATAACATTTGAGAGGATTCAAGTTTTTTTTTCACGAGAGGATCTATTTTCTATTTCAAGAGTAAAAATGCGTGTGATTCTCATATTTTTTACACTCTATTTTAATTTAACTATATATATATATATATATATATATATATATATTCTATTTTCATCCTTTCTACCAACAAGAGCATTAGGAACAGAGAAAAGACACTAATCAATTGTCAAAAATCTGCTCCTAATGGGTGTTTGATAGGATTATACTTTTTAGTTTGACTTAATTATCAATTTGATCCTATAATTATTTTAAAATGTTTGAAAGCTCTAATATGATCTAATTAAACATTTTAAAATAATTATAGAATCAAATTGATAATTAAACCTTTAAATTTCCCAAAAATCTTTACATTCTCATAAAATATATTTTTAATTATGTTTTAAACTAAACTTTTCTGATAGAATGTGGAAACCCAAGATGTCTATAAAAATAAGTTTTTTTATAATTATTTTTCTCATTCCAAGAAATATCTTATACATACCAAACACATTTATAACATTTGCTGAAAACATGATTTCCAAAAAAATATAATTACCAGAAAACATAATTCGGCAGATATGAAAAAAATGTTCATATGTCAAACGTCATACATATTAAATATGCTAAGTAGGGTTGTTTGAAGAACAAGTTTACTTATTTTCTTATTCAATCGGAAGTTTTGACAAGGTCAATTTTATGAATCTAAATTCAACCTAATTAAGACATGACAACAAATAAGACAAAATTGGATCAATCCAACATGTTGGTAATAATATATTAAACTTAACATTATAATTAGTTAATTGTATAATTAAATAAGTATATAATTAATTACAAAATTGACTCGATAGATAAAAAGAGAAAAGAGAGAAAGATATTGTGGATTTGAATCCTTTTTATTAATATAAATTAATAAACTAACAATTAACTTTTACCAATAAGAAAATATACAACTAGAATTAAGATATATTTTATAATATATGTTCTAAAATAAATAATATAAATATAATATCATATTAAATAAAATATTATTTGTTAAGTTAAGAAGTTATATTATCAATAGATAATTGTTTAAAAAATTATTTATATATATATATTCTTTTAAAAAAATATGATATTAAACTAGATTGTGATTATTTAAGTATAATTCAAATTAATTCTCAAAATACATCAAAGTCTAATTTCTTACATTAGAACCTGTCAAAAGTTTCGGGAATAGGTCATGAATACTCCCCAAGTTAAGTGGCTTAATGATTCTCACATTAGTCATAAAAGTAATTGAATCATTAAATTAGATAATCAATATATTATCATCAAAATCTAAAATGATTAATAAAACTATAAACAGTGTTTTTTATTCAAAAATAAGTAAAAAAAATTTTTAACAACTTACCCACCTTAATCAATCAATTAAACTACACCTCCCATTGATAAATAAAAGTTTCTGCGTAGCAACTCAAATGCTAGAGATTTGTCATTAGCAATAGTTAGTATAAGTTATCACTCTCGCGTAACTCATGTATTCATGCTATAAGTCTAGCTGTTAATAATTGAACTCTCTGACTGTAATTTTTTTTTTTGAATTCGACATTTTTTGTGAATTTTTACAGTGCTGGGTGTTAGTACATCCTTTTACTGTCTATTAAATTCGCCATCTTTGAAACGCATTGTAGTTCTTTAACCCATTAGTAGATATAACTTCTGAAACAATATTTTAAATTTAAGCATGCATATTTTTTGCAAGAACTTTATAAATAATTCAAGTAATATATTGTAGAATTAAAACAAATCAAATAATTCAATTAAGAAAATATAGAAAAATTAAATTTAGGATTCTTAATTTTTTTGATGTGACAGATACAAGATTCCTTGAATTTTGCCTTCATCAATCCATATCTAAGAGCAAAACTTTAGGATTCTTAACCTTTTGAAGTGGCAGATACAAGTTTCCATGAGCAAAACTTTCATCATACGATCCTAATAAAAAAAATCATAAATAAATTCCTCTTTACATGAATTGGCTATTATATATCAATGTTTTTTTTTTTTTTTTCTGAAGCTGAATGATTAGAAAGTAGAAAGTTGCCGGTAGCATGAATTATACGGTGTAGAACTTTTTGATATTTGATCACGCTTAGAAAGATTTATATTGATTCGAGGGTGGAAATTTAGCATTAGATAAAATTTCTACAATAATGGTTTGAACTACAATTGCCTAAAATAACAGATAGGCACGGGGTGGGGTTGCAATTTCTGGAAACATTCAAACAAAAATCAGTTGAATTACTTATTTAAATAAATAATTTATGATAATATATCTGATAAATAAAACAATTTCCAACAATTTTGAATAGAGAACGTTTATTTACTTCTGCCTTGTTACTTACGCATGGTTTGGTGTTGCAGTGGACGGGTGCAGACAAAAACAACTTACCAATTTACTTCTGTATCTTTTTAAAGTGGAGTTGAATTTACTTCTGTATCTTTTTAACCTTCTAAAAAGGTTAATTACATTTTAGATTAATCTTTTAAGAATGTAGCGCTTTACATTATGCAAAAGCTAATCCGAAATATAATTTTATATTTCAAATCTTGTGAAAATCGAAAATATATGTAAACTCGTAGGAATTTGGTAGATTCGACTCATAAACTCAAATCGTAGAATCGTAAGAGTTTACTTAAAACAAAAAAATAGTAGCAGTCCAAGGTTGCCAATACAATTTGTGCATACACACATCACATGTAATGAGACCTGTAACACCCTAAAATTTTACAAGTAGAAACATATTTGTGTTGATTAATTGTTTAAAATAAATCTTGAAATCTGTAAAAGTATTTTGCATAGGTATTTGTGCGTAAAAGGTGAAAGTCAAATTTTGTGGCTGAGATAAGCTATTCATACACGCATAGTAAAAATGGTGATGACTATGGTGGCTGTTTGGTCACTCAAGTGGGCAACTATGGTGGCTGTGATAGCTGGCTGAATCAAGTTGTTGACAACTTGCCTCAATGCTTCGTCTATAAATAAGCCTGAAGCAGAAGAATGGTTCACTCTCACTTTTGGACGTGTTTTTCTTTTTTTTTCTCTATCTACAAATCTTTGCACCAGAAATCTTTCTCTTCTCCCACCTTATGTACCACTTTAATTCTCAAGAACCACCGTAGCAGCAGCAGAAAATCCTCTCTGTTAAGAATAATTCGTGAACGAAGTTTAAGTTTCATCCTTGGTCGCTGTGAGAACGAGTGTTCAAACAAAACACACGTTAAGATCGAAAGAAAAGAATCCCTGTTGAGGTAAGGAGAGTTTATTATGTTAATAATGATTTTTGATATCATGGTTGGCTTAAGTGTGTATCTGTTATTTAGTATGCTGCGTAAAATATATTGACGATATCTGTAAATGGTGTAAGGAAGACGACTACCGGGTTGGGTAAGTCGGGTGGAGTATGTTATATGTATATATATTAAAACCTTTGTTTGTGACGTCGACTGTCGGGAAGGGTTGGTCAAGTTGCATTGTCAAACCTTTGTTTGTGACGTCGGCTGCCGGGAAGGGTTGGTCGAGTTGCATGTGTCAAACCTTTTGTGACGTCGGTTGGCCGAGTTGAGTGGGTTCGTTACTCGACAGAACTCGTATGTTATTAGGAAGAGAGCCACTGGGTTACTTACTCAGCACAACTCGTATGTCTTGAGAAAAGAGCTACTGGGTTCGTTACTCGGCAGAGCTCGTACCTTCTCGGGAAAAGAGCTACTGTGTTCCTTCTCGGCAAAGTTCGTACCCGTTTCCTTGTGAATTACTGGGCTTCCTTACCCGGACAACCTTGTGCCGTTATCCGACCTTGTTCGGATTATTACATCAGTTGTTATGGTTAGGTACCAATCCGGTGTATCCTTGTTCACTTGTTTCTAGTGTTTATGAATGACGTATGTGATTACGTTGAGATTGACCATTGTATTGACTTGAGTTATTAAATGCATGAATACCATGGGGAGTATATGGCATTAACCTAATCGGGATGAGTAAACCCGGGTAGGGCCATATATTGATGGTACCCATGATAATCTAAATGCGTTTGGATATACATAAAATACCCACATGGGTGTATGACATTACCCTAACCGAGACGAGTTGATCCTTGGGACGGGTCATACATTGATGGTGCTATGGTGATATTTTATGTGTTGACGTGAGATGTTAAGACCGGGTGGTTAACCTTGCAAGGACCACGGTCAGTGCATCAGTGTACCCAATAATGAGTCAGTATATATGTATATGGGGGGTGTATGACATTATCCTACCCGGGTCGAGTTGAGCACGGGTTTGAGTCATACATTGATAGAGCCCATGTACATACTTCATGCATAATGGAAATAGGATGGTGGTAGTAGGGTACAGAGGTACTAGAAGGACATCTCTGTTTGGAACTCCCTTGTGACTCAGGGTTGATCACCATGAGGGAGGGAGCGACCTGTGCACGAGAGAGTGACCTTGACGAGCTTCTACATCATTTTCCTTTGAGAGGCTATTTCCATAAGGATGATACCACATTGCATTGACAAAGAGATAAGTTTGGAACATGCATCATGACTAGTTATTTTAAGATGAATTGTGAAATGTGTTTGGAGGGGTTGTTCATGGTTGAATGCGTGATAAAATATTTGAATATTGTTGTGATTTTACAATGTTTGAGTTGTCTTTTTATAACTAATGTTATTTATTCAATTATTATTTTACATGATGTACTCATCTTTGCTTTGTTGTACCTTATGGATTGGTACCAGTGATGATCGCGAACCATGTTTGTGTGAGCAGATGGCAGCAGTAGGAGACCGGGAATATGACCTATGTTGGTTGGAGCTGCCAAGTAGTCGGGATGTAGATGGGCTAAATCCCGGGCAGGGTTGTATTTTTGCTAGTTACACCCCTTATTCTAATGACTACACCCCGACGTTTTGCTAGTTACACCCCATCATTTAAATCCTTGTTTCTTTTGAGAATTTTGTACAATTCAGACTTGGTTATTTATAATTACTACCAACTTATGATTATTAATATACAAGTATTATGTTGTATTGCCTCTTTGTATATTTGAGTTTTGATATTGATTATACTTACGAAAAATTTACTACTATTTTTATAAACAAACTTAAAAGGATTTTTAGACATAAATTACCATTAAAAGCATAATTAAGAGTATGATACAGTAGTGACGAGGCGGGTCGTTATAAGACCAACCCTCAACCATTTTTAAAACCAATGAAACAGTACCAAAAGAAATCTCAAAAGAGAAGAAAAAACATATACTTCATTCTGTAATGAAACTACAAGTATATTGAAAAGATCTGAAACTCTATTTAACATACTAGTAGCAACAACCTTAACAAGATCATTACCTGCAATGAAACTACTAGTTTGTTTGGATGGAATATTTAAAATGAGGAAAGTAATTTAAACAGTAATTTAAATTTTTTTTTAAGATAAAATTCAGTCTTGGATATTCTATTTGAAAGATTTTAAAATTCAAGGAATTTTAAACAAAAATTTCAATTAACTAAAATAGAGGAATTGTAATTTCTTACTGAAAAGGAGAGAATTTGAAAATTCTCTCGTTTCAGTTGTGGCTGAGGTGGAGGTAGCTGTTCATGTAAGGGAAAGGGAAGTTGCCGAAGAATTTCTCCCCAGGCGAAAAAGGGGGCTTCTCGCCCGGTTCGACTCTAAATGCATCATTCTCTTCCCACCATTTCTGGACCTTTGATTCTATCTCACGTAGACGGTCACGCTGTGCGGAACTCTTGTCGCTCGCCATGTCTGAGTGGTGGCGAATGCTGCAATGTAATTAACATCGATTTCAGATTGGAAAACCAAAAAAATGGGAAGAATGGCTTTTAATAGTAAAGGAACATGGATGGGTGATACTTGTGTCTGTGTGCTAATGAAGTTTGAAAACAGAGAAGGGAGTTCGCGAGGCGAGACTACGTGAGACAAAGCAACATACAGAGGAAGAAACCAAGCGCGTGATAGAGGTGAAGAGCAAGGGTTTTGCTTGTATCTTCCCTTTTGGGTTGGGTTCATCAGCCCACTTCTTTGGGATTATAGGCTTGTTTATTTTCTATTATTGGAAGTTGATATTATCATCAGCAGTGTGAAATAAAATATTATTTCAAATATACCCTTTTGATGGATATGTGTTTCCATTAAATTGATTTATCCAAACAAATTTTTTTAAAAATTCAAGAATTTTAATTAATGCATTTTAATTTTCTTGAATTTCAAATTTCCTAAAATTTTAAAATACTCTATCCAAACACACTCTACAAGTATTTTGCAAAGATAAATTTAACACAAGCTTTGACATAAAGAAACTAACTAATACAATCCAAGAGTAGAAACTCACGGCCTTGCCCAACAAAACTAATTAAAGTACTGTACATACACAATTTTTAATGCCAATGACTGCAAGTCTGCACTATCCAAAATCCCACAAGAACATGAAAAAACAGTTTTATTGAGGATTTTTGTAAGCTCCACGGGTTTGTACATTCCAAATTCCAACCAAACCATTCACGCTTCCATTATCCAAGAATTCCTCCACAATTATCTTTCCACACACAAAAAAAGTACACAAACGCAAAACGGTCCTCTGTCCAATGGTTAATTAAAAAAGACACAAAATTTACACATATATGTATGTAAATACCACATAATAATCCTAATCGACAGAAACCCCGATCAATTGCCGCATATCAGAAAAGACAAAGATAACAAAGGAAACCACGTAAAAGAAAGTGCAAACATTTAAAACAAAAAATAAAAATATAAACAATAATTGAAACTGAGAAATGAATTGAGATTCCAAGAAGCAGCACATACATAGCAATAGGAAGGAAGAATGCGAGTGAAGAGAAGCAGAGAATGAAGCAACGAAGAAGGAGGATTCGCGCAGCGGTGAAAGAAAGAAGAGAGTATTGCAAAGGAAATTGTTCGCTCCTGTTTTGAGTTGCAGTAAGGTTTTAGTTCGGGTTTGGGATTGTGCAGAAGGCGAGGAAGGTGAGTGTACTTAGCGAAGGCACGTACGCACTGAGCGACGGCATGCACGCACGATCAATACAATGAGGAAGGTGAGCCATGAGCGAACTTAGCGAAGATAACCAGACTCACGAAAAAATGAATCTGGAAACCCTACAAGCGCACGGAAAACGCACCGTTTTGCATAAACTGAAATCGCCAAATCGCAATCAGACTCGCGATTCTACGCCGAGTCCACCGATTCTACTCAAAAAATGATTCTGCTTGCGATTTAACTCGTGTAGGCTTAGTAAAATCGTAGAATCGGACGATTCTACAATTTAAATCTCGATTTTGATAACCAACTTTCGAACTAGGTGCAAAAAGCAACCGCCAATTTTGTGTCATTTTCTCTCAGATGTGGTTTAGTTAGAGAGGTTGCCTACACAAAAAATTGTTGTTTGTTTATATTCACTGTAATTAAAATCGTATATAAAATTAACCTTCAATCTCTCTGTTGCTGTTGTGTAACCCTGTTCAGGGGGCACCAGGCACCATAGCCATTAACTATGACAAGCATGTTAGAAATCAAGTGAAAAATGACTTTTGAAGTAAAGGTATTTTTCTAAAATGAACAGAATTCTTGTTTTTATCCATTTGATCTGCATTGCATTAGAATGTGCACGCTAATCTCAACTGTAAATCAAACATGTACGGTATCATTGATCAAATGAGTCACAAAGTCAATTCATAACTAGTCACACAAAAACTATCAATTAACACAGATAAATAAATGCTGAAACAACGATGTAGTGGAAGGAAAATAAGCCACTCATGTTAGAAACCCAACAACTATTTTAAAAAAAAATATTTTTATCTAACTCTAATACTAAAAACTAAAAGGGCTCCTCTAAAAAAATACTAAACTAAAAAAGGTACTTAGTTATTTAAATACAGTAAGTAATTTCAATTAAACAACTCATGACCTTTTAAGTTTGAGATTTTGAGATAATTAGTTTACAACAGCATGTGACTCTTATTAAGAGCCTACGTCACATACAACCGGGACATCATCCTCAACTTTTAAGGATGATTAATCAAAATTTTGATGCAGATATATTTCTGTACAATGTACAGAATGATGCAACATGTACTCTACTGCTTTCAATTTTCCTGTAACATGTACTCTGCTGATGTTATCACACGATGGTATTGAGAAAGTTCCAACAGTTTTCACAATCCAAATAAAATATATTAACCATATAAATAAAAATGGCATTGCAGATTGGTGCAATGTCCAAGTTGACAGTGCCTAAGATTCTAAAAGCAAAATTGTATTTATATTTATGTACTAGATATCTAGTATACCTTATTGCAACATCAACGGTGGGAGAAACCAACTAAGATTAAGCTAATCACGAGGGGTTTGGATAGGATTCAAACCTCATTTCCACTATTATATAAAAAAGAAAAAGAAAAACTAAGTTCAGAGACCCCTTTTTGCTTTCAATATAGGTCTCTGAACTCTTTTAGATAAAGTACTACCGACAAAGAATATATTTGATGTTAGAACCTAAATCAGGAATTTTATTTCCACAACTTTACATAGTTGTCATAACTTGCAGAGGCAACCATTCCAGTGACAGAAGACTGAGCCAAAGCAGATATTACATTTTCATGCGCAGGAATTGTCATGCTTTTGTTCTCCGTCGTGTTCCATAACTCTATGGACTGCAGAGCACAAGGAAAAAACAATATACATTATTGTCACAGTAAACAAGAAGGTTACACGTCTCATAAAATTTGCCAAGGTAACATTTTTTTAATACTGAAATCCCCTGAGATTTCTTGAAATTACACATAAACCCCCTACTTTTTAACTTTACAGCAACCTCCCTTATATGGATACACGGTATAATGTTTTTTTTTTCCAAACAATTAAGTGTACAGGTTTTAAAAAATGAGGGGTATCAGGAGTAATTTAACAAAACCTCAAGGAGTGTTAGTGCAATTTATCTTTTTTTTTTTTTTCCAATAGATGATTTGAGGCATAAAAAATTCTTATTTTTAGGACTTAGCTGCCTCAAGAAATGATGTTATCTACTTCATGGAAGACATATGATTCGATTTAATATGCTTGTTGATCCAAGTTGATCGGAAGTGAAGGAAATCAGAAGCAAAATTGGGTGTACATCATACACCAGAATTTGTATGAACATTAGTACTTAATAAACTCATTAACTGACCAAGCCAAAATGTTATCAAGTTAAAATTCCAATAAATGCTATCAAGCACTGCTACATATCCAACCAAGACCAGCCCAGGTGCAAAGTTATTTTCACTAGTAATGAATGTTAGGTGGTAAATTGTGATGAAAAGCCACACAAAAAAGAGTGTAATGATGATAAAAATGTTGCAGTGGAAGAAAGGACATACAAGAAAGATAGAGAGTAAAAGACCGAAAACAAATGTATTAGGAAACAGTTGGAGTAAAATATAATTTGGATATGATACGAACTCGATTACGGTGGTTTGGTCAGGTTAGGTGAAGATAAAATGGAAGATGAACTGATTATAGCAGTCAGAGAAGACCAATGAAAATTTTGAAACAATGAAGACCATAATCTAAATGATTTATTGAACTTCTGGTTTTTGATGGAGCCTAATAGTTTTCTTTGATCCATGAGGCCAACCAACCCAACCTAGTAGGATAAGGATGGGATGTTTTCAGAAAAAGAGAAGAAGTGTTGAAATGAGGATGTTTTGCAGTATTACAGCGAAATGGGTGCAGTTTTTTTCCATGGGTCTGATGCATGCAGTCCAGAAGTATGGTTTTTGAATCCATGCATTCATTGCAACAGATAATGAACAAAAGCTTACCGAAATTCCTCCAACCACCAATAAAGTTGAATAACTTGGATGAAAAACACAGGAATGCAATTGGTTCCCAGTGCAGTTGAACTCATGAATGCATTCTCCTCCTGAGGTCAAACTCCAAACCTTCACCAAATTTGAACTCACAGATGCCAAGGCATCACCATTCCCATCCCAGCAAATATAGCTCACTGGTTCAGGATGTCCCTACAAAGACAAAATGATTTGAAGTTTAAACTACAAAATCCATCAAAGATGCAAACCTCAAAATAAAAAGACCATACTGTAGCATAAGGTAACCAATCTTCAGTCCTGCCATCAAATTTTCTGATTTTCCTAGTTAAATTTTTTATCTATACTATTAATTAAATAATTATAACTTAAACATGGAGACTGGATAGGACATCATTAAAAAATAGAAAGAGGAATAGAGAAAATGGAACAGACCCCATCCAATATTTAGAAATTAGCTGAATGAACTTTCATAACACAAACAACCCTCAATTTATGAAGGATGGGTTTCAAATTTATGTTTATAATTATACAATATCAGTGACCTTTGTTTAAGAGATTATATTACAATACTACATTATACATAAGCAAATATGCGTATAGATTTTACTTGGAGGGTGTATATTTGTGTATCAGATTCAACATCAAAAATTGACACTCCTTTATCAGAAGCTGCTGCCAGGAAACGCCCCAGTCTAGGCTGAAACCTCACTTGTGCACTAGCTCCCTGAAACAGCCAATTGTTAAAATGAAATATATTAGAGACATGTGATAAAATATTCAAAGAGAAAATGATATAATGCACTTACTCAACGAACCTTAGTTACACGGGTGCAGGTGGCTGAATTGATATTCCAATACCGAATTTCATTTTCACCATCACAGAAGCAGAAAACCTCAGTCTTCTTAGGATGGAAATCAAGAGACATTATAGCTGATGAATGCCCACTATATTCTTGCACACAACGGCTTGGCTGCATTGAAAGAAAGAAAAGAAATTAGTTAATTACAATGTGTAGAATATAATTGCAAAAAATGAATGAAATGTCAAACACAGGGAACAAGGCCTGAAGAAGCTAGAATCTAGTTACAAGTTTTATACATCAGATGTACAAGTTACACATAATTTATAGGAAAACTGGGAAAAGTATGTTACATTGGTTGTGTCCCATAACCGCACAGATTTATCAATTGAAGCAGTCGCCAACTGAGATGAATTAGGTCTAAAACGGACATCTGTAATAACTGATTTGTGTTCTGCAGGAGTGCTCTCTGTTTGTAAAGTGTCCATGTTCCAGATGTCAACCTAATGCAAATTCCCATAAAAAAGTAACATATACAACTTTTAGCATTTCAATTTTTAAATTGAATGAAAAATTGCTCGCAGCAGTTGTTTGGCAAATTAGCCTAAGATTAGAGATCAATGTCTGATGCTTGGCCTTATAAAAAAAATATTATTGACATCCCCAAAAAATCAATCACTATTATATAATTGAAAAAGGTAAATCACAAGAACATGATAAGTTGCTTGGGATAAATGTTGCCAAAGGGATACTTTTGGGGGATATATATATATATATATATATATATATATATAAAGGCATGATACAGATTAGGAAATTCCTTAGGATACTGGTCTTTAGATGAAAAAACAAAAAAATATAATCACCACATATGTTGAGTATGTTCCTTAAATAAGCCACAATTATGCAAATGAATTACCTTCATGTCATCTCCAGCACTGGCTAGCCACTTTCCATCTGAAGAAAAGTGACAACAAGTAACTTTGCTGCTCCTTGTTCTTATGCAACCAACTTCAGCAAAGGTGAAAACTGAAATGAAAAATAAGGTTAATGATTCTTTCCTGTAATACTTTGAGTAGAGAGACATATACAAAGATTACCTTTTGAAGATTCTTTTTGTTTCTCAGACGGACTTTGTTTCACTGTTCCATAGGGATTTCCACCATCTCCGCCATCATTTGATAGAAAGGATTCGACATTATCATCTAGAGCATCAACATCTCCAAATCGATCCATGTCGTCCTGGTTTATGAAATGATAGTGTCCAGAGCTCAATAATTTGTTCAGCTTATAAACTCAGCATCTCATAAAACATGGGCACTCAAATGTTCTAATCAAGATTAATGGTTACTGTGATAGTATGCAAGTTGTGTTCTAGTTATAGTTTCAGTTCTGTACAACTCATGACAACTGTACGGCAACAACTGTCAATCTATTCGGATGTGATAGGAAGTTATGATACAGTTTGTAATAGTTTGATATAACTAAGTCTACAAATAGAATCCACTTCTTGTACTCATTTGATTGACTATTAATAAAACATATGGTAACTCATATTTTCATCTCTCTCTCTGTTTACTGTTCTTATCTTCTACTTGTTTGCTGCAATCTCAATAGTTAGCTAAATAGGACTTTTCAACATTATGACTGAACTAAACGTCTAAACATATTTAATGATAGATCAATGAGCTGCAACTACAAAGAAACATAAGCTATACAGGTCAACAATCAGGATAGCTGTTATACAAATTACTCCCACATCAAATGTGCAAAGAATACATAATTTATATATACATAGACACATGCATAAACTAAAATTAATGACAAAACTTACCAGCATATTCGACGATGATGCAAGGCCTCCTGTTGTCTCTGTACCATACATCATCATGCTCTTTTGGATACTGTTAACATGTTGTAAGCTGCTTGCTGTATTTAATCCATCACCAGGTGTATGTGTTGATGGTGATGAAGTAGGGGAAGGAGCAGCAGTGTTACCAGTACCAGTGCTATTGGCAGCTCCAGATTTTCTTTTTCTGTTAGTCTGATGTCAAAGCAGAAATACTATGTTAATTAGCTTTGAAATTGAGATAAATTTGAGGTGGGGACAAAGAATGATAGAAAATCAAAATATATAGCCATGGAAAATAAATCTAATAGCAGCATCAGCCTAAGAAATTAAGGTAGTATAAAGTAAAAAAAAAACATCAGATCTCTGTCCCTTTCCATTTTCCAAACACAATTAAATAAAAAAATAAAGGTGAAACAGCATAGGATGGACACTTGATACCACATACATCTGGTCACATTCCATGCAGAAAAAAAAAATGACATAAACCTGCTGCTGTAATTGCTCCTGCTGTTGAGAATGAGATAATGATTGTTGTGACTGAGCCATCTTCATCTGCTACACCCATTAAAGATAAAACAAAGGAAAATTAAAATTGACCTCCAACAAGTGTACTATGTTTCAATTTGTATCATACAACAAAGGAAAATACAGTGTAGATATTACCAACTCAGAACTAATTTATATGACTTGCCTATGAAGCAGAGAATGAAGGTGATAATTATACAAGGTAAGCACATACTTTTCCATTTTTCTATTATTAGTAAGACCATCATGTCCACGCTACTTAGGAGATGCATCTTTTTTTTTTTTAATCAACAGCAATCATGAAGAAAATAAGCTTATAATAGCACACTATAACTACTTGGTGACAGGAAAGTTTCCTCAAGTCCTCATGTATATTATTGAGAGATCAAGGAGGGGTTTTCAGCATGAAATGTATTCACTTCTCCCACTGAGAAGTTTAGAGAAATATTTATCACAGGTCTAGGCTGACATTTTAAGTGACTTGCTATTTTCTTGGGATTTTTGGAATCTCAAGGGAGTGAAGCCACATTGGAAGCCTTTTTTAAAACTTTATTGTCTATTATAAAGTCATGAAATATTTTAATTCTTTATTATTGGTTTTTTAAGAGTAAAATGTATTCATTTGTTTATGTATAGAAGTATCAACTATTAAGGGTTCTGGAGACTCACTCAAGCAATTCATAGAACTTCTGTCGAATTTCTGTAAGTCAAAATATATGTGTGTGTGTGTGTGTGTGTGTGTGTGTGTGTGTGTATGTGTGTGTGTGTGCGTGATGCCTGTTGATTGTTGAATTTAAAGATATTATATTATACATGTTAACCAAACATTAATATTTCTAAATTCTAATTGACCTTTTTAAATTTTTGAAAAGCTAGTCCAACCTTAGGTGAATCTGACTGCATTTGAGAGCAAATAGATCCATCATTTCTGGTAGACTGACCATCCTTTGCACTTATGCTACCTCGAGGAATACCAGAAAGTCTACGAGGATCCATGTCACCATAATTAGAATTCCCAAGGTTATTTTGTGCCTGAGCCTGTGCCAAGACCTGTTGCTGTTGTGATGCCAAAACAAATTGGTTCTGGGTTGTCAAATTGGGCTTAGGAACTTGTACACCCAAATTAGGTTTTAGTTGATCAATTCCCTGTAAAAGAAGGAATAGGTCAACTATTTCATCCTCAAGGAGTTTAACAGAACTTTAGAGAAACAACATTGATGACAATAATATTCAACTTACAGATGCTAGAGGCCAACCCTTCAATGGAAGACCTGTAACCCCTTGATTTAATCCTGAAGGATGATTAATAAACAAATCATAACAATCAATGGAATTACTCGACCATGCCTAATACTGAAGACAAATTAAGTAGCCATATCATGTCAAAGCCATGAGGAATATCTCTGCAAGAGATTAACAATGAAACTCCACATAAAATCCAACACAGCAAATGCATGACAAAACCCATTGTAAGGTTGCAAAGCTTGCATTTCCAATGAAGAGTTTCCTTCATCAATAAAGATATGGGTATCATAATTTTAAACTTATGTCAATGGATTATCAAGAAAAACAACAGGAAAAAAAGTGTCTTTCTTTTTCACCACAAAAACTTAAAGCAGCACCTGGCCTTCTAAACCACAGCCATGCACAGGAAAAAAGAGAGAGAATGATGTGAAAGACAAAGAAAAAGGACTGGGAGTAACAGCATGAAGGTGGGTACCTGCACTGCCTAACCCAGATTTTGATTGTAAAATTGCTTGTCGATAAACTGATGTATCCATAGGCAAACTCTTTGGAGAGGCACCTAAATTAACTTCTCCTTTGATGTCCTGTAAACTTAATGTATCAAGTTGCTTGTCACAGTAGAGGTGAAAATAGAATAGAGATGAACTTGAAAATAGTAGAAAAACCACATGAAATGGCTAACTTAGAATATAGTTAAAGTAATTACAGTGGTCAAAGGAGTCCGCCCTGGAATTTGCTGCAATGCAGTGGACATATTCCCTGAATTTCCATGAACCAATTGGCTGAGGCAGCAAAAAGAATCCAAAATATTAGCAGTCCAATCCAAGTTGTTAAAATCAGGTTAAGAGTAGCACTCTAGCCCCCAGTAAATAAAAAGCTAAGCAAATTTATTTACCCTTGATGACTAGCTGCTGATTTGAGTAAGGCCATCCTATTGGGATCAATAAGAGTTGGTGATGCCTCTGAATCCATTGAATGAGGGTGTTTCATTCGTTCTTCATACATTTTCATTGCCAACACACTTGCTGGTGGCTGCCCCAACATTCCTTCAGAGTTCATGGCATTTATGGAACCACCAAGAGCAGGATGATTAGGATCTCTTCGCTGTAACTGTGCACTGCGTTGCTGCATTAGTTGCAATTGCTGCATTTGAAGTTGTTGCTCTCTAGCTTTTGTTTGCTGGGTCTACCAACATGCAAATACATATATATTCAGTTTGCTAGCAGTACTTAAAATAACTAAGGAACAGAAAAGCATAGGTGCTGCATTATAAGATCACCTCAATGTAAGCTGCAGCAGCCTCAGAATGTTTCTCATTTGTCCTTGAGATGAATATGTCCCAAAACACAGACCACCACTCATAGAGAAATCCTCCAGGTGCATCAATAGCTGTCAAAGACCAAACAATACAACTCAGACATACACTCCTTTGTTACACTTCCTTCAGCATATATAGTTATATACTATCATAAACTCATAATGATGTCCATTGAATTTGGACAACAAAGTTTAAACAAAAGATGAGATTTTGTTAGAAAAAAGAAAGAAAGAAGCACCAAGCTCAGAAGATAAGTTAACCTCCCAGAGAAACCAATTCACTACTGCTCTCTTTGGACAAGGAGTGATATAGGGAGGAAAGAAATAAGAGAGAATGCAATAAGAAGGATGTAAATAAAAGGGAAATAGAGTAGAAAAAATGTCTTGTTTGGATGGATAGCAATTAGAACAAAAGAAGTGAAGAAAATCCCTCTGTGCTTATTTGGATGAGTGATTGAGAGAAAAGAAATAATTTGATGTCATAAAAAAATTATACTAGCTAAAAAATGATTTTTTTAATGAATTTAATTAGAATACATTATCAATATAAAAGTTTTTTACACTATCAACTCATCCTAGTTTGCCATTTTATTGATACTCATTGACTTTTATGATAATTAATTTTTTAAGATCCTTCTCGGGACACAATCCTACTCAAGCCAGGTAAGACCACTATGGATGACAATGTTCTCCCTTATAGTATTTAAGGCTGTTTCATACCTCAGGACGAATTTGAGACTATTGGTTAAGCTTGAACAACCTTGGGTCAATTGATCCATGTGCTAAGTGATTATGATAATTACTTTACAACTCGTACCTAAGGTGATATCTTATTAGTTGACAGTATAAAAATCTTTACACAAAATTATTTTTTTATGTTCATGTCATAAAAAAATTGATTTTTATTTAATACCAAAAAAATATCACGGCCCCTTCTCTCTTCCCATTTCACAGTTGATATTGACGGAATTCTTCTTGTTGTGCCCCCTATTCCAAAATTCCCTCTTGCCCTATGTTTACACTCATTCAACTTATTTCCTTTCCTCCTAATTTCACCCAAACAAACACACCGTACATGTTTAACAAAGAAAACCCTTGAACCAACGAACTGGACTGCTAATAAACTACTCACAAATAAAATTGTAGAAAAACATTTTAACCTAATTCATACAATGACCATGGTGGTGAGGCAAACTAAAACACAACATTAACATTGTAAAGAATAACCACCAATCTCACCTACTGGATCCGTGGAAACTTTTCCTTCTGTGACAAAAGCTTTTGCAGCGGCATGTAATTTTCTTTTCATCAAATAATCATAAATATAAACATCAAGCCTGCATCATAACGGGAAAACAAATAATAAACAAATATAACACGTTCCAGAAGATTTTTTAAGTCGGGATCAAACGCAGAAGACGGTAGAGGGGAATTTTTTTAAAAAAGAAAGCCAGGAATCTAGCAAGTGACAACACACATTTTATCAGCTTCCCAATTACTCTGATTCGGAGCCATAGTGGACTTCATCTGCACAAACCCAATTTCCAAGAGACTAGAGATCTTCCCTGCAAAAAAGGAAAACTTTATTTTTGAAACCTTAAATGCAAGAATAACTCATAATACAGGTAATTAAATTAAATTCCATGAGATTATTACTTTTAACTTGTTCAATTAAACCTTTTAATTGCCACTGTGAATTGCTCTCACAATTCTTAACAAATTCTTTTTCCTTTTTATCTCCTTCTAATTCCATCTTATTCTCAGAAACAGCACAGAACAAAGAAAAAACCTCAATCAATTTCAACTTTCACAACTGAACCAGAAAGAGAAAAAAAAACCATACCAGTCCCTCAGATCAAAGCTTAAACCACCACCCCACAAGCTACCCACTTCCCGAAAACCTGTCACAGGCCATGAAAAACCATAATTAGGCAAAAACAAATAAGTATGGTTCAATTCAATTAAAGGGTATGCCATTAAAGGAACATGTTTTGTTTTCTAGCTTTTTTTGCAACCTTAAAAGACGGTGTTGGACTAGAATGAAAGTGATCAAAACCTCACCAGAGAAAATCTCGGATTTTTTTTTGCTTTCTTGAGAATCAGAACAGAAGGAAGAGAAAAAGAAAAAGCGTGGAACTAGTTTGAGTACGAGTGAAGTGCAACAACCCACGCTTGAGTTTTCACACAAGTGGAGAGAGAATCCACGGTGACAGAGATATTTAGAAGGGAAACGTACAGTGTTATTAATGCAAGTTTGGTTAGGTTAATTTTTTTAATATTTGAACTACTTTATTTTTTAAGGATAAAATAAATCTTCAAGTGGATTTCACCTAAAATAAATAAATAATTCTTCTAGTGGAAGAAAGGTGCCTGCATTTTTTTTTTAATGCAAAGATAAAAATAAATGAGAAATCAATAGAAGAAGACAAGATTTAATAGAAAATGAAAAAAAAGTTATAATATGTAGATAAAAATAAGTGAAAGCGTGCTTATTTTATTAGTTGATCTTTATCTTTATATTACAAAAAGTAAAGAAGTTTTCGAGGGAATTTTTATGCATTTAAGAAAAAACTAAAATATTTATTTCTATATATTTTTCAATTATAGATCAATTATTAACTAATTATGATAAATATTTGAAATTTTAGATAGTTATATTCATTATTATCAATCTGATTTAAAATTATGAATAATTAAATTTATGATAATTAATATTAACAAATAATTATAATGAGTATTTGAAATTTTGATTAATTAGATTAATTATTATCAATCTGATTTAAATTTTTGAACAATTAAATTTATGTTAATAAATAATCATAAATTAGTTATTATTAAGTAATTATGATAAGTAATTAAAATTTTGCATAATTAGATTAATTATTATCAATATAAACATTAATATAAAAATAATTCTATACTTTTAAATTAACTAAAAATTATCTATAAATATAAGTATTTGAAAATTTTGAATAATTAAATTAATTATTATCAAACTAATTTAAAATTTTGAATATATTTTATGTTTTTGATACAAAAATTAAGGCAATTAAAATCATTAAATTATAATAATTTATAATTTGAAATTAACTAATATAAGCAATACATACTTGAATTATTTTTTTAGTATTTTTTATAATGGTCTTATATCATATGATTACTAAGATTCTTATTTTTTCTAATTACGATGCACTACATTTGTCATGTATATTTTGTTATATTTATTTATTTATTTTTGTTACATATTTTATTCTATTTTTTAATTTATTAGTTTTTCATTTATTCTGTATCCTAAAATTGAAAAATCAATTTAATATAAATATAGATGAATAGTGTGTTTCTCTTTTCTATTGTCAATTTGTCCTGAATTTTCCCTCAATACTTATTGAAAAAATAATATAAAGATGTATATAATTTCTGATATTAAACTCGGGAATCATATAAGATTTTAGTTTGAATCATTCGATTATGAATTTTTTAAAATATTGATTCCAATACTACGATTTCACTTAAGTAGCTTTTTGTTAAGGTTAAAAGACTTTCACTTTTATTCATATGAAAGGGTAAAAGAAACTTTCCTTTCCTGTATAAATATCGGGTTATGTTAGGAAAATCACTAAATTTATAGTTTATTAGTACGTTGTTAAATTGTTAATAAAAATTCACATGTTGTGCAGTAAAGGAAATTCATTAAAAAGTCAAAACATGTGGACAATGACTTGCTATCAAATATTTTCCAAATTTTCCTAAATATTTTGACTGCATTAAATAAGGGTAATAATTACTAAACAACATTTTTCAACTCATCAATATAACAAAAAAATATAGGATTCCAATCTTCTAAAATACTACATGTGCACTATGTTTCATAGCATGAAAAATACTTTATTAAAAAAGACTACATTTACTTCAATGATATTTACACTATAAAAAATTAGTCTCATATTTCTATTATAAAATATCTTACTTTTAAAAGAGGAAAAATATTACATTTAAAATTTGTTTGAGGCAATTTTATTAGAGATTAAAAATTACTTACAAGTAAAACCAAATTAAACAATTATTAATAAAAAAAACCCTTAAAAAACTAGCTTAATTTTGATGAACAACATAATAAAAAAAGTAGTTTTTAGAAAAGTATTACATAGAAACTTATGATTGACATGATAATGTAAAATCTAGTTATGTTTATATGTGAAAAATGATTTATTTAGTAGAAAATTTCATATTCAATTCATTTTGTATACAAAATTTCTTAAGATTAGAAGTAGTCACATTATAAATGAAATTAATCTCTAATTCAATAAATAAAAATATACATCTTTAACATATGAAAAAAAAAACTAGTGCTTGGAGCTTGGCTTACACAAAACTTTTTTAGAAAGACCCCTTCGAATCTCGGCAAGGAACTTATTAGTTTAGCTTGCTTTATTTATTTTCTTTGCTCTCAATTTTCACTTTGTAACTTCGTTGTACAATTAAACCTAAGCATATTGGATAGTGTAGCCATTAAAAAAGTTGATTAATCCAATTAATAACACTGAATATGTTTGTAAATTGTATATTTTATAAAATTATCCTTAAGGTATTGGAATTTGTCTTCTTTTTTTTTTCGTGTAACTTGTCATCTCTTACTTTCTATTTAATTTTTTTTTATCTATTTAATTAATGTGCCATACTCTTCTTCTTCAATGGAGAGAATGAATATATCTTATTAATTTATAACATTTATTGTAAAATACTTAAGAATATTTGATAAACAATAATTAATATAAAAACAACATGAAAAAAGTCATATAAAAAAGACAAATAAATTTTAAAAAGACTTTTATATTTTTATATTTAAAAACAGAGGTAATAATTAACGTTGTGCTTCCTGCCATCATCTTTCGTAGATAATTAAATTGTTTAATATTTATAAGTTAATTGAGTGTTGCTTATTTTTCTTGAAAAGTTTAGTTCAATTCCATTTAATTAACTTATTAAAATAATTTTATAACATAAAGTCACACGTGACCATGTGATGCTTTGTTATGGGATTGATTTTTTTTACACAAAAAAAATCTATTTGATTTCATCTAAAACAAGAATACATGTTGGAATATAATTAAATGCATGCCTAGATGTTAGCAAAAGAGCATGATACTCTGGTTAACTTGTGAGCAATATTATTTTGACTTGCTTCCTTACAAAACTCACCAATGAATTTGAAATTAAATTCAAAACCTCCCTACAATTGGACAGGATATGATGATTTGAACATCAATGAAGTTATCCTTGCAGCACATTAAATCATCCACCACTAATTTACAGTCAACTTCAATGGTAATATCTTGCAAACCCAGCTCTTGAATCACAAACCTGCACCAAAACAGCTATGGTCTTGGAAGATGGCAACATGTGTGTTGAGTTTAAAACAACCTGTTGCAAGAGACCTCCATTGTTAGTTTTCGCGCGTTTATGATGTGTGCACATTATGGAAATTTTCTTTCCTAGCATGCTTCCACTCCAATGGAAACTGAGTTGCCATAGAGGTTGATACGTGAACTGGTAGCTCCTCTTCATTCCAGATTTTTTTATTCCTTCTTATCCATATAGCCCATGAAATGATAGCAAGAGTCTCCTTCTTCTGGGGTGAGAGTGTGGTTAAAAGATCAAACAACAGCTCTTTGATTCCCTCTTATGTTGTGATTTTATGCTGAATATTTGACCAAAACCTGCCATTTGCCAAACTGTTTTTCATTATCACAATGAAATAATAAATGTGAACTTCTTAGCGCCTCTCACACTTTGACATTTCATGTGATATTTTATTCAACTTTTCATTGGTCAAAATCCTTCATCATTCAGAACTTTCCGTAGATAATTCTTTCTGAGACATCAACAACCAAACACCGCTCGATTACTCTTAAATGACTGTCCTTACAAATTTATATAAGATTGTTTTAACGTTTTTTGTCTTCACTCACACGCTTTATGGAAGATCACTAATCTTATAAATATTCTAAGTCAAACACGCTTAATTGCGAAGTTCTTAATTGATAGATTATCAAAAAGTATATGCATCTTATTAATATAAGTAATACTAATTAATTTTTTAAGTCATAATCGATTATACAATTTTATACCTGTACAATCTCAAGATCCCTCTTACTCTAATGTGATTTTATGTTGAATATTTTACCAAAAACCTGCCTTTTGGCAAACTGTTTGCATGATCACAATCAAATAATAAATGTCATTCATTTTCATTTCAGTTTTCACATAAATGACTCCCATGAAGACATAAAACTCCTTGTTTTTTGAAGTTTGCTATGAGAGGGCAAGCAGCCTCTCAAAATCCTCCATAGAAAGTGCTTTAACTTAGGAGAGACATGTAAATTCCAGACCTTCACCCAGTCTGCTTTTATTTCGAGGTGATCTGTTTGAATAACTAAGGAATCCATGAGACAATGATAAGCTGTGCTAACATAATTATTTTTTTTCCCATTTTTTGAAAATCTTCAAAGAAGTTTATCAGAATTGGACACATTTAGTAATGGGATTTTATTTATTTCATGAATATCTTGTGGGACGAAAAGTTGGTGAAGGATGTCCTCCCTCCATGTGAGACTCATGGTTAATGAGAGTATTTACACTGTGTCATGTCCCATTGAAAATGATGTCAAAATTTGTGGATTGTCATGAGGTCTAAGTCAAGGTTGGTCCCAAATTCGAATATTACTTCCATTTTCCATCATCCATCTTCTACCTTAATTTACTACACCAAACAAAACTTATATTATGCCGCAATTGAGGTTTCCAAAATATTTTCATTTGACAAATACTTAACTTTGAAGATTTTAGGAAAAATATTAATTTAAGATAAATTTTTTGTATTCAATTAAATTAACCAAAATTTTTAATTGTGATCAATTAATTATTTTTTACTGTATTGATCAGTTAATTAATTAAACCTTATAATAAGAATATGATGTAGTATAGTATATATTAATATGTAAAGATTTTCTATGCTGTGAATCTGTGATCAAAGGTGTAAAGATTTTATATATTATTATTATTATCATCATCAAATTACAAACTAGTATGATAAATTTATTCACTTGTATTAAAATTCATATAAAAACTTATTTGTAATTGAATACATTTGCAAAAGAAATAATATATACTAAAAGTCCATTTCTATTTATCTGAAAATAATATTCCTCTAATTTAGTTAATCTTTTAGCCTATGAATCTCCGTAACCCTTGGCGGCTCAATATTTCTCCCCAGCTAATGAATTGTATTCCTCTCAATATTTTTTGAAGCACAAATTCTCTTGTCTCTCTTTCTTTCTCTGCCTCCAATCCCAATATTCTCTTCCCTTCTCTTCTTGAGTTGCAAATTGCAACCTTTCCCACCACCAATTGAAAGCCCGAAACATTCTTCTTCAACCAAGCTCTACCCTCTCTTGGGAGGAGGCATAGGATACCTGTGGTTAAAACCAAAAAAGAAAGACAGCTCTACCCTCTCACGTTGAAACTCACATGCCATTCTCTCTTCACTTACCCACCAACCACCCATCATGGAACCTTCCAAACCCCAAGCAACCAACACCCACTAAGAAAAACCTCATTTTTCGGCGATTCCCGGCCTTTTCCTCGCTCAGAACCTCCCTCGACTGCGTCTCCGATGGAGGCGTCGAGAAGGGCTCTTCTTCGAAGCCAATTCGGCTCCCATTCGTGGTGAGGAGCCCCGCCAGGGTCTCGAGATTCTTCTGGACCGGAAACTGCTTGCAGGTCGTGAGCGTCGACGGTGGCGGCAGAGCGGCTTCTGACGTGAGTTTTGATGATAGGTGGCTGAGGGCGTGTGCCTCTGTTGTGTGGGACTTCTTCATTCCGAGAGGGGTCACTGGGAACTATGTGGAGTATGTCAAATGGAAGCTTCTTCATCGGGTTTTCAGCTCCGCGCTTCAAGTGCTTGCCACTCAGGTACTTGCTTTTTTCTAACACCTTGTTTGTTTATTGTTTGCAAAAACAGTTTTATTTATTTATTAAAAGGACACAACTTCGATATAGTTTGATAGGAGAAGATATAAGGTTGAGCTAATGGTTAGGAAAGGATGAAGGGAGAAGGGAGGAGGAGAGGTTGTAGGTTCGAATCCTCCATTTTTTTTTCTTTCTAATCGGCAAATGTTAATTTGTTATAATGTTAGTTTTTGTTAGAGAGGGAATCAAACCCGACCTTTTCCCGCTCTTTCCTTCTTGTTTAACCATCCAACCTACCTTATATCTCCAATAGGTGCTTTTGGTGCTTTTCTCTGATTGGAATTGATATAGTTTCATCATGGCCACCGAAGAATTTCATTTACATATCTGTTAGGAATCTGAGGAGGGGGAAAAGGAAGGGAACCATGACTTGAGAGTAAAACTCAAAAGGAATCATATTGAATAGAACAAAGTAACTAGCTCCTAACTGAATTGGAACTAACACTTAACTAATTGCTTCTCTGTTAATTGATTTTCAACAACTTCACTAACATCCTGTTTAATATCAACAAGGGAACTCTAATTCTGATTGAAGACCAACACTCAAATTACTTAGATTTTGTTCTGTCTCCTCTGCACATTTGAAAGTCTTTGTCCCATGAGCATACTTTTGTTTTCCAAAGTTTGTCTACCAGGCACTTGAATTGAGCATTGAGGAAAACAGAAGAAGAGGATGAGAAAACTTTCGTTAGCTGTTTCTGTTTTTTGGTTTTTTAAAATACTTGTTTTGGAAACAATTTTCAAAATTTAATATAATTTGGATGAGAGATTGATTTTGCTGAGTGGTTTGGAATTACTCTAGAAAATAGATTTAAAACAAAAAGAAAGTGAGAAGAGAATTAAACAGGCCATGGGTTTGAAGTTGTTAAGTGGCTGTTTGGTTTTGTGCCATGTGGTGGGGGTTGTTAAGGATTACTTTGAAAATTGATAATACCTTATATGTTCATTCATGTGGAAAAATTTAAACTTTTTAGTCTGTCTCTGTTGCCATGTGTTCTACACTTCTACCTACGCATACAATGAGGAGTTTGTGCATGTGAGAGAAAGGGGGAAATTGTTATGTGCCTTATTTGTGTGATGGATTTATTTGCTTTAAAAAAAATGCATGTGAGAGAGAGAGGGAGAGAGTGAGTTAAACAGGGTTCTCTGTTTCCTTATCACATAATGAAGGTGTCACACATTTTATCCTCGTTTAAGTTGAGATGAAAGTTCTTCTTGGTCTCACTGTAGTGGTTTGCCTTGCATGAGAACTTACTGTGTTACAATGGATTGGTCTCAGGCAATGTTTACAGCCATGGGAGTTGGATTCTCCAGTTCCCTTCCATCAGCTGCTGCCCTTAATTGGGTCTTAAAAGATGGTCTTGGACGACTAAGCAGATGCATATACACTGCTAGCCTAGCATCTGCTTTTGATACAAATTTAAAGGTATTTTAACTCTCATTTTGGAATGAATATATTTTTGTTAAAAAGTCACCTGAACTTCAGAAGTATAACAATTTGAGGTGATGGTGGCAATTAATTTGAAACTACAGTTTTTAAATGCTAATCATATTTGAAGAAATCTGATGAATTTTTCTCGTCATCTTTTTGGTACCTGCTGTACAAAGAGGGTTCGGTTCACTACATCTGTCCTTTTTGTTGCAAGCATTGGACTTGAGTTACTTACTCCTGCATTTCCTCGATGCTTCCTGCTTCTTGCAACTATTGCCAATATTTCTAAACAAATAAGCCTGGCTTGTTACTTAGCAACTCGGGTAAGGATCAGACCTCTACAATATATAGTTCTCTATTAAATTGATTTTTTTTAAATGTCTCTTGTTTTGGAGCTGTTCTTTGTATGCTATTATACTTTTAATGGAATTTCGTATATGAGGCAAAGTAATCTGCATGGTAGTTAATAAGATATAACCTATATGGGTGCTGCACGTTAAGAGTTCATGTTTTTATCTTTGTATATTGGTTGGTGGTACCCCTTGTACCTCAATTAATATATCTGTTATTTGCCGATTTAAAAAAAAAATCCTCATGGTAGTTGTGATATAGTAAAATAATCTCTATAGCAGAAAAATAAAGAAAGCTGTGTTCTAGGTAGGCATTAAATTTATTTGACATCTTAATATGTTATATGAAATGGTGTAACAATGTTGGGGTGAGGAGTTAGAGAAGATTAGACAGAAATGTCCAATTCTTGCGCTGCCAATATAATAACTCACTAATTATTTTGTTCCTTTTAATAACAACTATTTTAAGTCTTGTAGGTATGCTTAAAATTCAAGAGATTTGATTGCTGTGTATGAATTATGATATTACTAATTACTATATTAGTGGATCTCACCGTCATTGATGTACTTTGTGCCACTATTCTGGTTTCATGTTCGTGTTGTATGTTTGAATAAGATAGCTTTTGTTTCACAAGGATAGATGCTAGCCATAATTATGTAATACAAATATGTTATCAAGTATGTGAATGGGACGCCCAAAGCTGTCAGTTTTTCTTTAGACCTCTGGATTTCTGTTAGTAGACAACTTGTCATGCTGATTGCTAGTTTCTTTGTTCTGTGTGACTTCTTAAACCATACCACCTTATATACCATTTCAATAGTGCACAAAGTGCTTTTGATAGCATGAATTGCCCATCTTTTCTATTTGTATGTTGGTTGTGGATTTGCCTTTTGCCCAACTAAATGTACAATAAGTTCATCAACAGAGGACGTGTCTTGTGAAAATTCTCTGCTTTTGTGTTGTGTATAGTGATTGACAACGTCTTTTGACCCATGAATTTTGGTGTTTTCACTTTGTTTAAACAGTCAGCTGTTCATCAAAGTTTTGCAATAGGAGACAACCTTGGTGAAATTTCTGCTAAGGCACAGGTCAGCATGTGCATTTCTTTCTTTCTTTTTTCCATAATATGTATCTTGAATGCATTATTTTCTGATTTTTTTTTTATATGTTTCAGATTCAAACAGTGTGCTTTGACATCCTTGGTCTTATGCTTGCTGCACTTGTTAATCTGTGGATAGAGAACCATCGAAGGTTTATCTAGATCCATTAATTAAATATTCTTTATATATGTGTATATACACATACACACACATTAATTAAATGTTCTTCTTGTTCATTAGATGCATAATACTATAAGTTGGCTAAGCTGTGGAACTAAGACCTTATCTTCAATAAGAAAAAGAAAAGCTTTACACGATGTTACATAGCCAGTTGACTTGTGTTGGTGTATGATATATTTTTCTAGTTTTTTTGCATAAATAAATTGGCTTATCTTTTAACTTGAGTTATTTCCTGGCTTGCAAGACAACAAGCAGGTCTCCATTACTTTATTTATCCTTTTTTTGCTGCTATGGACCTTTTTGGGATTTATCAAGGACTAAAGACTGTCCATCTGCAAACCTTGACTAAGGTAGGTTTTCTAGTGGCTTGAAATATTAAATTGTGTATATTATTTTTTTTCTAATTTATAATCTAGGACAAACTAATTTTTTTTCTTCGTTTAACATTAAAAATGTAAAGTGTGATGGGATTCAGGATGTCTCCACTTTTAGACAAGTGCAAAGAATCAAGTTTTAGATTTGCTATCATTACTGACACATTAAAGAAAAGATTTTATTATTATCATATGTTGGTTTAGTCTTATTCTGTTTTGGTATATCCTTTTTATTAGTTCATTTTACCCCTCCACTTGTATATTTTGTTTTATAAAAACATCCATTTTTTAAACTGTTTTTTGTTGTATGGCATTAGACTTTTGTCGAGAGTATTTATTTATTTTCTTGTTGGTGTGTTATTGTTTTAGGATAGGCTTGAAATTATTCTGAGCACTTGGATTGAGTGTGGATATGTGCCATCCCCTGCAGAGGTGAGCGACAAAGAAGGAATGAACTTTCTGGGAGTGAAAGGTGATATGCTGCTGACTCTTCTATTTCTTTTCAATACTGTCCAAGTCGTGTTCTTCACTAGTGAGCTTATAGTCAACTAATACGGTTTGATTCAGGTAAAAGCTTGTGGCCAATAAGAATAGGGTGCCTAAATCCCAAGGACCAAGTACCCAAGTGGTCAATGAAGACAGTACAATGTATAACAGATGAGGATTATTACTTTGTGTGCGCGGAGATCTTTGATGGATTAAAACGAACCGGAAAGGTGAGCATTATTATGAGAGTATCCTGGTGGACCTATTCTTCCTCATAACATCCTATAAAGTAGCATTTTTTAACTGTTCGTATTTTGCTTGTCTCTTTTGGTGGTAAACCCTCTAGCCGTCTATCCTTCTTTCCATACGTGAAGAAGCCAAAGCAGTACATATAATCATGGGTTTGCTGCAGGTAATATAACCTCTCTTCTTAGTGTATTTTCAACTATTTTATGATTAATGCACCGTTACTGGTAGCTAATTGAATTTGGATTCTCTCTTGTTATGATAAAGACAAACAATTACAGTATGACCCACAATTGTTTATGTTGGGTCCGTTAAACTTGCTTTTGTATCTTTTACTTTCATAACATAAATGCTAGTAAAACGCTCTTTTAACACTCTATTATACAGACTTTCTAGTTTATTAACTGAAATTTATTGGAAATCACAAAATTGTGGATTTCACTTATTGAAAATTTATTGTAATTTTCAATAAATTTTAATCAATAGTAGAGTCAGTTTGTGTTAGAAAGAATGTATTAGAGAGTGTGTTGTTAGCACTTCTCTAACATAAAAGGATCCAAATCCAACGAATTAATTTGATTTCAGCTGGAATAGAATACTCTCCATTTACTTTGAGAGGTAAAAACTCTGACCTGAAACCAGTTTTGCTCATTTTAAGGATATATTTTGATATGACACTTTAAAAACAAAATTCTATGTTCAGGCTTGCTACATCAGAAAGGCTCTACTCATGAACAGTACTAGGTGGGAGATTATTATAGAGGAAAGCCATGCATCAGACTCAACAATGGAGGATTGGTCTGTAATTGTTGAGGATGCCAAGAGATCTACAGAAAGGGATATGTCTAATTTGATTGAACAAATGGTGGGAAAGGGTTGGATGGTGAAGAACATTCTATTGTCAACACAAGAGCAGACTCGATACAGTTTTGTATGTGATTAGTGATAGTTTTCAAAATTTGGCTGGCTCCTTTATTCAATGGGAGTGTTTGGGGATACGATATCATTCATTTTGAAGATTAGACTAAAGATTAAGGTAACAAATGTGTTGTATATTCATAACTTTCATTGTAACCAAAAACTATATTCATAAATCATAATTAATCTTCTGCTGGAGGGTGTTTTTAAGCCCATACATTGATTATGTAAGGTATACCTGGATTGTACCATTATACATTAACACAGAAAAAGGGCTATGCTCTTCTTTTCTTCTTATTGTTTATGTAACTTATATTATCTTTGTACGCGATTTCCAGTGCACCCAATGGTTAGGGTAGATATCATCTATATCTGTTGCACCATTGCCAATTACTCCTCAATAAAACCTCAAATTTTATGATGATTTCCGGGTCACGACCAAAATAGCAATAGTTGGCAAACCAAAGATTCAATTGGAAGTGAAAACTAATGTTATTTTAAGAAAATAAATTAGATAATTTAAAAAATTAGATAATTTGTTTATAATTATAAGAAAAGTAACTGGTTAAACAAAGTATATTTTTGTATAATTTAGTTAATTTGTTTTATAATTTTGATAATTTATAAAAAATAAATTATAAGTTAATATTTCAAAAATTATAGATAATTTTAATGAAATAATATATTTTAAATTCAAACATATCCAACTGTTGTCTCGTGTGCACTAAACATTAAATATAATTAAAGTTCTTATCCATCCTAATTAGAGTGTATTAATATTCAATACCAAAAATTTTGGACAATAAAACTATTAGTTATTTTGTTTTTTTTTTTCTAAATTTAATTTAACGATCGTATTTTATCATTTAATTTTTTTAAAATATTTTTTTTCTCTCTCCTACCTTCTTTCCACTATTATCTCTTATGTATATGGATTTTTTTATATTAAATGATAAAATATGACAATATCCTTAAATTAAAATTTGAAAAACAAAAGATTCAATGATTTTTAGTCAATTTTTTTTTGATGAATACAAATATACACTAGGGTGGATAGCATTTTTCTTTTAAAAATTAGTTAACAAATTAAAATTAGATTAGTTGTTAATAGTTATAAGAAAAGTAACTAGTCAAATAAAGTGTATTTTTGTATGATTTAGTAATTTTTAAAATAATTTTCATAATTTATACAAATAAATTATAAGTAATTTTAATGAAATAATATTTTTTAAATTCAAATATATTCGATCATTATCTATAGTTTATTATCTAGTGTGCACCAAACATTAAATATAATTAAATTTATTATCTATTTTTATTTTATTTGTATATATTGGATGTGTTTATTTAAATTTAAAAATAATAATTTTAAAATAAATACTTTAAAAAAAGTATTTTTTAAAAATAGATAAAATTTACTTATTAATGAAATAAATAGCTATTTATTTTAAATAAATTTAATTTAGACAAACCATAATTTTTTTTTATTTTATTAAAAAAAACTTTTTAAAAATAAGTTAAAAGAATCTCACTTAAGTTCTACGTATCCTATCTGGCCACCGAATACTCCCAAAAGTGAGACAATAAACCTTCGATAATGACGTAATGTCAAACGCGTTATAATGAACCAATGTCGGTTTACCAATACGCATTTAAGAAAAATTTCAAATAAAAACAGAGAATAAAATAAAATATAAATTGATAGCCAAAACACGCGGATATGAAATTACCGGTGGTAGGTTCTAGAAAGTCCTGGGGGCTTACGGAAAGGTAAAATGTGGTGGCCGTAGAGAATCTAGATCTCCAATGGAGTAATGGACCCATACAATAACAATATTTTTCTCTATTTATTAGGACTTACCCTCCAAAGGTTTTTCTCCGTTGTTGCAGAAGAACCGTGTTTTCTAATCTTGTAATTTTCTGCGTTGCTTCTTGGTTAATTCTTTTTGTAAGTTCTCTCTTTCTCTGTAGGGTTTTTTTAGGATTCATTGTTGTGTGCGTGGTTTATGAATTTTCTGATTGTTTTGAAGAGTTTTTTTTTTTTTGTTCCTTAAGGTAGAATTTGGGGTACCAATGTTGTGTTGGATCTATAAATGTTTGAAAGTTTGAATTTTGGAGTTGGGTTACCAGTTGTGTGGTGCCCCGTTTTGGAAAAAGGAAACCTTTTTTTTCTCTTGGGGGGGGGGGGGGGGGTTGTTCAAATTGTGAAAATTTCGAGGCATATTTTTTTTTTGGAAAGGGTCATTGCGTTTTGTGTTACTTGTGGATGTGGATGTTGAATTGTTGTTTGATTTATTTATTTTTATGAATATTTTCTTATTCAGTTGTTCCATGTTGAGATATTATTCTGTTTGGACGAGGTTTTATTTTCAAATTTCGTCTGCTGTCATTCTACACAAAAACTATATGATTATGCATGAGGGATGCTAGTGGCACTCTCTGCTATCTTCTGAAGACTCTTTCTTTGATTGGTTAGTATTTATTGAAAATCACCCATTTTGGTAGGTTTGGCTCTCACCAATTTTGGTAGGTTTCGCTTTTTATTTTGGCAAGAACTAAAACCTACCAAAATTGGTGATTTTCAATAAATATTTACCAATCATAGGGGAGGGTCTTCAAAAGATAATGTCAGATAGAGTGCCACTGGCATTTCTCATGATAACAAATGGTGGATGTACTTGCTTTCTAGTAGGATACTATTCTCGTAATTTTGTGGTTTTTGTTACATGTTTAGTTCATAAGGGTGTTTCTCTTTTATGGTTATTTTGGTATGATTCTTATCGAGTTTCACTGTTTCAGGTTCTTGTGATCTTTCTGTTGGAGTATTTACAACACTCCTTTGTAAGTTTAACTAAGGAGGCTAATTAATTTTCAATTGGACTGCAGCAGATGGCTGAGGTATGTGGTACTAATGATTTTTGCCGAATGTCTCTTTTGTAGATAATTTTCTATTTTCTATTTAACATCTTAGTACTACTTTGCAATTGTTTTGACATTTATCATTTCATTTGATATTTGGTCACAGGAGGGTCACAGGGTTACTCTAAATGTTTATGACTTGAGCCAAGGACTTGCACGGCAGCTTTCAATGTCCTTTTTGGGGAAAGCTATTGAAGGCATATGGTGAGTGCTTCTCTATATTGTTATTCCTGGGCAAAAGGTTTTTTTTGGCTGATGCCATTGCTTGTTGTATTCCAAACGAAAATGGATTTGTTTTGGGGGGGGAATGTTTATACATGTTTGTTGAAATATCAACGCGGTGATCTGTGTATGTGTAGTGTCTATTTTAATTATTGGATTTCTATAGAAATAGATATGAATCAAAACATGATAATACCTGAAACTTGGGTTTGCCACTTTTTTCCTCTTTGCATTTTTTGATGTACATGCTAATATCTAATGTCTTACGAGTGCTATTTTTCTGTTGGAATGTGGAAAGATTATATTTGTGTACTTTGTTTGTACCTCAGGCACACAGGAGTCGTGGTTTATGGTAATGAGTATTACTTTGGTGGGGGTATTCAACACTCTCCTGTTGGATCAACTCCATATGGAACTCCACTAAGAGTGGTAGATTTAGGTGTGACACATGTTCCCAAGGATGTCTTTGAAATGTATTTGCAGGAAATCAGTCCGCGTTACCTGCCTGAAACATATAGTCTGCTTACTCACAATTGCAACAACTTCAGCGATGAGGTTGCTCAATTTTTGGTTGGTGCGTCCATTCCTGAATATATTCTCCAGCTGCCCAATGAAGTCATGAGCAGCCCAATGGGAGCTCTTATATGTGAGTTATCGCCTACAACCCTATAAATAATTTTTTTTTCTTGAATTTTCTCTTGCAATATATGGATATTTTTTCAAGTATGCTAAAATGTTATGCTAGAGTGGAAGTATGATATATAAAATTAGTGAAAGCTTGTAATAGAACTATTTCATGGAGAAAATACTTAATAGGCATTGTCATCTAAGTTTGGGTCTGTCCGAGTTCTGATGACTTTTCTATTCGAATTTCCATTTCCATATCACTTACCTGCATCTAAGTTATTGTGTAGTTTTCATTTTCACCCTACGTTCATTTTCATTCATCTTTAACAAACTATAGAGTTTTATGCAGAACCTTGGGAAATAAGATTGCTTAATTATAGAGTATTGCCTATTTAGAGTGATGTTTCTTCATTTATGTTCATGTGCATATTAATCTTACCACTTTTCATTTGCAGTGCCTATGATACAGAACCTCGAGACAACCCTGAAATCTGGTGGAGTTCCTCAAGTACCACAATTCAAGCCTGCAACTACTCTGACTGTTTCAGCTAACACCCAAAAGAACTCAAGTACCTCCAACTCATCCAGTGAGAATGGTGTGAGCAGAGAGGTGAACAAGGAAGTGAAGGGCAAAGATGAAAACTCTAATGCAGCATCACCTTGTGCAAACACAGCAGGGCAACCGCAAAAGCCATCACCAAATGGGATCACGGCAGACCCTCTTGGAGATGCACGCAACAAGGTTCAAGATGAGATTCTCAAAGAGTTTGCTGCAATCATGGCAAGTGGGACAATGCGTGCTAGTGAGGCTGCAGCTCTAGCCACTAAAAGAGTCATGCAAAGATACGGCCATACTACTGCTGTGTCTCAGAATTAGCTACTTTTCTTCATCAGAAAACGATTTGTGGGTCAAAAACCTCTCCATACTATCACTGCAACAATTGCGGTGTTTCATATCAATGGTTATTGTTTGAACCGGGAAAAACAATGATCAATTTGTAGCAGCTATTGTATGAGGAGATTACTTTATTGATTTCAAGTTCATGTGCATGTCGGATGAAATGCTGATTAAGGGAATCATTTCACAACATATTTTGTGAAGTATAACTCTCTGATTATAAAGTTAGATAATGTTTTCAAGCTGGCTCTTTTCATGTAGCAGAATAGAAGTATATAAAGTGGTTTTAATGGTAGCTTTAATCCAGCTTTAGATAAGGTATTCAAGAAGTATTTGTAGAACAAAAATTGAAAAGGGTTGTCTTTATAAGTTAATAACTTCAATAAATTGTTAAATAAAATATTATTTATTCTTGGTGCTTAATTTTTTTATTTAATAGTTGGGTAAATAAATAAAAAGTGGGACAAAAATATGGAACAAATCAAAATCAGTCAACATGTTCATACAAAATATGTCAAGATGAAATAATACAAAAATAACGAAGATGAAATATTACAAAATAAGTGAACGTGAGATACAAAATAATAGAATATATTCATATTTACCGATGAATGCTTATATTCATATTTATCGACAGATGCTTAATAGATATAGATTTTAACCGTTGAAAATCAATCTTTTTCATGTAGTGAAAGTCAAAATAATTAATAACGTAAAAACATTATCGAAGGATCTTTCTTCTCCTTTGATATATAAATCTTGGTTGGTGTAATAATCATGCGAGTGTTAATGTTAATGTGCATTACATGGAGGTATAAGTTTCAGTGCTCTCAAGTAACCATTCTCGAATCAAACATGGGACTTAAGTTTTTTATTAATCCTCATTTACAAAAAGGGATATAAAGAAGTACTATTCTCTATGAAGCTTTAATTATCTTTTAATAAAAAGGGCATATATATGATTACAACACAATTATTAAGAGTTACTCAAATTTGACTGTATACTACCTCTATGAAGATGCACATGTACTCTTAAGAGGGCCTCTTCCCTCTCTACTGGGTGCTGGATGTATGATGAGAAATGTGGTGAAATCACTCCCAAGTATCCATCTATGCACGCTGACACATAGGCCTAAAGCAAAAGTGCTCCTTAGTTATAGTATCGACAATGTGATCAAGATACTAAATCTTTGATCACATACCTTGGCAGTTGGCAGTAGGCACACGGTCGGTAATGACAAGCAGTGAGTGAGGAATGTAGTTAGACCAAATGGTTTAATCACTATTCAATCAAAGTTAAATCATTGAATCAATACATATACCTAGTGTTTTAAAAGTTGAACTGATAATTGACTTTATCATCATGATGATGGAAGAATGAGTTAATGATTGAATTAATAGGTTACTTACTGTGCATGAGTCAATATATATTGCTCTTTTAATTTAAAATATTATAGTTGAGTAAAAAATCATTATTATGTTAATACGCATGTGCAAACACATTTAGAGAAAGAAGTGTTGTTTTTTTTTTTTATAGTTTTTAAACTTCATTATATTAAAATTAATTAATGGGAAGCCGATTCTTAGTAAGGATAATTCAAAACTAAAACGGAGGACTAAATCTAACCAACTTTAAAAGGTAAATAATTAAATTAATTTTTTAAAAGATAAAAAAATAAATTAAATTTACAAAATAAGATAAAAACTAAAAGTGTAATTTAACCATTTAAAAGGCATGAGGAATGTGTCCTGTCCAAATGCACAGATTTTTAAGTGATAAAAAAGGAAAAAAAGAAAAAATGTGAAACCAAAAAAAATTAAAATGTTTAAAAAATAAAAAAATACTGTTCAATCATTGACACGTAAAACCAGCAGAAAAAAGTCTAAAAAAAGTAAAGAAGAGAGAAAGAATAGAAAGAAAAATATAAACCTGCATCATACCACCAACTGCATGTCAATTAAAAATAAGGGTGGCTGCACAGATTTTAAATATGTATAGATAAGATATAGATAACAAAACAGCAAAAAAAAAAATCAAAATCGATGCCCCTTGTTACCAAAAAAAGAAAAGCAGTCAAAAAAATGGATCAATGAACTGGGGTACGACATTCGGATCCGACCCACCTATTCGCTTGCTGTTCGGTCGCCCCGAGGATTCAATTTCAAAGCGTTTCGACTTTAATCCCAAAATAAAAAACAAAATACATTAAATTAAAAAGAAAATCAACATTGCGCGCATGTTTCACACAGAATATGGAACATCAATTTCTACGAATCTTGGGTGTTTCTTTTTCCGATTAACCATCATGGATTCTCATACAGGTACATCCTAATGTGCCAATCGCTCGTGTCAAATTGTGATCTTTCCCCTTTCAAATATTGCTTCATTTTATTATTATTTATCTAAAATATGAGTGTTTAATCTAATTTCTGGCCTTTCGTTGCTTTTAGGTGATATTTTGCTAGAATTCCAAAATGGGTATTGATAATTTTCCCATTAGATAGGGTTTTGCTTTCTGGGTAATCTAGATTTTGGATTTTGGGTTTGGGTGATACGTAGACATGGGTTCAAAAGATGAGAATAGTAAAGCATGGAAATGGGGTTTGGGTTTGGTATACATATTTGCTGTGGCAACAATTTGGATAGCTGCCAGTTTTGTAGTGCAGTCTGTTGTAGATGCTGGTGTGTCACCATTCCTTGTTACTTACATCTGCAATTCTTTGTTTGTGGTGTTGATTCCAATTGTTGAGATTGGGAGGTATTTGGAGGATTCTTATGGGAGCTTATGGTTTTGGAGGAGTGAGAAGAGTAATCCACATTCGAAAGGAAGGGTAGGGGAGTCAGAGAAGGCTATCCTTCTCAAAGATAACGATGCTGGGAATGAAGCCAGTGAATCCTTGGTTCTTGAAGAGGTTGATGTTATTCAAGAAAGGAACAATGGTTCTGAATTGCTTCCAGCAGATAAGGTGGTTGGGGTATCGGCTGATCAAGTTAATGTGATTGAAAATGTCAGTAATCACCTTGATGAGAAAGGGCGGTGGGGTCGGTGCAGAGTGGCCAAAGTTAGTCTTTTGATCTGCCCGTTTTGGTTTTTAGCTCAACTCACTTTTAACCTGTCATTGAAGTATACTACAGTCACAGTAAGTAAATTTGGATTTAATTAACCTCTGGAATTTTAAGTTCTGTTTCACTTAATTATTTGGTTTTGATTACTTCCTTCTTTTTATGTGATATACAGTCAAACACAATCTTAAGCAGTGCATCCAGTCTTTTTACCTTCCTGGTATCCCTAGCATTCTTGGGCGAGAGGTTTACTTGGTTAAAGCTTTTCAGTGTTCTTCTTTGTATGGCAGGAACAATAATTGTAAGTCTAGGTGATTCGCAATCTGGTTTAGGAACAGTTGCATTGAATCCTCTTCTTGGAGATATTTTTGCACTTGCTTCTGCAGGATTATATGCAGTTTATATAACTCTTATTCGCAAGAAATTACCTGATGATGATGGAAAAAGTGGTGAAGCCAGTACAGCTCAGTTTCTTGGATTTCTTGGGCTTTTCAATGTTTTGATTTTTCTTCCAGTTGCCCTCATACTCCATTTTACCAAGAAGGAATCTTTTAGTACACTAACCTGGAAGCAGCTTGGTCTGATAATTGGTAAAGGTCAGTATTCACTGTTTTTTACATTTTGTTTTGAATTTTAGAATGTAAGGTTCTAGGTGAAATAACCTTTATAACTTCAATAATGTGTTAGTTCAAATGATACAGTATAGAGGTTCACAATTGGGGCTAGAGGTTTCACTGATAATAGATGACTATGACTAAATGGTTGAAGTTAAAAGCCTAAAATCATAAATGATATTAATGAATTTCCATTTGTGACTCAAAACAATAGTTACCATTTACATGCAAGAAAACAAAATGGTTTGCAAACTGTGAAAAATAGCTATATTAAAAACTTGCTAGGGTGAGTTCTGTCACTTAAGTGGGTCTACCTTTGCTTGAACCATATTAGTTGGATACCCAATGTTGTGTTCACACACCAGGGTCCTAGACCTAAAAATAAGATTATATGATAATGAAGCAAATTATTAATAATGTCAATTATTGTGGGTAATGTGAACCTATGTCAAAGCTTTGAGTGGAAAACTTGAATTTACCATGTTATGACCCAGCTATAAGAAAGCACATGGAGGGCAAACCCTGGTGCAATGGTAAGGTTGCTGTCAAGTGGCCTGCTAATCATGGTTTAAAATCCTAGAAACAACCTGTCCACTTGTGGAGTTAAGGATGCATATATCTACCCTTTCTAGATCCCATTAGGTGGGAGCCTTGTGCACTGAATTGGCACGTTTTACTTGTCAGAAACCACATCATTTTAAGCATTTTTATAGAGTTGGAAATAAACTAATGTGAAATTGGATTGAACTCGTTTTAAGGATGGCCTAGTCCATGAGGTTCCTACCATTGTGGGATCTAGGAAGTGTCAACATAAACACAACCTTACCTATAAACAGAGATAGGAAACAGTGGAAAGGAAAAAAGAAATTGCGAACTTCTTTTTATTGTGCATAATTTTTGTTTTGCAAGGCTTAATTAGATTTTCTCAAGAAATGCTTTTCATTTGCTATTTCATTGGAGATATTGTACATCTTTAGTATTTGCCAAGAAGACCTAGACTCAAGAGCACCTTCATTAACTAAATACATATAATACAGAATATGGTTACAGAGATTATGTTAAATTTCCATAAAATAATAAAGCTATTAACCTGTATTAGAATTGTCGAACTTAAAAACAGAACTATGCATTATTACTTCACTTTTGACATTCATAGTGAAGTGATGAGAAGCTAGAAAGCCATTTTCATTATTATATTTTTGCTTATTGAGTTTCCTATTTTATGGTAGATGTGGAAAATAAATCTACATTTACTCCTCAAACTTTAAAGAGTTGTATATTTTTCCTACGTTTAAACTTTATATGCAACAGATGTCCAGTACTTCACTTCCTCTAAGACAACTGATATTTTATTGCTTTCAACAATTCCTTTTTACTCATGGATTTTGTATTGGTACTATAGTTGAAGACTTTCCTCACTCTATTTGACTTGTACATTTCATAATGTATGGATTTTTTCCTATTCAAAACTAGGATTGCTGGATAATGTGCTGAGTGATTACTTGTGGGCCAAGGCTGTTCTTCTCACATCTACCACAGTAGCCACAGCTGGTCTTACAATTCAGGTCCCATTGGCTGCCATTGTGGATACCTTGACTGGCAATGCTCCGCGCTTTATGGATTACCTTGGAGCGATAGCTGTCATGATTGGCTTCACTGGAATCAACATTCCTTCTGATACTTCTAGCAAATCTACAGAAACTACTGTGGAATTGGAAGATGAGAACTTGGATATAAGGACTGAAGAGCTTCCTTTGTCTATAAGCCAAGATTCAGTTGCCATATCATAGCATTGTACATTACATTCACTTCACGGTTTAGTTGACGGGTGGTCTTTTGTAACCATTCCAGATTAGTTGCAAAATCTGAAATGTGTACTATACCAGACATGGAAATAGAAAAGGTTGAACACGGGAAGATGGTTTACTAGACGAACACACGAGAGATTGTGCCTGGTCAGACATGTAAACTGCCATGTAGTTCAGCAAATTACTACTTGGTTGAGATTTTCATTGATGGTTTGGGTGCCTTAGTGGACGACCCCTTTAGAAAGGGTTCTCCCATGTACCACATGCAGTGATAAGTATGAGATTCTATTGATTTTGGGATACTTTGTAAATGTTTAGTTCTATCTCTTAAACCTGATTAAAGGTTTCAAGTCATAGTCATTCATTTCATAATATTATATCAAATGTCTTATATACAACAATTTGTTTACCTGAAAAAACAAATCAATTTGAATTGTCTTATTTAATCCTCTGTTAAACAAACAGACTCATTAGTGCATGTTTTTTTTATTATAGTTTTTTTTGTGAATGAATAAATTTGTAGAATCAAAATTTTCTCAAATTTAATGGACAATTATCATATTATTATTATTATTTTGGGGTAAGGAAATACATTCTCTAATTTTTTTGAAGAAGCACCAGATAAACCAAAAAGAGAATCACTAGGGCGGGCCTAGTTGGGGGAGGGGATTTGGATAGTATGCATGACATTATAGGTTTAAACTTCAATGTGATCATTGTAAAAAAAAAAAAAAAAAAAAAGGGACAGTGAATAAAGGTTTGAATCTTTATTTAGAGAAGTGTCTACATTAAGTACTGAATCATGTTTCAAATAGGATTATCTTTGAAAGAATACCTATAAAAAAACAAAGAAATTTTATGTAATTCCATAACAATGAAATTTAAGTAAAAAATATCCAGCTATGATATGTACTATGTTGAAATTGACAATGAAGAATGAGACAGTACCAAATTATCAACGAGAATCACTGCCGTGACATTGAAGCATATCAACTACTTGCCTCATGTTGGGCCTTGAATCTCTGTCTTCCACTACACAGTTCAAAGCCACTGTGATCAAAATTTTAATCTTACTTTTATCATAAGTATGAGATTCTATTAGTTTTGGGATACTTTGTAAATGTTTAGTTATATCTCTTAAACCTGATTAAAAGGTTTCACGTCATAGTCAATCATTTCATAATATTATCTAATGTCTTATATACAACAATTTGTTTACCTGAAAAAACAAATCAATTTGAATTGTCTTATTTAACCCTCTGTTAAACAAACAGACTCATTAGTGCATTTTTTTTTTTGTGAATGAATAAATTTGTAGAATCAAAATTTTCTCAAATTTAACGGACAATTATTATATTTTTATTATTATTTTGGGGTGAGGAAATACATTCGCTAATTTTTTTGAGGAAGCACCAGATAAACCAAAAAGAGAATCACTTGCGTTGGCCTAGTGATGGGGATTTGAATAGTATGCATGAGGTCACATATTCAAATTTCAATGTGATCATTCACCAAAAAACCAAAAGGAGGCAGTGAACAAAGTTTGAATCTCTATTTAGAGAAATGTTTACATTCAGTAGTCAATCATGTCTCAAATAAGATTGTCGAAAGAAGTTACCTGTAAAAAAACAAAAAAAAAAAAATTGTGTAATTTGATCATTTCAGAAAAATGAAATTTAAGTAAAAAATATCTAGTTGTGATATGTACTATGTTGAAAATAATGATGAAGAATGAGACAGTACCGAATCATCAATGAGAGTCACTGCCGTGACATTGAAGCATCTTAACTACTTGGCTCATGTTGGGCCTTGAATCTCTGTCTTCCACTACACATTTCAAAGCCAATGAGGTCAAAATTTCAATATTACTTTTATCATAATTTGGTCCAATAGCAGGATCTATTATTTGCTCCACCCAAGATGTGTTGCTGTTGCTCCTTTTTTCTCTCACCCATGCCACCAGCCTCCCATCATATGTCTCTTCACCATTAATGTCATCGATACTTGTTGTTGGGCTTTTCCCAGTTACCATTTCCAAAACAACAATTCCATAGCTATAAACATCTACCTTGGATGTGATAGGCAAGTTAAAAACCCACTCAGGTGCCATATAACCTCTTGTGCCTCTGATCATTGAGATGCTTGGATTGTCGGGGTTATTTCTGTTGAGGAGCTTAGACAAACCAAAGTCTGCCAACCTGGGCTGATAGTTGGAATCTAGGAGTATGTTTTGTGGCTTTATGTCACAATGCAAAATCCACTCCAAGCATTCTTCATGCAGATATGCTAGAACCCTTGCCGTTCCCAGAGCAATGTTGTATCTCTTACTCCAATCAAGTGTGTTGGATGACAGATTTTGTGCCAAAGAACCATTCTCCATATACTCATACACCAACAACCTATGCTTTCCCTCAGCACAATATCCCCACATTTCAATCAAGTTCATGTGGTTGAGCCTTCCAATGATGCTCACTTCAGCAAGGAATTCTCCTTCTCCTTGTTTAGCTTCATTGAGTCTCTTAATTGCGGCGTGTCTGTGATCTGATAAAATGCCTTTGTACACAACCCCGCCTGCACCTCTTCCAATCTCTTGACTGAACCCCTTTGTAGCCTTTTTCAGCTCTGAGTAACTAAACTTTCTGAATCCTGTTGCTGCAAGATGGTAGCCTTGTTGATCTGCATTAGACTTTTGGCTTGTCCTAATTAGGAAGCACCAAACCACAAAAAAACAAACCATTTCAAAAGCTCCAAGTGCGGTAGAAAACCACAGCAAAACCCTCACAATACGGCTTTCAAGTGTTTTGCTATAAGCTCTTTGAAGTTGAACTGAACAAACATGATGATCATCCACACTGTCAATAGCAGATTCTTTGACAGATAAGCTATAACTTTTAGGAATTCTCAAGTATGTTGTTCCTGGGAATCTACGTAAACGCTGTCCATTGAGTAATTGTGTTTTGGTATAGCACTTGTAATAGAGCCCATCGCTTTGGCTATAGGAGTACTGAAACCCCTGACAAGTGCAATTTTGCAGGCACAAATTCTCACAAGCACTATAGTTACTAACTTGTACATAATAATTATCATAGCCATAAAACTCAACACCAGGCATCTCCAAGAAAGCAGTCTCATTCCAATTGCAAGTGAGATCAAACATGGGTTCACACCCATAAGACCAATCACTGTGATTCCTCAATCTGTACCCTGGAAGACACTTACATGTTCTTCCACTCTTTGGATCATAACCACAAGTGCTGTTGGGTCCACAAACCCCATGAACTATACAACCATTTCTGATTGCTTTCCATGAAACATACCATTCCTCTACCGCACTTTTTCGACCATAAACTCGGAGATTACCATCAGAATCCAATTTCAACCTTCTCTGCAGCACCGTCCCATAATCATATGTCACAAAAGTGAAATTATCTGATGAACGGAATCGGCCAAGAGAATTCAACGCTGCAATTCTGCTACTATTGAATAGAGTCCTTCCAATATTCCAACTTACTTCCCAGGG
>CM023948.1:31272576-31330331 GCA_013407115.1 Glycine latifolia | reverse complement strand
CGGCCAGTAATTGCTGGAAACATCAGGGCCATCGTAGACAAGACGAAGAATGTTATCGTCGCTGAAGAAAAAACTTATAGAAACCAGAGGAATGGTTACTCTCGCTTCTTGCAGACACAAGTAGCGTGTGTCTGGTAAGAGGTTGGCCAGGAACGAGAGTATCAGTTGGGAAATCAAAACTTTGCCACAGAATGGTTCCTTGCAACTCACGTAACACAAGATTGCCATCATCTTCGAGATGCAACTCTGCTGGGGCTAATGAAGCGGTGTTTGAAGACCAAGCAGTGTTAAAACCAGCATCAACCAAAATTATGTTGCCGGCGTGTGTGAGGGAAAGTTTCGAGCCCTTCCCATTCACGGGTTGGTCACGGTTTGCCATCCAAGTGACAGTGTTGGGGCTGTGGAAATGAGGCTCAGTGAACCATATTGCAAATGAATATGCGTTCGCACCAATGGCAAGGAAGCCAGAAGAGAACATGCCATTTGGTGACACAAGAACGTGTTGTGTATTTTGCACTGAGAGGGAAGATCCCTTTCTCAATGATGATGAAGAAGATGAAATTTGGAAAGACAATAACGATGCTAGAAGAAAGAGTGTGATTGACAAAGCCATCTCGTATTGGATGCAAGTTTGTGTGAGTACTTGTTGAAAATATAATTCTTGGTTATATTACCTTAAATGAATGAATAAATAAGATTTAAAGTTATTTAAGAGTTATGAAAAACTTACATGCCCTTCATCACAGGTAATAAGAATAAGGATAAAGTATGTTTTTTGTTTTTAATTTTTTTGTTTAAATTTATGATTTTCATTCCTGAAATTTTCAGGCAACTGATTTTAGTTCTCAAACCTTTATTCCATGTAGAGTTTTAAAACTCGGACATATCGGGTCGATGTTATTAGTTGAACCACAGTTTGATGGTTAAATTGGGTCTAATCATAAGTTTGATCGGCTACGGTTTCGACCTGGAGCGACTCGGATTGACTTGATCAGATTTGTGGTCGAACCGGTACACATGTTGGCTCTGACCGGGTTTGTGGTAGAACCATTACACTTGTTTTTTTTTTTTAGTTTTTTTTTTGTGATTTTGAGTTAAATTGATCTTTTCATTCATGTTAAACATTTTTTGTGGCCGCAATTACATTTTTTGTTGAGTTAAATTGATTTAGAAGTGACCGCAATTGTGGTTGAGTTGCAGGTGAAATTGTAATCTTGAATCATTTTTTAAAATTGTGGTTTGAAACTTTGGATTGATTTTTTATATTTTATAACCTATATTGATGTGTTATGGTTATGTTTCATTTTAATGTGAATATTGATATATATTGTCGTTGATGCTTTTGATGTTAAACGTTAGAGATAATAGTCATTTTTTAACTTGTATTCTTTATATTTTATTTGTGTTTTTAAGACTTTTGAATTTCAATGCATTAGAAGAAATATTTTAACATAGGTACAAAATTTTTATATTTTGTTTATTACATACCGAGTCATGTGAGTCAATTAGTGATACGCTGATTCAACCATTGATTTTTAAAACTATGATTCATGTGTTTTAGTCATTTTCATTTATTTTGGAAGTTAAGTAATGAAACTATGTTTATTTTATTATTAATTTATTATGTTTTTAGTGGCTAAAAATCACCAAAAATTATATGAATAATTTATTTAAATGGTCTTAAACATATTTTAGCTGCTAAAAGCTAATTTTTTTTTTTTACGACAAGGATAAACAAGAAATTGAGACTTTGCATTACTCTGCCAAGATAATTTAAACATTCTCCCTCTAGACCTCCACCCCAAATCACGTACTGAAGCCTCAAATTGTATAGAATTCAAATGTGGGTAAATGAGAGATGCATTTTAGTGCTACGTACATCAATGGTTATCTGTGCAATAAGAAAGTTTTAGTTCTCTTGCGAGAAAAACGGGAAAGGAAGAACCACTCTAAACCCATGTTTTGAACATCAATACACTAGCTAATATTTTATAGCAATTTAGTACGTGTTCTGAAGTTTTAACATAGCATATGAGACATCTTCGAGTCTCTTTTGCACGAGCCCCTTTGCACTTCACACAGTCGCACTTTTCTTAGAACCCCCTTCGCACTTCTAGAAACGTAATTCTCAAGTGTATATTATGTACATGTAGTAAATTATGCGAAGGTGCAACATAAAAAAAATGTCAATTTAACTGGATATAATTAAACTAAAAATTATTTTGATAATAAAAGTCATTAATATTATTAACGATTTTAGGCTTCATTATTTTGATAATAAAAGTCATTAATATTATTAATATAATTATTATATTTACTTATAATAATGTTAATTTTTAATGCAATACTCGGTAAATATTATTCCCCGTTTGATATTAATTAATCAACTATATCAACTTATTACTTTCTTCTCTTATAATCTTTTGTTCGTGTTTTATTTATATTAAATTAACTTAGTTAAATAGATGAGCTGAGTGCATCAGAGGCAATAATTATTATTTATAGTATCAAACATTATCTTTTTTCCCTTTTTTTAAAAATTTCACTTGAGCTATTAATCATTTTCTTGTTTTATTTTCATTTTTCTTTCACATATATCTCTTATAAAATTGATTTAGTGATTAAAAAGGGAATAATTTTTTTTAAGATCATGAGTTTAAATACCTTCCACTTCCACTGACAACAAAAAAACGAACAATGAATATTATCCGTTAAATAACCTAGACGCACTCAATCGTGTTTACATAGTAGTCTTCATTGTTTTAAATTACATATTTTACTTCTAAAATAATATTAATGGTTTTTAATTATATCTTCAGTTAAATATTAGTTTGAGTTCTTTAACTATTTTTTTTATTCTTAGAATTAATTTTGAGTGAGTAGAATTAATATATATATATATATATATATATATATATATTTTTTTTTTTTTTTAAATTTCAGATGAGTGAGACTTACAAATGGTTGTAAAATTATATTTATTTTTATCTCTTAAAAATAATTCTGTGTTAATTATTGTTTAAATAAAATTAAATCCTTTAAATTTAATTTAAAAATATTAATTAAATATTCAAATAATTTTTTAACATCATTTTTCCAGCTAGAAAAGGAAACTCGTAGAGTATCTGACGAATTTTGGATTCAAAGTTGTAAATAATTTTATGACTTTTATTTTATTTATTTTGATTTTTACTGGTCATAAATTTTTTACGACTTCTTATTTTTTTAAATATCACTTTGAAGTTGTAAATAATTTTATTTAAATAAATATTTTTAGTTTTATTTAATATTTTTATAGATTCTTTTATTTAATATTTTTGTATATTATTTTTATTTAATATTTTCTATTTTTTTTCCTAATGTTAAGATTTTTTTTCTAATTATAATACATTCCAATTAACTCGATTTTAAAGTCATACATATAGCCACAATTATATTTTATTAGTGTTTCATTTATAGAAAATATATTAAATAAAATAATATACAAAATATAGAAAATATGAAAAAATTAAAAACAATACACAAAGTCGTATATTAAATAAACTATTATAAAAATTGTAGAAAATATTAAATAAAAATAATATACAAAAATATAAAAATATTAAATAAAAGAATATATAAAATATCAAATAAAATTAAAAATAAAAACATTAATTTAAATATTATTTATTACTTTAAAGTCAAATTTAAAAAAAAAATTAAAAAGTCATAATTTTTCTTACAACTTCAATAGAAAAGAAAAAAGAAGAAATAAAAATCCTAAATTTATTTATAATTTTGAATTAAAAAATTATAAAATATCCTACAACTTACCAATTTCTAATTTTTTATTTAAAATTTGCCTCGATTTATAATTTATCTAAATTATCCCTAAACAATCATTTGCCGACGAGGATGGATACTTTGGAAACAATTAATTCGAGCCCTCATAAATTCCGAGAGAATGACTTTGACGGCAATTGGTGGGAACTCAATAACGACAAGATTAATAGACGTGCTTCTTGACAGTACTATTCATGCATTGCCTTTATTATGACGGCAATTGTACGTCATGAGACTCCAAATTTCTTTTCAAATCAAGTTGCATCTAATAATTGCCATTTAAACATATGAAAAAAAGAGAAAAATTATATTTAAGTTATTAAAAAAAGAAATATATATATTTAACAATAAGATTTAATAATTGCCATTGTCTTATTATTGGAACTTGGAAACAAAATTGGCTTATATATCTGTCTATTCAATTGAAACGTGAATGACTTGCTAATTGTGGAAGTGGCACCGCTCTACTTCAAGTCTTCCACACACAAACATTAACCATACATAGACAAACATTGGTTGGTGGGTCAACTATAAAAGAATCATTTATGTAAAAATGTTAAGGGAATAAGCTTTTTCAATTATTTTTTTTGAATAGTATTTGTTTAGAAATTATTGTAATTGTAAGTGTCTTTAAATTGGGGACCTAAGCACAATTTTTTGCTTGGTGTATACGCGTGGATGATAGGTAGGGATTCCTGAGATCTATGGAAGTGATTGACTTCATTAGTCTGCTATAATTTAATTTGAATTCATGAAAAATGTCATGTAATTAATGTGTTTACATCAAATTCAATTTAGATTAATTCTTTTTGGTTTGTTTTTTAGGTATATGTTTTGTCACTTGCGACGTAAAGGCTAGAGTCTTTAATTCAATTAAGTTTTCGTTTCTTTGATAAAAAAATCAATCTTTGAAAAATCTGTATTTTAGATTTTTCTGATAAAATTTTTCTTTCCTGACTTGCTCAATGTTATCAACAAAAATCTGTATTTTGTGAAAAACCTTTCGGTAATTTTATGTGTTTAATAGCTGGAAATTTCTAATTGCCTGACTTGCTCCATGTTTTCAATACTGATTGTAAATGCTGAAATTTTGTGCTCAAGTCATGATAACTTCTATTTGAATTCTGGAGATTTGTTGTTGTTGATTGTTCTTTAATTGAATGGGTACCATTGGAAAAGGAAATTCGGACGAAATTTTGTTGGGAATGACCCTGTGTGTTTGCTGTAACACTAATTGAATTTGCATCTTGTTTCTTGCTGGACAATGGTTGCATGTTGTACATTGACATTGTTGGGTCTATCCTCTGTTAGTTTATGATGTCTCATGTGTGAATTGCATCATTAGGCATATGATCCTCCACATATTGATGCCTCAAATTGAACTTCACTTCCTGTTGTCCTTCTGTAGGATTACATTAGTCATGTCTATGAGGACGTTTCCAGAAATGTTAGTCAAAAAAGAAATGTCCCAAAATCATCATAATTAAATATCAATGTTTTTTCTTTAAAACAGATCCAAACTTTTAAGAATATTTGGTTGTTTCGGTAATGTTCTTTCTCTATCTTCTTCCATTAGGACCATATATATTTATTATCATTATACATCATTTTTATTCTTTGGTTTATTTGCTAAAATGTTACGTCCATCCTAGCCTTTTCTTAATAAATTAGTATAATCAGGGATAAGAATAGACATTTAACTTATAGTGGAAAACTTGCACCTCAAGCTTCATTTCACTTGTTATTGCATTCCACTTGTATTTAACTTAGTTATCTTACAAGACAAGTTTTAAGTCATTGGCTATGTAAAGCCAACAAAAATGAAATGTAAGGAACTTTTTGGTGAAATCAATAAGAAAACTGAATTTTCTTGTAAGAGTTTCTCTCTTGTTTCTGTAAGAACTTATTGGATCTTATCCCTGACTTCTCAATGCTATTGTGGCGATTCTTCTTAAACTCATTGGATAGCTTCTTTATGGTCTCATCCATCTTCATTCCTTGTCTCAATCCATCCTCCATTTCTTAAGTTCTTGGATCTCATTCACACTATTTTTGCTCCAAATTTCGAGTAAGTACTTGAGTTCTTGAAGAATTTTTGAAGATTGAGTTTCATTGCAAGGTAGATTGGGAAAATCAATGTTTAATGAGGTTAGACATATATCATGTGGTATCTAGAGCCTAATCCTTGTGAAATTGTTCTTCATTTTCAATTTCTAGATTTACTCCAAAGGTAATCCGAAAATCACAAAATCTTAGATCTACTTCTAGTTTTCTTAAATTTCTTTAAACTCTTTGTGGATTGAGTCTTGTCTTGTGTTCCTACACCTTTCCTAGTGATTAGTTTTCCATTTTTTTTAATTCTTGTTCATCTTATGTTCTTCCTTGTTCTTGATAATTTTCTAGTTTTGATTCTTGTCAACTTGTGTTAGTAATTGTTTGTGTGTTGATTTTAATCTCATTTCTAAATTTGAATTGAGTTTTTAAAAATACATTTTACAATTGTTATACATTGTTTTTCGAGATTCACTATATTTCTTTAGGTATTTTTGAACTTGTACAAAAACAAAACAAAAAGCCTATAAAAATATTGTGAAAGAAACAAGAAAAGGCAAAAGAAAAGCAACTAGGTGCAACCAAAGAAAATATTGAATTGGTGATTGGAAAAACAAAATAAAAACAGAGTTTAGAGGCAAAGAAAAGTTACAAAAGTTACCACAAAATAGAGTGAACTTGTATGACATGCAAATTTGGTGAAATTTGGATTCTAACACTTGAATTTGCTTAGTGTATATCCTTTGTGCAGTTTTCGTCCAAACAACTATCCTTGAGTTGTCTCATTGAATTTCAATTTGAGTTTGTGCTATCCTTAAATTTTTAGTTTTTGTTGCTTGTCTTTTAAAAAATTTTCAAGGTTTTGTCTGAGAGTTTTCTTGTTCTTGGATTCTTGAGTTTAGCTTAGAATTATTTCCCATTGCATTTTAGTAAAGAACCTTGATTGGATTGAGAGTTGTTGCTTACGAGCTATAGAGGAACAAAAGTGGGAAAAGGCAAGAGAAAACTTTAGAGAAAAAGCCCAGAAAAAGTGTGCAAACACTTAGAGAGTGATGAGAATTTTCCTATATACTTATGTTTTTTTTTTTGCTAACCAATTATTTTTAAGGATGAGCTTAAGGGAAGAAGAAGTTTTGTCACCTAAGACTTCTAGGTTGATGAAGGCTATTACAAAACAAATGGAGGAATTACAAATCAAAATAGAAGCAAGATTTGAGGAGTTACAAAATGAGACACAAAGAAGAAGTCATCCAATTGAGAGTGTGGATGGAGAGACTTATGAGGATAGGAGGGTGAGTGAACATTCATTCTCTCATGGAGGAAATTATGAAGATGAGAGAAATGAGAGAGAGGAGTGGAGAGAAAACAACAATAGGAGACAAAATAATGGAAGACAAAATCATAAGAGATAAAATAGAGAGGAAGAAGATTGGATGTTTAGGAGAGATGAGAGAGAAGGGAGGAATGAAAGATTGAGTGGAGTGAAAATTAAAATTTCAAAGTTCCTTGACACTTATGATCCAAAAATTTACTTTGAGTGGGAAATAAAAATAGAGCAATTTTTCTCATGCAACACTTTGATGAAGAGAAGAAAGTGATTCTAGCAACTCTAGAATTTGATGGCTATGATTTGGTGTCGTGGAACCAAATTCAAATTGACATAGAAAGATTGAGGAAGCTAAGAATCAATTGCTGGAATGACTTGAAGGGATGCTTGAGAGAAAGATTTGTTCCTACTTATTACTCAAGAGAAGCCCACAATAAGCTCCAAAGATTATTCAAAAGGAGGAAATCTTCCAAAACCAATGGGGCTGGAAATTCTAGTTGGAAGGACAAGCCTAGGAGAGAGGTTTCTCAAGTGAAAAATAAAGAAGAAAATGTGGAGAGCTCAAGCAAAAAAATTGTGGACCCTACTCCAACAAAATCAAGCAATATCAAGTGCTTTAAGTGTCTTGGCAAGAGGCACATTGCTTTACAATGTCCCAACAAGAGAACAACGATTTTGTTTGAGGATGGAGGCATAGAGAGTGAGTTTTCAAGTGGTTCAACTAGCTCTTCAAGTAAAGAAGAAGAAGAGCTTACACTTGTGGAAGCCGTTGAGGGTGATCTCTTGATGGTGAGGAGAATGTTGAACAATTTTTGTATTGACAAAAAGGAGACTCAAAGAGAAAATATTTTTTACACAAGGTGCTTAGTTGAAGACAAAGTATGCTATCTTATAATTGATGGAGGCAGCTGCACCAATGTAGCTAGTACAAGGCTTGTAGAGAAATTGCATTTGCCAACCACAAGTCATCCTAGGCCATACAAGCTCCAATGACTTAGTGAGAGTAGAGAAGTGGTGATAAATTCTCAAGTGCTCATTCTTTTTTCTATTAACTCTTATAAGGATGAAGTTATTTTTGACAATATACTTATGGAGGCTGGACATATTCTTCTTGGAAGACCTTGGCAATTTGATAGGAAAGTTATACACAATGACATGGAGAACACTTTTGAGTTTGAGCACTTAGGAAAGAAAAATATTTTGAGACATTTGACTCCTAAACAAGTGTGTGAGGATCAAGTGAGGATGAAAGAAAATAGAGTTAAAGAGCTTAAAAAATATTGCACTTGATAGCAATAAAAAAGGAAAAAGCTGTGCGCTATCCAAGAGAAAAACTAGAGAAAAGGGAAGAAAAAACAGTTGAGAGCAAAAAAATTCATGAGCCAAAGAGATTGTTTTTGAGAGAGAAAAAAAGGTAAAGAGAGTGTTATTAGCAAAACAACTTCTTTATTATATGGTTCCTAACTCTCTTTGTTTTCATGTTGAAAAGGAAGAAGAAAAATTACCCATAGCCATGCAATCTCTTTTGGAGGAATATGAAGATGTTTTTTCAAAAGGAATTCCTAATGGCTTGCCTCCTTTAAGAGGCATAGAGCACCAAATTGATTTGATTCCAAGTTGTTCACTTCCTAATAGGCCAGCATATAAGACTTCACCCATGGAAGCAAAGGAGATTCAAACACAAGTGAAAAAGCTACTTGACAAAGGGTGAATCCGTGAGAGCATGAGTCCTTGTGCCATGCCAATTATTCTTGTAACTAAGAAGGAGAAAACATGGAGGATGTGTACTGATTGTAGGGCAATAAACAACATCACCAAAAGTATAGACACCCTATCCCTAGAATTAATGATCTTTTAGATGAATTGCATGGTTCCACTATCTTCTCTAAAATTGATCTTAAGAGTGATTATCATCAAATAAGGATGAGGGAAGGGGATGAATGAAAAATGACTTTCAAAACAAAATTTGGACTTTATGAATGGTTAGTTATGCCTTTTGGGTTGACTAATGCACCTATTACCTTTATGAGGCTTATGAATCGTGTGCTTAGACACTTTATAGGCAAGTTTGTGGTAGTGTATCTTGATGATATTCTTGTTTATAGTGCCAATTTAAATGATCATTTGATGCATATTAAAAGTGTCTTTGATGTGCTTAGGAAGGAGACCTTATATGGAGTTATTGATAAATGTACCTTTTGCACTTCACAAGTTGTGTTTCTAGGTTTTGTAGTAGGTGCTCAAGGAGTACAAGTGGATCAAGAGAAGGTGAAAGCCATCAAGGAGTGGCCAACTCCAAAGAGTGTGAAGGATGTTAGAAACTTCAATGGTTTATCAAACTTTTATAGGAGATTTGTAAAATACTTTAGTACCATTGCTTCTCCTTTGAATGAGTTGATAAAGAAAACCGTGAGCTTCTCTTGGAAGCAAGAACATGAAATTACTTTCCAAACATTGAAGGATAAATTGTCTAATGCACCCATTCTTGCATTGCATAATTTTAATGCTTCTTTTGAATTGGAATGTGATGCATCTAATGTAGGCATTGAGGGGTTTTGATTCAAGACAAACATCTTATTGCTTATTTTAGTGAGAAATTGAAGGGTGCATGGTTAAACTATTCTACTTATGATAAAGAGTTGTATGCACTTGTTAGATTATTGCAAACTTTGCACCATTATCTTTTACCAAATGAATTTGTTATCCATAATGATCACGAGTCTCTTAAATATTTGAAAAGTCAAGGCAAAGTCAATAAGATACATGCTAAGTGGATTGAATTCATTGAGCAATTTTCTTATGTTATTAAACACAAGACAAATTGCATGTAGTGGCGGATGCCTTATCAATGAGGCATTGTTTGATTTCTATGCTTGAAACTAAGTTGTTTGATTTTAATCACATAAAGGAATTGTACTTAAGTTACCATGACTTCTCTAGTATTTTTGCTTTGTGTGAGAAAGAGGCTCATCAAGGGTATTTTAGACATGATGGTTTCTTGTTCAAGGAAAATAAACTATGTGTTCCTAAAAGTTCTTTGAGAGAACTATTCATTAGAAAAGCTCATGAGAACAACTTGATGGGGCACTTTGGTGTGGATAAAACTTTGGCTATTTTACATGAATATTTCTTTTGGCAAAAAATGAGGCATGATGTGCATAAGCTTGTATCTCAATGTATTATTTGTCACAAAGCTAAATCTAGATTAATGCCTCATGGTTTATACACACCTTTGCATATTCCTAACTCCCCTTGGGTTAATATTTCCATGGATTTTGTGCTTGGTCTTCCAAGATCCAAGAGAGGAAATGATTCTATATTTGTTGTTGTTGATAGGTTCTAAAAAATGGCACACTTCATTCCTTGTCACAAGAGTGATGATGCTTCTGCTATGGTCAATCTCTTCAAGGAAGTGGTGAAACTTCATAAATTTCCTAGAAGCATTGTGAGTGATAGAGACACAAAGTTCCTTAGCCACTTTTGGAAGACATTGTGGGGTAAGCTTGCACAAAGCTCTTGTTTTCATCAACTTGCCACCCACAAATGGATGGCTAAACCGAATTGGTAAATAGGACATTGGATCAACTTCTTAGATGCTACATCAAAGGCAATTTGAGGACTTGGACAGAGTGCTCACCCCACATTGAGTTTGCTTATAATAGAGTGATTCACAAGACCACTTCCTTATCTCCTTTACAAATTGTCCGTGGTTTCAATCCTTTAAATCCTCTTGATTTATTGTTATTACCTAACACTTCTTCTATGATTAATTATGATGCTTTGTCTAAAGCTTTTTATGTTAGGAAATTGCATGAAAAGGTGAAGGCCTATGTGGAAAGGAAGATGGAACAATATGCTAAGTAAGCCAATAAGCACAAGAAGCAAGTGGTCTTCTATGAAGGAGATTTGGTTTGGCTTCATTTGAGGAAGGATAGATTTCTTTAAGAGAGAAAATCCAAGATCCAACCTAGAGGAGATGAACCTTTTAAGATTTTAGAGAGGATAAACAACAATGCATATAAACTTAAGTTGCCAATTGAGTATGGTGTGAGTAACACCTTTAATGTTTGTGATCTTTCTTTGTGTGATGTAGGTACAAGTGAGGGAGCAAACTTGAGGTCAAGTTCCTTTTAAGAAGGAGGTCCATCACAAGCTTAAGACCAACGAGGAGAACTTGAAAAGTTTCCTTTGGTTAGCTTTAGGGGACCCATGACAAGAGCTAGAAGTCAAACCCTTCAAGAGCATATCAAAGCTAACTTGCACCTTTTAGACAAGCATGAAGAAACACATCAACTTAAGAAGAACAAGAGCTGAATTTTGTACTCTCAAGTTGAATTTAATTTCAGCACCTTTTAGTGACCATTGTAGTGGCAATAAATAGGCCTTTAGTGACAATTGTGTAAATAAGTGTAGGTGTACTTATATATAATTTTTTTAGCACATATTAAGCTGGCAAAATGTAATTTGCACGTGGCTTACTCAGTCATGAGTCATCAAGTGAAAAACTTGCACCTCAAGCTTCATTAGTTTGCACCTCAAGCTTCATTAACTTGCACCTCAAGGTTCATTTCACTTTCCATTTCATTCCACTTGCATTTAGCTTAGGTAACTTACAAGACAAGCTTTAGGTCCTTGGCTATATAAAATAAACAAAAACGAAATGTAAGGAACTTTTTGGTGAAATCAATAAGAAAACTGAAATTTCTTGTGAGAGTTTCTCTCTTGTTCTTGTATAAGAATTTATTGGATCTTATCAATGGCTTCTCAATGCTATTGTGGCGATTCTTCCTAAACTCATTGGAGAGCTTCTCCATGTCGTCATCCATATTCATTCCTTGTCTCAATCCATCCTCCATTACTTAAGTTCTTGGATCTCAATGACACCATTCTTGCTCCAAATTTTGAGTAAGTGCTTGAGTTCTTGAAAAATTCTTGAAGATTGAGTTTCATTGCAAGATAGATTAGAGAAATCATTGTCTAATGAGGTTAAACATACATCAGAACCCTGGTGCAATGATAAGGTTGTTGTCACCTGCTAATCATGGTTTAAAATCCTAGAAACAACTAGTCCAGTTGGATTTAAGGATGCCTATATCTACCCTTTCTAGATCCCATTAGGTGGGAGCCTTGTGCACTGGATCGACACATTTTACTTGTGAGAAACCACATCATTTTAAGCATTTTTAGAGAGTTGGAAATAAACTAATGTGGAATTGGATTAAACTCATTTTAAGGACGGCCTAGTCCATGAGGTTCGTACCATTGTGGGATCTAGGAAGTGTCAACATAAACACAACCTTACCTGTAAACAGAGATAGGAAACAGTGGAAAGGAAAAAATAAATTGCTAACTTCTTTTTATTGTGCATAATTTTTGTTTTGCAAGGCTTAATTAGATTTTTTCAAGAAATGCTTTTCATTTGCTAGTTTATTGGAGTTATTGTACGTCTTTAGTATTGTCAAGAAGGCCTAGACTCAAGAGCACCTTAATTAACTAAATACATATAATACAGAATATGGTTACAGAGATTATGTTAAATTTCCATAAAATAATAAAGCTATTAACCTGTATTAGAATTGTCAAACTTAAAAACAGAACTATGCATTATTACTTCACTTTTGACATTCATATTGAAGTGATGAGAAGCTAGAAAGACATTTACAATATTATATTTTTGCTTATTGAGTTTCCTATTTTATCGTAGATGTGGAAAAAAAATCTACATTTACTCCTCAAACTTTAAAGAGTTGTATATTTTTCCTACATTTAAACTTTATATGCAACAGATGTCCAGTATTTCACTTCCTCTAACACAACTGATATTTTATTGCTTTCAACAATTCCTTTTTACTCGTGGATTTTGTATTGGTACTATAGTTGATGACTTTCCTCACTCTATTTGACTTGTACATTTCATACTGTATGCATTTTTTCCTATTGAAAACTAGGATTGCTGGATAATGTGCTGAGTGATTACTTGTGGGCCAAGGCTGTTCTTCTCACATCTACCACAGTAGCCACAGCTGGTCTTACAATTCAGGTCCCATTGGCTGCCATTGTGGATACCTTGACTGGCAATGCTCCGCGCTTTATGGATTACCTTGGAGCGATAGCTGTCATGATTGGCTTCACTGGAATCAACATTCCTTCTGATACTTTTAGCAAATCCACAGAAACTACTGTGGAATTGGAAAATGAGAACTTGGATATAAGGACTGAAGAGCTTCCTTTGTCTATAAGCCAAGATCCAGTTGCCATATCATAGCATTGTACATTACATTCACTTCACGGTTTAGTTGACGGGTGGTCTTTTTGTAACCATACCAGATTAGTTGCAAAATCTGAAATGTGCTACTATACCAGACACGGAAATAGAAAAGGTAGAACAAGGGAAGATGGTTTACTAGACGAACACACGAGAGATTGTGCCTGGTCAGACATGTAAACTGCCATGTAGTTCAACAAATTACTACTTGGTTAAGATTTTCATTGATGGTTTGGGTGCCTTGGTGGACGACCCCTTAAGAAAGGGTTGTCCCATGTACATAAGTATGGGATTCTATTGATTTTGGGATACTTTGTAAATGTTTAGTTCTATCTCTTAAACCTGATTAAAATGTTTTAAGTCATAGTCATTAATTTCATAATATTATATCAAATGTCTTATATACAACAATTTGTTGACCTGAAAAAACAAATCAATTTGAATTGTCTTAGTTAATCCACTGTTAAACAAACAGACTCATTAGTGCATGTTTTTTTATTATAGTTTTTTGTAAATGAATAAATTTGTAGAATCAAAATTTTCTCAAATTTAACGGACAATTTTTATATTTATTTTATTATTTTGGGGGTAAGGAAATACATTCTCTAATTTTTTTGAGGAAACACCAGATAAACCAAAAAGAGAATCACTAGGGCGGGCCTAGTTGGGGGAGGGGATTTGGATAGTATGCACCAGATTATAGATTCAAACATCAATGTGACCATTGTAAAAAAAAACCAAAAAGAGGCAGTGAACAAAGGTTTGAATCTTTATTTAGAAAAGTGTCTACATTAAGTATTGAATCGTGTCTCAAATAGGATTGTCTCTGAGAAAAGATATTTATAAAAAAACAAAGAAAATTTATGTAATTCCATAACAATGAAATTTAAGTAAAAAATATCTAGCTATGATATGTACTATGTTGAAATTAACGATGAAGAATGAGACAGTACCGAATTATCAATGCGAATCACTGCCGTGACATTGAAGCATCTCAACTACTTGGCTCATGTTGGGCCTGGAATCTCTGTCTTCCACTACACAGTTCAAAGCCACTGCGATCAAAATTTCAATCTTATTTTTATCATATAAGTATGGGATTCTATTAATTTTGGGATACTTTGTAAATGTTAAGTTCTATCTCTTAAACCTGATTAAAAGGTTTCAAGTCATAGTCAATCATTTCATAATATTATATCTAATGTCTTATATACAACAATTTGTTTACCTGAAAAAACAAATCAATTTGAATTGTCTTATTTAACCCTCTATTAAACAAACAGATTCATTAGTGCATGGCTTTTTATTATAATTTTTTGTGAACGAATAAATTTGTAGAATCAAAATTTTCTCAAATTTAACAGACAATTATTATATTTTTATTATTATTTTGGGGTAAGGAAATACATTCTCTAATTTTTTTGAGGATGCACCAGATAAACCAAAAAGAGAATCACTTGCGCTGGCCAGTGGTGAGGGTTTGGATAATATACGTGAGATCATAGGTTCAAATTTCAATGTGATCATCCAAAAAAAAAAACCAAAAGGAGGTGGTGAACAAAGGTTCAAATCTCTATTCAGAGAAGTGTTTACATTGAGTACTTATTCATGTCTCAAATAAGATTGTTGAAAAAATATACCTATAAAAAAAACAAAAAGAAAATTTGTGTAATTTGATCATTTCAGAACAATGAAATTTAAGTAAAAAATATCTAGCTATGATATGTACTATGTTGCAAATAACGATGAAGAATGAGACAGTGCCAAATCATCAATGAGAATCACTGCCGTGACATTGAAGCATCTCAATTACTTGGCTCATGTTGGGCCTTGAATCTCTGTCTTCCACTACACATTTCAAAGCCATTGTGATCAAAATTTCAATCTTACTTTTATCATAATTTGGTCCAATAGCAGGATCTATTATTTGCTCCACCCAAGATGTGTTGCTGTTGCTCCTTTTTTCTCTCACCCATGCCACCAGCCTCCCATCATATGTCTCTTCACCATTAATGTCATCGATACTTGTTGTTGGGCTTTTCCCAGTTACCATTTCCAAAACAACAATTCCATAGCTATAAACATCTACCTTGGATGTGATAGGCAAGTTAAAAACCCACTCAGGTGCCATATAACCTCTTGTGCCTCTGATCATTGAGATGCTTGGATTGTCGGGGTTATTTCTGTTGAGGAGCTTAGACAAACCAAAGTCTGCCAACCTGGGCTGATAGTTGGAATCTAGGAGTATGTTTTGTGGCTTTATGTCACAATGCAAAATCCACTCCAAGCATTCTTCATGCAGATATGCTAGAACCCTTGCCGTTCCCAGAGCAATGTTGTATCTCTTACTCCAATCAAGTGTGTTGGATGACAGATTTTGTGCCAAAGAACCATTCTCCATATACTCATACACCAACAACCTATGCTTTCCCTCAGCACAATATCCCCACATTTCAATCAAGTTCATGTGGTTGAGCCTTCCAATGATGCTCACTTCAGCAAGGAATTCTCCTTCTCCTTGTTTAGCTTCATTGAGTCTCTTAATTGCGGTGTGTCTTTGATCTGATAAAATGCCTTTGTACACAACCCCTCCTGCACCTCTTCCAATCTCTTGACTGAAACCCTTTGTAGCCTTTTTCAGCTCTGAGTAACTGAACTTTCTGAATCCTGTTGCTGCAAGATGGTAGCCTTGTTGATCTGCATTAGACTTTTGGCTTGTCCTAATTAGGAAGCACCAAACCACAAAAAAACAAACCATTTCAAAAGCTCCAAGTGCGGTAGAAAACCACAGCAAAACCCTCACAATACGGCTTTCAAGTGTTTTGCTATAAGCTCTTTGAAGTTGAACTGAACAAACATGATGATCATCCACACTGTCAATAGCAGATTCTTTGACAGATAAGCTATAACTTTTAGGAATTCTCAAGTATGTTGTTCCTGGGAATCTCGGTAAACGCTGTCCATTGAGTAATTGTGTTTTGGTATAGCACCTGTAATAGAGGCCATCTCTTAGGCTATAGGAGTGCTGAAACCCCTTACAAGTGCAATTTTGTAGGCACAAATTCTCACAAGCACTATAGTTACTAACTTGTACATAATAATTATCATAGCCATAAAACTCAACACCACGCATCTCCAAGAAAGCAGTCTCATTCCAATTGCAAGTTAGATCAAACATGGGTTCACACCCATAGGACCAATCACTGTGATTCCTCAATCTGTACCCTGGAAGACACTTACATGTTCTTCCACTCTTTGGATCATAACCACAAGTGCTGTTGGGTCCACAAACCCCATGAATTAGACAATCATTTCTGATTGCTTTCCATGAAAGATACCAGTCCTCTACCGCACTTTTTCGACCATAAACTCGGAGATTACCATCAGAATCCAATTTCAACCTTCTCTGCAGCACCGTCCCATAATCATATGTCACAAAAGTGAAATTATCTGATGAACGGAATCGGCCAAGAGAATTCAACGCTGCAATTCTGCTACTATTGAATAGAGTCCTTCCAATATTCCAACTTACTTCCCAGGGATTCGGCCAGTAATTGCTGGAAACATCAGGGCCATCGTAGACAAGACGAAGAATGTTATCGTCGCTGAAGAAAAACTTATAGAAACCAGAGGAATGGTTACTCTCGCTTCTTGCAGACACAAGTAGCGTGTGTCTGGTAAGAGGTTGGCCAGGAACGAGAGTATCAGTTGGGAAATCAAAACTTTGCCACAGAATGGTTCCTTGCAACTCACGTAACACAAGATTGCCATCATCTTCGAGATGCAACTCTGCTGGGGCTAATGAAGCGGTGTTTGAAGACCAAGCAGTGTTAAAACCAGCATCAACCAAAATTATGTTGCCGGCGTGTGTGAGGGAAAGTTTCGAGCCCTTCCCATTCACGGGTTGGTCACGGTTTGCCATCCAAGTGACAGTGTTGGGGCTGTGGAAATGAGGCTCAGTGAACCATATTGCAAATGAATATGCGTTCTCACCAATGGCAAGGAAGCCAGAAGAGAACATGCCATTTGGTGACACAAGAACGTGTTGTGTATTTTGCACTGAGAGGGAAGATCCCTTTCTCAATGATGATGAAGAAGATGAAATTTGGAAAGACAATAACGATGCTAGAAGAAAGAGTGTGATTGACAAAGCCATCTCGTATTGGATGCAAGTTTGTGTGAGTACTTGTTGAAAATATAATTCTTGGTTATATTACCTTAAATGAATGAATAAATAAGATTTAAAGTTATTTAAGAGTTATGAAAAACTTACATGCCCTTCATCACACACGTTGTAATAAGGGTAAAGTATGTTTTTCGTTTCTAATTTTTTTTAAAATTTATGATTTTGGTTTCTAAACTTTTCGGCTACTGATTTTAATTCTCAAACCTTGATTCTATGTGTTTTAGTTATTTTCATTTATTTTGGAAGTTGAGTGATGAGATGATGTTTATTTTATTATGTTTTTAGTGACTAAAAATCATAAGAAACTTATTTAAAAGGTCTTAAACATATTTTAGCAACTAAAAGCTAATTTCTTTTACGACAAGGATAAACAAGAAATTGAGACTTTGCACTACTCTGCCAAGATAATTTAAGCATTGTCCCTCTAGACCTCCACCCCAAATCACGTACTGAAGCCTAAAATAGTATAGAATTCAAATGTGGGTAAATGAGAGATGCATTTTAGTGCTATGTACGTCAATGGTTATCTGTGCAATAAGAGAGAAAGTTTTAGTTCTCTTGCGAGAAAAAACGGGAAAGGAAGAACCACTCTAAACACATGTTTTGTACATCATGACACTAGCTAATATTTCATAGCAATTTAGTACGTGTTCTGAAGTTTTAACATAGCATATGAGACATCTTCAAGTCACTTTTGCACGAGCCCCCTTCGCACTTCACACAGTCGCACTTTTCTTAGAACCCCCTTCGCACTTCTAGAAACCTAATTCTCAAGTGTATATTATGTACATGTAGTAAATTATACGAGGTGCAACATAAAAAAAAAGTCAACTATATAATTTAACTGGATACAATTAAACTACAAAATAATTAAAATTATGTTGATATTAATCTGAGTGAAATTAAATTTGGATGTCTTAAGCAAAGTATCAAGTTTAAATTTTGTAAGTGAAAAAAAACATTGTTTCAAAGTAGAGACTCCAATAAACATTGCTAGCAGATTTTCCAGTAAAAATAGTCATTGAAAAAAAAAATGCTTCACACTTATAATATATCATGATAAAAAAAAAATAAATAAAAACTCTCTTGTTCTGCAAAATGGGAATTATAAATATAGATAATTAGATCCTTTTTCAATATTTAGATTAAAAGAAAATTGTAAAAACTTTTTCAAGTAACTAACTTTTAAGATCGTGTGAGTACTAACTAACAATATAATTCTTGGTGATATTACCATATATGAATGAATAAATAAGACTTAAAGTTATTTAAGTGTTACAAAGAACTCAAATGACCTTTACGACACGTTGCAATAATGATTATTTATTCCTTTCACTTTCATGTAAGAAAAGCATTCTAAATGGATACACCCCCCTTTCTCACGTTGCAATAAGAATAGTCACTATTATATTTATTGCCAATTCAATTTTGGCCAGCGAATCCAGGGTCGGTAAAGATATCATTGCCCGCAAATGTTAAGTACTTATAGCGGCAATAGTAACGGCAATTTGGATAGTCACTAAAAACAGTTTCCACCACTTTCCTCACTAACCAATCTCAGTAATAAAAAGCATTAATTATAAACTTTAACGTGCAACATCAAAACCATTGATGAAACAGGATTTGGAAGAAAAATATCTAATTTATATGACCTATCACCTTACATGTATCAGTCCAGAGAAAAAATGAATTAACAAACTGGAATAAGATACACACATTCTATTAATATGTACAAGAAACTGGAAAAAGGATAAAACTTCTCTTGCTCATTACGTTAAGTCCAACTAACCAAAAAATACTATTAATCTTAATTTAGATTTTGTTGACATTGAAAGTGTTAAACCGGTGTTTAAATAGAAAAGCTAATAAGCCCCTTAGCTAAGGATTTTAGGCTTCATTATTTGGATAATATGAGTCATTAATATTATTAATATAATTATTATATTTACTTATAATAATGTTAAATTTTAATGCAATACTTGGTAAATATTATTCCCCGTTTGATATTAATTAATCAACTATATCAGCTTATTACTTTCTTCCCTTATAATCTTTTATTCGTGTTTTATTTATATTGAATTAACATAGTTAAATAGATGAGCCGAGTGCATCAGAGGCAATAATTATTATTTTATAGTATCAAACATTATCTCTTTCTCTTCTAAAAAAAAAATCACTTGAGCTAATAATCATTTTCTTGTTATATTTACATTTTTCTTTCGCATATATCTCTTATAAAATTGATTTAGTGATTAAAAAGAGAAGTTTTTTTTTTTTAAGATCGTGAGTTTAAATACCTTCCATTTCAACTGACAAAAAAAAAAGGAACAATTAATATTATCCGATAAAAAATCTAGACGCACTAAATCATGTTTACATTAGTAGTCTTCATTGTTTTCAATTACATATCTTACTTCTAAAATAATATTAATGGTTTTTAATTATATGTTCAGTTAAATATTAGTATGAGTTCTTTAATTTTTTTATTCTTAGAATTAATTTAGAGTGAGTAGAATTAATATTTGTTTTAAATTTCAGATTATGTAAAATTATACTTTTGTTTATCTCTTAAAAATAATTCTATGTTAATTATTGTTTAAATAAAATTAAATCCTTTAAATTTAATTTTAAAATATTAATTAAATATTCAAACAATTTTTTAACATCATTCTTCTAGAAAAAGACCAGTCGTAGAGCATCCCAAAAATCATTTTATGACTTTTATTTTATTTATTTTGTTTTTTTTTATTGAATTCATTAAAAGATTTACAACTTCTTATGTTTTTAAATATGATTTTGAAGTCATAAATAATTTTATTTAAATAAATATTTTTTAGTTTTATTAATTTTTTTATATTCTTTTATTTAATATTTTTTATGTTGTTGTATATTTTTTTATTTAATATTTTCTATATTTTGTCCTAATTTTAAGAATTTTTTTAATTGTATTACATTCCAACAAACTAGACTTTAAAGTCATAAAGCCACAATTTCATTTTATTAGTGCTTCATTTATAGAAAATTTATTAAATAAAATAATATAAAAATATTAAATAGAAAATATAGAATAATATACAAATATTAAATAAAACAATATACAAAAAGATATAAAATATTAAATAAAATTAAAAATAATATACAAAGTCATATATTAAATAAAAAATATAAAAATTATAGAAAATATTAAATAAAAATAATATAAAAAAATATTAAATAAAAGAATATATACAAATATGAAATAAAACTAAAAATAAGAATATTAATTTAAATATTATTTATGACTTTAAAGTCTATTTAAAAAAACTTACAACTTCAATAAATAAATAAAAAGTAAAAGTAGTAAATTGATTTATGATTTTGAATTAAAAAATCGTGATATATTCTACTTACCAATTTCTAATTTTTTATTTAAAATTTGCCTCGATTTATAATTTATCTAAATTATCCCTAAACAATCATTTGCCCATGAGGATGGATACTTTGGAAACAATTAATTCAAGCCCTCATAAATTCCGAGAGAATGACTTTTCATGGCAATTGGTGGGAAGTCAAGAACGGCAATATAAATGGACGTGCTTCTTGACAGTACTATTCATGCATTGCCTTTATTGTGACGGCAATTGTACGTCATGAGACTCCAGATTTCTTTTCAAATCAAGTTGCATCTTCTCCGGCGTCTCTTGTGTAAGAAAAATTAAGATTCCTAAGAGAATAAAGAAGTATGGGTTTAAAATCAAATGGTGAATGTGGCGTTTGGAATAGTGAAGAGAAACTAGTATTCGCGCAACCTCGTGTTTAGAATATTTGAAAATTTAGGTGAAAATTTTATTATAAGTTTATTTTAACAAATCCCATCCATTATATATATATATATAGTAGTCTCTGATTCATGACAAGTTCTATACGAACATAAATGGAATATAATATTAAATTTATCTGCAACAAACAAATACACCCCGTCTCCAGCAAATGCTCCAACTTCAATGATAGTTGGAGCATGAAAATATGTTGAATTATGTGTCATTGCTAGAGTTTTATCATGAATAATTTTAAATTACTAACTGTTTTGTTATAGAGTAATGATATAAGGATAACTAGTTATTTTATTGCTATTCGAAGGCAAGGGAATGAATATTATAAACAAGTTATCAAAATATAATTTTATCGTTATATTAATACACAATAAATAATGATATAAGAATATTTTCTAATTTTAAATATTTTATTAATACCACTCATTACTTTTTTCTTTTTTTTATCACATTACAAACTCTATCATCTTTATTTTTTTCTATTTTTTTTTTCTCTCTCACAAGTTGTTGGATAGTATTGTAAACGTCAATCAAACATTTTTTTACTTTTCTCTCATAAAAGTCCCAATGATAAAATCTTACAAAAGTTTAGATTAGCGAGAAAAAATCTAAAGAAAATAGAGCGGGAAGCTAAAGACAAGATTTTTGCCGATTTATATAAAAATCTTTAGAGCAAGGATGGTGATAAAAGTATATATAAACTTGCAAAATGAGGGATAAGAAAAGTAAAGACCTCACCACAGTTAGATGTATTAAGGATGAAAATAAAAAAAAAATTCGGTAAGAGATAAAGATATAAATGAAAGATGAATGAATTACTTTAACAAGTTTTTTAATGGGGATGACGATAAAAGTGAGGTGGACTTGGATGACGTTTATGATGATTTGAATAGAAGATTTGTGTAGAATGAATACATATGAAGTTAAGGAGGCTTTAAAGAGAATGTGAAATACTAAAGCTTTAGGACTCGATGACGTCCCTATTGAAGTGTGGAGAGGCTGGGGGGATGGGACAATAAAATGGCTAACCAATCTTTTCAATAAGATTCTTCAAACAAATAAGATGTTTGATACTTAGAGAAAAAATATGTTTGTGTCTATTTACAAAAACAAGGAAAATATCTAGAATTGTTTTAACTATAGAGACATTAAGCTTATGAGTCATATATACTATGAAGTAGTGAGAGAGAGTTATTGAACATCGCTTGAGGAGATACCAACGTTTTTGTAAATCAATTTGGATTTATATAAGAAAGATGTACCATGGAAGTCATTTACTTGATGCGACAATTAATAGAAAAATATCAAAAAAAGAAGAAAAACTTACATATGATATTCATAGATATTGAGAAAGCATACGATAGGGTTCCAAGAAAAAAATTCCATTAAAATATGTAAATGCAATCAAGGATATGTATGATGGGTTACCACATGTGTGAAAGCTTGTAGTGGAACATCAAGTTATTTTCCTATCACGGTAGGTGTACACAATGGTTCGACTCTTAGTTCTTATCTTTTTGCCTTAGTGATGAATGGTATTCAAAAGGAAGTGTCACAGTGTATGCTTTTTGCAGATGATATTGTACTTACTGATGAAACCAAAGACAATGTTAATAGGAAACTTGAATTGTGGAGAAACACTTTGTAGTATAAAGGATTCACGTTAAACTAGAGTAAGACTGAGTATATGAAGTGTGAGTTTTCATTGGTAAGAGATGGTGATCAAGACCTCGTGTATCTACTTGGTCAAGAGGTACCCAAGAAATATACTTTTAGATATTTGGGATCAATTTTGAAAAAAGGTGGAGAGATTGATGAGGATGTAAATCATAGAATTAGAGCAAGGTGGATGAAATGACGGAGTGTATATGGGTTTTTGTGTGACGGAAAAATTTCTCTTAAGATAAAAGGAAAATTCTATAGAACAATTGTAAGACCTGCAATGTTATATGGAGCTGAATGTTGGTCAGTACATAGACAACATGAGCATAAAATAAGGGTAGTAGAAATGAGGATGTTAAGGTGAATATGTGGTTCTGCGAAGATATATAAGATAAAAAATGAAAATATTTGACGAAAGGTAGTAGTAGTATCAGTGAGTGAAAAGATGAGATAACACAGATTAAGGTCATTTGGGCACGTAATGTGATAGTCACTGGATGCTCCCGTAAGAACAAAAGTTTGTTACCAAGAGCTCGATACAAAGAAATGTAGAGGTAGACTGAAACTTATCTGATATAAATTGATAGACAGTGTGTCTTAAAGCATAATGGAGAAAAGCTATAAGCTTGATGGATGGTTAGACCCGTTGTTATCTCTATGTTTCAAACGGTCCATTTTTATTCCTTTTCTTCTTCATCTCTCCCTCCTTCTTTTCCTCTTCTTTTCTTTTATCTTATTCCCTATTTTCCTTCCCTTTTCTTTTTTTTTCAACCTCCTTGTATCTATCATTGGATTCATCTACCACCAATTCCAATTAGCTTGGACTAAAGGTGATGTTGATGTTGATGTATTGAGGGAACCCTTCTACTTCAAAGTTTTTCTAGCTTAGGAGTGGATGAGAGGGAGGAAGCTGGGTGGAAGGAAGTGGCAAACACTACTAGAAAGAATGCTTTCAACATCACTACTTTAACATCTATTTTTGATAAAAACTGATGTTAATAAAAGGGCGGTGATATTTTTATAAATAAATTAATAATGTTAACATTGGTTTTCCAAAAATTGATATTATTAGTTAATATTTAACATCGATTTTATTTAAATACTGATGTTGGATCTTTTATATATAATAATTTGTAGTCTTAGTCTAACGCCTAAACCTCAAGGCCTTCTTCCTAACTCTTTACTCCCTTACTCCCTTAGCTTGAACCCTTACTCTCTTGCCCACTGCGCCGCTGCGTGTCCACCATGCCACTACCGTGTTTTCCATTGCGCCCGCCGTGTTGCCACTCTTACATTGTGCTCTTTTTCGAATAGGTAGGTTCTCTCTTTCTCATTGTCACTCGCTTGCCCTATTATAATTAATTATTATTCTTTCAATTTTGATTTTATTCACGGCCAATATGTTTTGCCTCAACATATTTTTATGTTTATGAATTTATTTACTTTGAGTTTACTTGGGACCCAAATTCAAACACTAAAACAACGCAATTGTTAGACGTATCTTTCAATTGCCAAGTGGAGGAAGACTGTCATTAGAGAGAAAAAGAGTCAAATGTTCAAGAAAGATTAAAAAAAAAGTGTCATTAAAAAATAAGAAAGATAAAAAGAGGTAACATCTACAGGAAGAGGGTAGAAAGAGGTATTTAAACATATGAAAAAAGAGAAAAAATAATATTTAAGTAATTTAAAAAAGAAAAATATATATATTTTTAACAATTGCCATTGTCTTATTTGTGGAACTTGGAAACAAAGATTGGCTTATATCACTATCTATTCAATTGAAACGTGAATGATTTGCCAATTGTGAAAGTGGAACCGCTCCACTAAGTCTTTCACAAACAAACATTAAACATATATATATAGACAAACATTGGTCGGAGCGTCAACTATAAAAAGCTTAAATGCAGACTTATAAATATAATGGGATCATGTCACAATCATAAGCACTTCAAATATCCTTTTTTATATGTGCAAAATTAACAGAGGCAATTTGGCCACTGAATCATTTATGTAAAACTGTTAAGGGAATTAATAAGCTTTTTCAAATATTTTTTGGGATAGTATTTGTTTAACTTGTAAATTTTTTGGATAGTATTTGTTTAGAAATTATTGTAATTGTTAGTGTCTTTAAATTGAGGACCAAAGCACAATTTTTGGCTTGGTGTATACGCGTGGATGGTAGGTAGGGATTCCTGAGATCTTTGGATGAGATTGACTTCATTAGTCTGCTATAATTTAATTTGAATTCATGAAAAATGTCATGTAATTAATGTGTTTACATCAAATTCAATTTAGATTAATTCTTTTTGGTTTGTATTTTAGGTATATGTTTTGTCACTTGCGACGTAAAGGCTAGAGTCTTTAATTTAATTAAGTTTTCTTTTCTTTGATAAAAAAACCAATCTTTGAAAAATCTGTATTTTATATTTTTCTGATTAAATTTTTCTTTCCAGACTTGCTCCATGTTCTCAACAAAAATCTGTATTTTGTGAAAAACCTTTCGGTAATTTTATGTGTTTAATAGCTGGAAATTTCTAATTGCGTGACTTGCTCCATGTTTTCAATACTGACTGTAAATGCTGAAATTTTGTTCTTAAGTCATGATAACTTCTATTTGAATTCTGGAAATTGGTTGTTGTTGGTTGTTCTTTAATTGAAGGGGTACCATTGGAAAAGGAAATTCGGACGAAATTTTGTTGGGAATGACCCCTGTGTATTTGCTGTAACACTAAGTGAATTTGCGTCATGTTTCTTGCTGGACAATGGTTGCATGTTGTACATTGACATTGTTGGGTCTATCCTCTGTTAGTTTATGATGTCTCATATGTGAATTGCATCATATGATCCTCAACATATTGATGCCTTAAATTGAACTTCACTTCCTGTTGTCCTTCTGTTAGTTTCGAACCAGCAAATGATGTTAGGTTAGGATTACATTAGTCATGTCTATGAGGACGTTTCCAGAAATGTTAGTTAAAAAACAAATGTCCCAAAATCATCATAATTAAATATCAATGTTTTTTCTTTAAAACACATCCAAAAGAATATTTGGTTGTTTCGGTAATGTTATTTCTCCATCTTCTTCCATTAGTACTATATATATTTATTCTATATTTATTATCATTATACATCATTTTTATTCTTTGGTTTATTTGCTGAAATGTTACGTCCATCCTAGCCTTTTCTTAATTTTTCTTAATAAATTAATATGATCATTAATGACATCATTCTCATTATTATCATTGCGAATAATAGCTGCAGAACTTAAGTAGGGAGAAAATATCAATATTAGACCTTAATGACATCCTTCCCATTTGATCCAAATGCTGCCCAAATATTTGCAACACTCATCTTATAGCAGGTCTTGTTGATACAACAGATAATTAGGGATAAGAATAGGCATTGGACTTTTATTTATAATAGTAATAAAATAAGAGAAAGTAGACAGATATTTGAGTGTAAACCGTGTATTAGAGTACAAAGTAGATGGGGGTATTAGAGTAGTATAAAGGGAGGTGCAATATTCAACTATACACTCACTTAACTATGTTAGTCACAGAGTTATTCAGTTAGTTAAGTGTAAATGTCAGCGCTAGTTAAGATATGGGGCACAGATACGATCCAACATACCAATTTTATTATTTAAGCTTAATTGCATGGTTACATACATAGATATATGTTAATGATGCATAGAAGTATATATCTTATTATTGTATGACAGTCATAAACCTTTGTGTTTTCTTCATGGATCTGCTTCTTACCCTTACCCTTACCCCCTAATTATAGTTGTTTTTTATTGATCTTTAATGTTGTACTCCCAACTATTAATAACATTTTGTAGTTATAATTGAAATTTGTAGGTACTTTTTCTTAGTTGTTTGCATGGTCATCATGATATTAATTATTGTTATTAGCAACCATCTTCACATGTACGAATATTTTTCATAAACTATTAAAGTTTTTTTTTGTTACAAATGTTGTTATAACTTCTTTTAAGTTACTATTGTTTTATATATATAATTAATGTTTATTATGAGTGAACATTAGTTTTTCATTTGAGATTGAATATAATGATTTTTTAGACAATTTAGATTAATCGTTGTTTTGCATAATTTAACAACATCGATTTTTATAAAAATTGATATTGTTGTTTATAAATTAACATTGATTTTTAGTAAAATCAATGTTGACTTTACAGTTTTTTTTACTCTTGCTAATTCTTATTAGACGGCCTCGATTTTTTAGAAAATCGATGTTGTGTAGCTATGTTAACATCAGTTTTAAAAATTGATATTAGTGTTGATATTTTCAACATTGGTTAAAAATTGATGTTGAAAGTCCAAAAATCCATATATTATATTTTTAGCATTAAAAGATCCATATCACCACCACCCTTGGCTAAACAATATTTTAATTGTTGATTAATGTTAATTAATCAAGGTAATTTATTCATAAAGCATCCATATATAGCTTCTTTCTAAATGTCACTCTTTTTACTAGTCTTCTTTGTGGCTTTCCAATGTTCATCTTCCCTATCTTCACTGGACGTACAAGGGTTCTTCCCTCTCATGGAGAAACATGCACAAGACGTTATTTTCTCCCCAAATCAAATGTTCTGTGCTGGCTTCTTTCAAGTTGGTGGAAACGCCTTCTCCTTTGTCATATGGTTCAACAAGTCTCAAAATTCACAACAACTAAACCAACACCGTGGTTTGGATGGCAAACCGCGAACAACCTGTTAATGGAAAGCCCTCAAAGCTTTCCCTATTAAGCAGTGGTAACTGGTAATAACATGGTCTTGTTGATGCATGTCAAATCACCATTTGGTCATCAAACACATCAGATGCACAGAACTGATAAAGTATGCCCTTTAGACACTAAAAACTTAATTATTCCTACAAAAATTTTACTTCGGAAATAAATATTTTATTTAATGTCACATTAATTTTTAAATTATTATCATGAAATTATATTTTTTTATAAAAGTATAAAGATAAAAATATAACACATTACCTACATACAAGACAAATTCAAATAAAAATATGTTAACTCCATGCAACACACAGAAAAATCTAGTTTAATTAAATTCAAGGGTCCGCACATCATGTTCCAACAAAGATGAACCAGAGTCGTTGATTTTAAAAGTATCTGGAAGACAAACCGCAGCAAGATCTCACCATATAGAGATAATACAATAACTGTTTTTCTTATGTACAAATATTCCCTCATAAAGCATCCACAACGTCTTTCCAATTTAATTCCATGGACAAATTGATTTTTAAGTCAATAACTATTCATTTTTATTTATTTATTATCTTTTTACTTAAATAAATATGTTAATCCCGTTCGTTGCACGGATCAAATTAATTAAATTCAAGGGTTCGCGCATCATTTTCCAACAAATATTGACCGGAATAATCGATTGTAAACCACAGCCCACGGCAAGATCTCCCCATATATAGATAATACAAGAGTTGTTTTTCTTACGTACAGACATTCACTCATAAAGCATCCACAGCTTCTGCTGCAATTAATTCCCGACCATGTCTTTCTTGATGTCACTTTTTTTTCTACTCTTGCTTCTTTCTTTCCAATCTTCTTCATCTTCCCTATTCTCATTGAACAAGGGGTCTTCCCTCTCAGTAGAGAACTACTTAGAAGACGTTATTGTCTCCCACAATCAAATGTTCTGTGCTGGCTTCTTTCAAGTTGGTGAAAACGCCTTCTCCTTTGCCATATGGTTCAACGATCCTCACACTCACAACAACACGGTGGTTTGGATGGCAAACCGCGACCAACCCGTTAATGGAAGGCTCTCAAAGCTATCCATATTAACAAGTGGTAACATGGTGTTGGTCGATGCAGGTCAAATCAGAACTTGGTCATCAAATACAGCATCAGATGTCCCAGTTAAGTTGCATCTCCAAGATGATGGGAATCTTGTGTTACTAACTGATCCCCAAGGAACCATTTTGTGGCAAAGTTTCGATTACCCATCCGATACTCTCCTTCCGGGTCAGCCTCTTACCAGATACAAACAACTTGTGTCTTCAAGAAGCCAGACTAACCATTCATCTGGTTTCTTTAAGATGCTATTTGACGATGACAACGTTCTTCGTCTTGTATATGATGGTTATGATGTTTCAAGCACATATTGGCCACATCCTTGGCAAAAAAGTTGGGAAGCTGGAAGGTTTAATTACAACAGCAGCAGAGTTGCAGTGTTAAATTCTCTTGGAAATTTCACTTCATCGGATAATTATGATTTTTCCACCGATGATCATGGCACCGTGATGCCAAGAAGATTAACGCTTGATCCTGACGGCAACGTTCGTGTGTACAGTAGAAACGTGGCTTTGAAGAAATGGTACGTTTCCTGGCAATTCATATCTGATACTTGCACCATTCACGGAGTTTGTGGTGTTAACAGCACTTGCAATTATGATCCTAAAGGGGGAAGGAGTTGCTCTTGTCTACCAGGATACAAAGTAAAGAATGAAAGTGATTGGTCTTATGGGTGTGAACCCATGTTTGATCTTACTTGCAATGGAAATGCGTCTACCTTTTTGGAGATGCAGGGTTTTGAGTTTTACGGTTATGACAGTAATTATATACAAAACAGTACCTACATGAATTGTGTGAATTTGTGTTTGCAAGATTGTAACTGCAAAGGGTTCCAGTACAGATATGATGGGGAATATTCTACTTGCTTTACAAAGAGACAGTTGCTGAATGGGAGGCGTTCACCAAGTTTTAACGGAGCAATTTATTTGAGGCTGCCAATCACCAATAACTTCTCCAATGAAGAATCTGTGAGTCCATATGATCATGTTTGTTCGGTGAAGCTTCACAAAGACTATGTTAGAAAGCCAGAAAATCGTTTGGTGACATTTTTTCTGTGGCTTGCTACTACAGTTGGGGCTTTAGAAGTGATTTTCTTTTTCCTGATTTCGGCATTCTTGATTTGGAACCGCCAAAAATCTAGTGCAGATCAGCAAGGCTACCATCTTGCAGCGGTGGGAATCAGAAAATATAGTTATTTGGAGTTGAAGAAGGCAACAAAGGGGTTCAGCCAAGAGATTGGAAGGGGTGCAGGAGGGGTTGTGTACAAAGCCATTTTATCAGATCAAAGACATGCTGCAATCAAGAGACTCTATGATGCTAAGCAAGGAGAAGGAGAATTCCTTGCTGAAGTGAGCATCATTGGAAGGCTCAACCACATGAATTTGATTGAAATGTGGGGATATTGTGCTGAGGGAAAGCATAGGTTGTTGGTGTATGAGTACATGGAGAATGGTTCTTTGGCACAAAATCTTTCATCCAACACACTTGATTGGAGTAAGAGATACAGCATTGCTCTCGGAACGGCAAGGGTTCTGGCATATCTTCATGAAGAATGCTTGGAGTGGATTTTGCACTGTGATATAAAGCCCCAGAACATACTTCTTGATGCTAGTTATCAGCCCAAGGTAGCAGATTTTGGCTTGTCCAAGCTACTAAACAGAAACAACCTCAACAATTCAAGTTTTTCAATGATCAGAGGAACCAGAGGGTATATGGCCCCTGAGTGGGTTCTGAACTTAGCAATCACCTCAAAGGTTGATGTTTACAGTTATGGAATTGTTCTATTGGAGATGATAACTAGGAAGAGCCCAACAACAACCGGTGTTCAAAACATTGATGGAGAAGACTCATACAATGGAAGGCTGGTAACATGGGTGAGAGAGAAAAGGAGTGCCACATCTTGGCTAGAGAACATCATTGATCCTGCAATTAAGACAAATTATGATGAATGCAAGATGAACCTTTTGGCTACAGTTGCTTTGGACTGTGTGGAGGAAGACAAAGATGTAAGGCCCACCATGAGCCATGTGGTAGAAATGCTTCAAAAACATGAAAGTGATCCTGCTTATATCATCAATGCTTGATGGTTACGTTTCATGATCCTCACAATACTAATTAATGGTATACCTCATAATATAGCTATCATGAACTCTTGATGGCTACTTTCGACGTATCAGGTACTCACCGCAAGAATAGGAAAGTCCTCTCGCTTTATTTCGATGATAGTAAACGAAGTAGATTTTACGTTTTAGAATGCTTCTATATATATACTTTTTTCTATTTCTATATTTTTCTCTTTCATGTCGTGTAATTTATAAAGTTGTTTAAGATAAATAAATTTCCCTTGTTTGAAGTCTTATGATTAACCTGACCTCTTCGAAACAGATTGTGATGAAAAATTCTTAAGAATCTATTTATTTGCTTATAATATATAAAATTTCAGAAGGGTAAATACAGAAAAATATTTGTTGCATGAAAAAATACCATAATTCTTTAAATTTTCTAGGTTTGGAAAAGTGCATATTTTAAAGAAAAGAAATCTTATGATATGTGGTCCATTAAAGGGTGAACGATTAATAGATTAGTCTTTGAAAGATAGAAAATTTAAATTTAACTCCTCAGTATGTAAAGAGTGAGATAAATTGATCTTACCAATTTGGTTTTTTAATTTTTAAAATTGATTTTTTTTTGGAAAATGTGCATTTTGTAGCGATTTTGAATAGTTACAAAATGTGATTTCTTACAATTTAGACGGGAGGATCAAATTGAATCGATTTAAAAAATTAGATGACCAAATTGAAAAAAAAAATGACCAAATTGAATCTAAAGAATAAATTAGAAGACTAAAAATCTAATTTAACCTAAAAATATAGGTAAATTCTACTTAGTAATGGAAAAGAACCATGAATTCTTATATTTATTATTCATACTATCCTTGCAAGTATAATGGTGAGAATAGATAAATTAAATAAAGCATTCATAAGTGGAGTTGTAACACCCTTATGATGGAATTACATCATAATGAAAGGGATTTAAGGTTGTACATGTGTGACACGGTACAATTGAGCATAATTTACAAGAATTAATTGATATTATTTATATAAATAAGATGCATCTACTTTTCGGTAGTTAATCACTTAAGAATTTTTCAATTAAATGTGTTTAACTTGAAGCAATTGTGGGATAAGTGACCTTTGAGAAATTTTTTGGAAACATGTGAACGATGACAAATCATGTTGAAAAAAATATTGTGTTACTTTGTGGAAACAGTCATTGATCCTCAAAGCAAGTAGAACTAATTGTCAAAGTCTCTGAAATGACTACCTATGAAAGATTATGCTCAATAAAAAAATTGAGTGAAATATCATTGTATAAAATATCATAGAGTGTGAGTTGTCAAAAAGTCAACAATTAAAAACAAAAGTTCGATATTATATTTACTCAAATCAAAATCACAATTTCACAATTTTTCTTGTTTTATTAATTGCCCATTTCACTTGTTTGCTTGCAGCCACACATTATTATCTCTTAAATGCCTAATGCATATATGTATCATTGAGATTTAATAATAGTATTATACTAACAACTTAAATATTTAAGCCCGTGACATGCTAATGAACCTAAGGTTCTTATCTAAAGGGCCCTTGATATCAAGCAATGAGCACTAAATTTTTAAGGAGGCATAAGACAATTGCCTAAGTTGCCTTATAACAAACACGACGTCTCAATTTATCAAAATCAAAATCAACATTTAACTCAGATATTTCGTTGTCCTAGAAATATAAGGATAGAATATATAGGCTGTTGTAAAAGCATTTATAATATAAAATGGTTGGATGCTTCCCAACAACGGCCAAGTGAACACTTTAGTTTTATTTGACAGAAGTCTAGAAAAACGTTAGACAATCTTAGCACTGCTACAAAAATAACATTTTACATATATAATATATTTTTCTTACATATACTAAGTGTCCTAGTATTTTGCAAATGTTGGACTCAATTTATCAGCCCAAGGTAGCAGGTTTTGGCTTGTCCAAGCAACATAATAGAAATATCCTAAAAAGTTCAAACTTTTCAATGATCAGAGGAACCAGAGGGTATATGGCACCTGAGTGGGTTTACAATTTACCAATCACTTCAAAGGTTGATATTTATAGCTATGGAATTGTTCTATTGGAGATGATAACAGGAAAGAGCCCAACAATGGATGTTGAAACAGTTGATTGAACAGAACCACACAATGGTAGGATGGTAATATGGATCCTACAATTGGGTCAAGTCATGATGTAAATAAGATGGAAATTTTGGCTACAGTTGCTTTGGACTGTGTAGAGGAAGATAAAGATGTTATGCCCATCATGAAGCAAGTGGTTGAGATGCTTCAGAGCCATGAAAGCGATGCACACTGATGGATATGCTATGCTAGCAGTTTCTACGCGATGGGTTTATGAACCCATTCTTTATTTGTGGAATTGGTAGCTTCGTTTCTTTGTTTTTCTTATGTTCGTTCAAGAAAGGTGAAAGTGAACCGGTTAGAATTTGATTTTCAAGCTATATTTAAGTTTTAATACCTTAGATTGGTGTGCTTCTGTCTGTAGTTAATCTCTGTAAGTGTTTCTAATTGTAATTGTTTGTGTTGTTTTTCTTTGTTTTTTTTCTTCTTTCCAAGAATGTATTATATATGTGTGTAAGACTGCTTAATCAAATAAAAGACTCGTTAATTTATATTTTGTAGTACCAAACAGATAAAGATTGTTTCAGCCTTGAGTATTGATAATCGCCCTAGTGATATTTTACGCTAAAAGCATCTCTAGTGGAACATGTCCTGCCAGCTAGGGTGGCAGAGGATGGAATAAGGGGGATTGAGTTTTGTTGTGTTTTCCAATTATGAATTGACAGAAGAGAGAGACGGGGGACTACAGAGCAAGTCAGTGGGGTTTGACTAAAGAGGTATGATGAATGGATTTTTCTTTTTGGTGCCATTGTGGGTGAAAATGTTTCAAAAATATATTATTTATACAATTTTTAGCTGTTAAAAATGAAGATAAATACCAAATCATCACTTAATGTCCAAAATAAATGAAAAGAACTAAAATACTTGACGGAATAAAAGTTTGAAGACTAAAATTTTAATTTTAAAAAATTTAAAGATGAAAAATATACTTTATTCTTAAAAATTTCATGAGCTTATTGAAAAGTTTGAAAATAATTAACTTTGTCTCGCACTAGATTAATAATATCATGTAATTAACTTTGTCTCGCACTAGGTTAATAATATCATGTAATTATTAACTTTGTCTCATACCTAAAATCATCATGTAGATTTGGATTAAGTTAATTGTATGTCAAAATTTGACACATTTTGTTTTACGAGAATGAAAAATGTATTAAAATTTTGTAGGAACTAAATTCAAACATTTAAATTTTATGAGAATAAAAAATATATTTTAACCATGAATCAAGTAAGACAACTGATCTAGTTTAATAGTTTCCATATAACATTGATGATTGATGAGAGTCACTGATCATGTACTGGTAATCTCAAACCCTAAGCTTAAGGAATAAGATAGTGTCGTTACCATGAAAGGAGTTTTCACTTAAGCTCATTTTGATTTTGGATCAGGATTCGATTTTGCACTGAGCTTATATTGATTGATGAAGGAAACGAAAAAATCATGAATGAAAAAAAAAATTTCTGAAGACTAAAAGTCGTCAGATATTGTTTTATTCATTTTAGCAAAACAATTTGAGGACGAGCCCTGGCACAGCGGTAAAGTTGTGTCTTGGTGACCTGTTGGTCATGGGTTCGAATCTGGAGTCTCCGGGCAATGGGGTTACGTGATTTTTATTTTAGCAAAACAATTTCTATCGTTATTGGATATCAATCCATTGGCTGTCTTATTTTCAAGACTATATTAAGTTATTCTTTTGTTTAATATCGAATCTTCCAATTTTTATTAGTCTAGGTTCCTGCATTTTTTTTGTTGTCTTTATTTGCTCATAGTCTTCATCTGGCTATGTCTAAAAATAAGTTTATTTGAATGGCTTGGTCTGATGATAGCTGAGATTGAGGAGACGCTGAGGAGTTGCAGATCGCTGTCTCATTCAATAATTATTGCAGCAGCTGATCATGATGGATCTAATTAAACTTTCTATAAGAGGTGCAATATCACATACAAGGGTATATGTACTGTATGCTAAATGGGAAGATTGCTATTGGCCACTCACTGTATTAGCTTTGTCAATGATCTGACCTTTGTGGAGTCGGCCGGTATTTTTTTTTTTTTTTATTGACCAGTTGTTAATGCTTAGTTTTTATTAGTTGGAGAGATTTTAACCCACAACTTCTCTCTCCTCTATTCCCTTTTCAACCACCAAGTTCACCTACCTTATAACACTCTTGACTTTGTGGGAGTCGGCTGGTATAATTATCTATGTGTAGTAGGGATTGTAATATAGCTAAGTGGTGCTAAATAGTAGGGGGGTATTACGAGTTCGATCCTTGGCTGAAAATTGTTTTGGCCAGTTTTATTTATTTCCCTCACTAAATTTCAGATTAATTAAGATCCCTTTCTTCTAATGAACAAGAGAGTTAAGAAAAAAAAAAATAGTAGGGATATATGACACTGTAGTATAGCTTCTATTGTATAAGCTGTCATTTGAAAATGTAATGGATCAAGTGCGTTATTTATTGAGCAAGAACTTGAGCATTGAATGCCCCACTTTAACTAATAATGCTGTTGGTAATGGAGTCTGGCTCTCAATTTCTACTTCTATATCAACTATCACATATCCCAATTTCTCTTCCTTAAGCTTATAGTATTTGTTTTCTCTGTCTTTTCTTTTCAACCATATAAAAATATGCAATTGTCAACATTTTCCTTTTCTTACGTACAGACACGGGCATCACTTCACATTCAACCTAAATCATCCATTGCTGCTACTGCAATTGCACCATCATGGATTTCTCAACGTCACTCTTTTTTCTACTCTTGCTTCTTTCTTTCCAATGTTCATCTTCCCTATCGTCACTGAACAAGGGGTCTTCCCTCTCAGTGGAGAAACACACACAAGACTCTATTGTCTCCCCAAATCAAATGTTCTGTGCTGGCTTCTTTCAAGTTGGTAAAAACGCCTTCTCCTTTGCCATATGGTTCAACGACCCTCACACTCACAACAACAACAGAAACGTTGTTTGGATTGCAAACCGCGAACAACCCGTTAATGGAAAGCTCTCAAAGCTTTCTCTCTTAAACAGTGGTAACATTGTCTTGCTCGACGCAGATCAAATCACCACTTGGTCATCAAACACAGCAACGCATGCCCCAGTAGAGTTGAATCTCCAAGATGATGGTAATCTTGTGTTACGTGAGCTCCAAGGAACCATTTTGTGGCAAAGTTTTGATTCCCCAACCGATACTCTCCTTCCGGGTCAACCTCTTACTAGATACACACAACTTGTGTCTTCAAGAAGCAAGACTAACCATTCCTCTGGTTTCTATAAGCTGCTCTTTGATAATGACAACCTTCTTCGTCTTATTTACGATGGCCCTGATGTTTCAAGCTCGTATTGGCCTCCACAATGGCTACTCAGTTGGGATGCTGGAAGGTTTAGTTTCAACAGCAGCAGAGTTGCAGTTTTCAATTCTCTTGGAATTTTCAATTCATCGGATAATTATAGTTTTTCCACAAATGATCATGGCAAGGTGATGCCAAGAAGATTAACACTAGATTCTGACGGTAATGTTCGTGTGTACAGCAGAAATGAGGCTTCAAAGAAATGGTACGTTTCATGGCAATTTATATTTGAAACTTGCACCGTTCATGGGGTTTGTGGTGTTAACAGCACTTGCAATTTTGATCTTAAAAGAGGAAGGAGATGCTCGTGTCTACCAGGACACATAGTAAAGAACCATAGTGATTGGTCTTATGGGTGTGAACCCAAGTTCGATCTTTCTTGCAACGGAAATGATTCTACCTTTTTGCAGTTGCAGGGTTTTGAGTTTTACGGTTATGACAGTAATTATATACCAAACAGTACCTACATGAATTGTGTGAATTTGTGTTTGCAAGATTGTAACTGCAAAGGGTTCCAGTACAGATATGATGGGGAATATTCTACTTGCTTTACAAAGAGACAGTTGCTGAATGGGAGGCGTTCCACAAGATATAAAGGATCGATTTACTTGAGACTTCCAAAGAACAATAACTTCTCTAAGGAAGAATCTGTGAGTGCATATGATCATGTTTTTTCTGTGCAGCTTCACAAAGACTATGTTAGAAAGCCAGAAAATCGTTTTCTGAGATTTTTTCTGTGGCTTGCTACTGCAGTTGGAGCTTTAGAAGTGGTTTGCTTTTTGATAATTTGGGTTTTTTTGATTAAGACGCGCCAAAAGTCTGGTGCCGATCAACAAGGCTACCATCAAGCAGAAATGGGGTTCAGAAAATATAGTTATTCTGAATTGAAGGAGGCGACAAAAGGGTTCAACCAAGAGATTGCAAGAGGTGCAGAAGGGATTGTGTACAAAGGCATTTTATCAGATCAAAGACATGTTGCAATTAAGAGACTCTATGAAGCCAAACAAGGAGAAGAGGAATTCCTTGCTGAAGTGAGCATCATTGGAAGGCTCAACCACATGAACTTGATTGAAATGTGGGGATATTGTGCTGAGGGAAAGCATAGGTTGTTGGTGTATGAGTATATGGAGAATGGTTCTTTGGCACAAAATCTCTCATCCAACACACTTGATTGGAGTAAGAGATATAACATTGCTCTTGGAACGGCACGAGTTTTAGCATATCTGCATGAAGAATGCTTGGAGTGGATACTGCACTGTGATATAAAGCCTCAAAACATACTTCTTGATGCTAATTATCAGCCCAAGGTAGCAGATTTTGGCTTGTCCAAGCTACTAAACAGAAATCACCTCAACAACAATTTACGGTTTTCAGTGATCAGAGGAACTCGAGGATATATGGCACCGGAGTGGGTATACAACTTACCAATCACCTCCAAAGTAGATGTTTACAGCTATGGGATTGTTCTATTGGAGATGATAACTGGGAAAAACCCAACAACTGGTGTCCATAGCAATGCTGGAGAAGAATCATATAATGGAAGGCTGGTAACATGGGTTAGAGAGAAAAGGAGTGACACATCTTGGCTAGAGCATATCATTGATCCTGCAATTAAAACAAATTTCAATGGATGTAAGATGGACCTTTTGGCTAGAGTGGCTTTGGATTGTGTTGAGGTAAATAAAGATGGGAGACCCACCATGAGCCAAGTAGTAGAAATGCTTCAAAGCTATGAAAGTAATCATTAGAAATGGTGCAAGTATTAGGTACTCACCTCGGCATTAGAGGTTTGGTTCTTCCATACATCTGTCTCAAATCTCTGTGTAACAGTATTATATTTTTCTATTTCATGTTTCAGTGTCCGCAAACTCACTCATGTTTGTAAGGCTGTTAAATTTAATAAAAGATTTCGTTGATTTCATGTTTTGGTTTAACCTGGTCTCTTCGAAACAGATTGAAAGAGAAAGAAGAATTTCTTAAACAATTTTGTTGGGTGAACCAGGTATTTCCTAGTCGGAGCCCAAATTTGATACCGCGAGATACTAAAATCTGTTTAAGGTGTTGATTTCTTTAAATTGATGTTTTTCAATATACATAAGAATTTAACAACTGAACCCATAAACACATTCAAGAAATAACATCTTAGTAAATAGCAATTGAGCCTATGCTTGAAAACCCATTCCCCAGCTTCTGTGAAGGTACATTGAGTCCCAAATTACCAAAAGGGAAAACTTCAAATTATTATCTTAAATACAATTGTTATTGTTACTATGATGGCTTATGACCACAGTTAGTAGTTTGTTTTAGGATGATTATAAATTAGAATATGATTGTATTTTCTTCATAAACAATTATAGGAGAAGAAAATATAACTAGTTAAGTTTGTCACTGCAAGCCCTTATGAACCCAAAGAGTAGAGTAGTTGTCCTTGTGTTGAGAGTGTTGGGTAAAAATTGGTGAGATTAGTCCGTCATCAGGGCATATTCTTCGCAGTGAGCTCAAATGTATAAGCACTTGATATTGAAGCATATATATGTATGTAATGAAGGTTGTGTTTTTAATTAATTGGAGAAATACTTCGAAAGTTAAATCAAGTTTAGATGATATATATATATAGAATGAAATTAAATGATTACACCAATAATATCCGATAAAAAATGATCAAATTGGATTTTAGAATTGATAATATTTAATTATATATTATATAAAAAGCTCTTCTAAAAAAATATTATATAAGAATTAAAAAGAATCATAATATTTAAAATTACCTAGTATCTTCTACCACAATAAAACGATAATATGTAAAGATTAACATAAATAATAATATTGTTTTATTGATGGTATTGATAATGAGTATTTATCAACCGATAATTAATTTTTATTAGATAATTTAATTAATCATTTTTGTATGAGATTTCTTCTCTTAAATATGTATTTTTTTTCATTTACAATACTAAAACTTAATATTAATATCAAAATAATGACTTGTTAGAAAAATTATAATAATTTAGAGCTACTTAATAGCTTCCCTATTTAATTATTTATGATAATGCAAAGACTAATAAGAATCATGATAATTTAGAACTATCCTATAAGTACATTGGAGGAACTTCTCTCCTGCACCAGCACCACCTTACATTTATATCCAACAGTTCACAAGAATTAAATTATTCAAATCATTCAAAAATTCATTATTGGGTTAATCTGAGCCATTGAATTAATCTAATGGTGCACACTTCTCTGGTTCACCCTTCCCTCTTCTCAACTACCGAACTCCTCCCTCACTCACCAAACACCGCCAAAAGAAAAAAATCGCCCTGACGGCAAGACGGCGCCCTCTGCTACAACGGCCTTCTCTATAACCTCTTCTTTAGTCAAATCAACTTTTTTCTTTATGCGCTTATTCCCCTTCCATAAGCTGTTAATTATCATCTACATTCATTTTTTAGTTCTTTGTTTTCCAGGGATTTTTGTTTTTCCTCAAGTGATTTCAAAGGACCAATTCCTTCCAGTATCACTGAGATGACCAACCTAAAACTACTTTATTGCCTTCAGAACTCTTGCTCAATTGTTTCTGCATTTATTTTTGTTGGATAATCTGGGAGACTCTGTTTTATGCATTGATGTAGTGTAATTATATGCTTATGTGCACCAACCTGAACCTCAAGTCCACAACAGTTTCGTTAGTTACATTTATATCCTTTTTATCCACTATCCTCCTAATTTGTTGTTATCCATGTAATTATCCCTTCTCATGTTTGACTTCTTTTAAAGGAAAATGTTACTTGTTAATTTGTTAGCTTTTGGCTAGTGAGAAGGATTCGAACCCACCAGTGCACGACCACTCCCTCCCCTCCTCCTCTCTTAAACAATAAGCAGAATCATATCACTTTATTACTTAAAGGAATTGCCAGCAAGCTTCACTGTTGCATAGCTCAACAATCATTTACCTGAAATTTAATGTAGATGGATGGCAACAAATTTCATGATTTAATAAACAAGCTAAGCTCCTAGACTTCATTCTCCTTGAAGTGGTGAACTATGAAGCATAATGATGTAGTTTTACATGGATTTAGTACATGGGCATAACTGGATGCATGCTATAACTCAATTCAAAAAATCCTTCTGATAAAATGTTTCTGTATATCGATGCTCTAACATTTATCCTATGCATAACTCTATATCACCATGTCAGTTACAAAGGTAGAAAATATCACTACATTAAGCATTATCTACATGTACATCCTAACTCTTGTAAATAAGGCCCTTTCCAATACCACTTCAGTAGTTGCAGAAATGCCTCAGTGTGCAATGTTGGTATAAATAATACTTGGAAAAGATTGCTGCTGAAGAGAGCATGAGAGAAGTTCCTGCGGGAGTGGATCCAAATGCCTAATATGTTGAAAGTAATCATTGAGAATTAATGATAGAACCTCATGCACCATTAATATTACACCGGATTACTTTCATGGCTTTGAAGCATTTCGACTACTTGGCTCATGGTGGGTCTCCAATCTATCTTTTCCTCAACACAATCCAGAGCCACTCTGGCCAAAAGGTCCATCTTGCGTTCATCATAATTTGTTTTGATTGCTGGATCCATTATTTGCTCTAACCAAGATGTGGTACTCCTTTTCTCTCTCACCCAAGTTACCAGCCTTCCATTATATGACTCTTCTCCATCAATGCTTTGGACACCGGTTGTTGGGCTTTTTCCAGTTATCATCTGCAAGAGAACAATTCCATAGCTGTAAACATCCACTTTAGAGGTGATTGGTAAATTGTAAAGCCACTCAGGTGCCATATATCCTCGAGTTCCTCTGATCATTGAAACAGTTGAATTGCTGTCGAGTTTATCTCTGTTTAGTAGCTTGGACAAGCCAAAATCTGCTACCTTGGGCTGATAACTAGCATCTAGAAGTATGTTTTGGGGCTTTATATCACAGTGCAAAATCCACTCCAAGCATTCTTCATGCAGATATGCTAGAACCCTTGCCGTTCCAAGAGCAATGCTGTATCTCTTACTCCAATCAAGTGTGCTGGATGAGAGATTTTGTGCCAAAGAACCATTCTCCATGTACTCATACACCAACAACCTATGCTTTCCCTCAGCACAATATCCCCACATTTCAATCAAGTTCATGTGGTTGAGCCTTCCAATGATGCTCACCTCAGCAATGAATTCCCCTTCTCCTTGTTTAGCATCATAGAGTCTCTTAATTGCAGCATATCTTTGATCTGATAAAATGCCTTTGTACACAACCCCTCCTGCACCCCTTCCAATTTCTTGGCTGAACCCCTTTGTTGCCTTCTTCAACTCAGAATAACTATATTTTCTGATTCCCACTGCTGCAAGATGGTAGCCTAGTTTATCTGCACTAGACTTTTGGTGGGACCTAATCAAGAAACCCCAAATCATCAAAAGGCAAACCATTTCTAAAGCTCCAACTGCAGCAGCAAGCCACAGAGAAAATCTCACAAAACGATTTGCTGGCTTGCTGACATAGTCTTTGTGAAGCTGCACAGAACAAACATGATCATCTGGACTCTCAGATTCTTCCTCGGAGAAGTTATTGCTGTTGGGAAGTCTCAAGTTAATTGTTCCAGTAAAACTTGGCGAACGCCTTCCATTCCACAACTGTAACTTTGTATAGCAGCTAAATATTTGGTTAACATCATATCTGTACTGAAACCCTTTGCAGTTACAATCTTGCAAACACAAATTCACACAGTTTATGTATGTACTGTTTTGGACAAAGTTGTGATCATAACCATAAAACTCAACGCCCTGTATCTCCAAAAAGATAGACTCATTTCCGCTGCAAGTAAGATCAAACATGGGTTCACACCCGTAAGACCAATCACTATGGTTCTTCACTCTGTATCCTGGTAAACATGAGCATCTCCGTCCCCTTTTAGGATCATAACTGCAAGTGCTGTTAGCACCACAAATCCCATGAATGGTGCAAGTATCAAATATGAGTTGCCATGAAACGAACCATTTCTTTAAAGCCTCATTTCTGCTGTACACACGAGCGTTTCCGTCTGAATCCAGTTTTAATCTTCTTGGCATCACGGTGCCATGATCATCGGTGGAAAAATCATAATTATCCGATGAAGTGAAATTTCCAAGAGAATTTAACACTGCAACTCTGCTGCTGTTGTAATTAAACCTTCCAGCTTGCCAACTGAGTAGCCATGGTGGTGGCCAATATGTGCTTGAGACATCAGGACCATCATAAATAAGACGAAGAACGTTGTCATCATCAAAGAGCATCTTATAGAAACCAGAAGAATGGTTAGTCTGGCTTCTTGAAGACACTAGTTGTGTGTATCTGGTAAGAAATTGACCGGGAAGGAGAGTATCAGTTGGGGTATCAAAACTTTGCCACAAAATGGTTCCTTGGAGATCAAGTAACACAAGATTGCCATCATCTTGGAGATGCAACTTTACTGGAGCATGTGATGCTGTGTTTGATGACCACGTGGTGATTTGACGTGCATCAACCAAGACCATGTTACCACTGTTTAAGAGGTAAAGCTTTGATAGCCTTCCATTAACGGGTTGTTCACGGTTTGCCATCCAAACCACGGTGTTGTTGTTGTTGTGAGTGTGAGGGTCGTTGAACCATATTGCAAAGGAGAAGGCGTTTTCACCAACTTGAAAGAAGCCAGCACAGAACATTTGATTTGGTGAGACAATAACGTCTTCTGCGTGTTTCTCCACCGAGAGGGAGGACCCCTTGTTCAATAACAATAGGGAAGATGAACATTGGAAAGAAAAAAGCAGGACTAATGAAAAGAGTGAGATAGAGAAAGCCATGATCGTGCAATTTGCAAACCAATTTTTTGATGATTGATTTATGCGCGAATGTGAATGATGCCCCTGTTTGTATGTAAGAAAAAGGAGAATGCTAAATTCCTCCAACCCCACTTGTTCATATTTTATTATAAGCATGTAAAGAGGTATTGCTGTATGATAAGAAGACTATTTGAAGAAGAAAAATTGTAAACGTCCATTCTATTTTTTGGGAGGGGAGAAAAAAAGAAAAAAAAAAAAGGTAAAGAGAGAAAGTTATATATATATATATATATATGACTAAGGATTAAATCATATATAATTTTAACAATTATTATACTTATTTAATAATTTGATATAAAATATGATTTGTATCTATTTAACCTTTGTATTACTAAAATTGTTTGTGTCAAATTTTATTAAAATTAAACATTGATAAATAAATAATCAAATTATTCATATTTTAATATATTTAAAAATTTGATATAACGTCAATTTTAATTTATATAATAGAAGTAGCAAATCATTTTTTATCAATATAAATTTATATATATATATATATATGATATATGTGAAAATAATTTTTAATTTTTAAAAAAATATTATTCAATTAATAGTTATTAAATAATATAATAATTATATCAATATAATTTTATCTCTTCTGTATCTATCTATATTATATACACGGCATATTCTTTATTAGAAGTAATTTATTGGATGATCTGGGTGGTTGATAAATCTAATATTTGATGTGATAGATAGACAGAAAAAATAAATAAAATTGAGTCTTACATTCGTACAAATAAAAAAATTGTCTGTGGTCGAATGATTATGATTAAAAATGCATGAATAATAGATAACATTTCATATATAGGAAACGGTGTCGAAAGTCAAAAACTGCTACACAATAAGAAGACTATTTGTAAGAAATAGCAGGAATCCTATTTGATCATTTTTTTATCGGATAACCATGCCTCTTCCAATAAAATTGGTACCAATCATCGTTTCCCTTGGGGGAATAAATAACATTAAAACATGCAGCATACTTGTAATATTATGATAATTTTGTAGTGAAACAAATAATTCTTACTTGATTTATTATATTTATATATACTCAGTGTTCCCCCCCCCCCCCCCTCTCTCTATATATATATACTCTCAGCTTTTATTCTATTTTATTTTCATTTATATTTTTTTCTATCTTTCTCTTTATATTATATAAAATCATTTATTACATTTATCAATTTAACTTTTTGTTTCTATTTTTATCTTTCTTTATATCTCTTCCTTCCACCCATAACCCAAATTTAGGCTGTACATAAAGTTTTTTGATAAAATTTATTTTGAGCTTATCATATTTGATTAGATTGATTTAGTTTATATTTTTTTAACAAAAAAATGTCAAATTAAACTGTACCAATAGATTGGGTTAGTTTGATTCAAATAATCTAGTTATGATTAAAAAAAATGTTATTTTTTAAAAATTGTTATCTCTAATTATTTTCTATTTTATATATGTTTTTAATTTCATAATAATATGCAATATAAAAATATTTCATATTCTTTAAAGATTAAATATTTATGAGTAGAATGATGCAAATGTAAAATGATTTGATGCGGTCATTTAAGTACAAATCATAATTGATATGACTCTTAAAAAATTATCATAAAAATCTATAAACATATATAATAGATTGTGACTAGATGATATTATAAATACATAACCTATTATCTCTATTTGATTTACTTTTATAGTAGTTATCAATCAGTTTATATATCTTATTAATTTCTTTACTCAAAATAGGATAAAAAATTACAAAAATAAATATGAATAAATTAACATACTTAGTAACAGTAAATAAGATCATAAAAAGGTAAAAATGAATGAAGAAGGAAAAAGACAAAAATAAAAGAATGATCAAGTACCAAAGTCTAAAGCGTAACAATCTAATAACAAACTTGGGTGTCATCCTTGGGCCTTCAGCAGATGTATCTGAGTTGGGGGCAATCAATCTAATATTGAAAACTTTGTTGTGAAGTTTGTTAGGCGACAAGTCAGTATGATAGCTCATGTCTTGGCAATGGCTGCTATATCTTCTGCTTGTTCCAACTTTTGTCGGCAAGTACTAACATGTATTGTCTTTTTGATTGACAATGAAATGCTTTGAGATGTTTTCAAAAAATAAAAGAAAAAAAAGTCAAAGAATATCGATTGGGTCATATAACTCATCAGGTTGATTTGGATTGAGAAAATAATATATAAATTCAAAAACCAAATCGGTTTTTATTAGTTTCAGTTGAATTTGAAGTAAGAATTCAATGAATCAAGCTAACCTAAATCAATTTAATCAGTCTATTTAACTAACTTGATTAATCAAATCACTCGATCCGATGAACAACCGTAGAAAAAACATGCCGTATACGATATGCCTATATATTTATATGCATATATTATATGTCAAGTTGCCCACCTTCAAGAGATTTTTAACTTCATTGATTCGGTCTTTCTCATACAATACTAAATAGTTTTTCTTTTTTCTTTTTATATTGCATCAATCCTTTTATTTTACAATTATAAAAAGTATATATAAGTTTTATATAAAAAAATTCTTCAGATGTAACAAGTTTCGTTTGGCTCATATTAAAATTTTCAATGATATGTTGAGACCTAAGAGAATATGAGATAAGTGGAGGTAGAGAACTTTGATCCCAATTTTAAAAAATAATGGCTTACAAAAGTATCAAACTTATGAGTTACACTATGAAATTAAGGAAAAAACTGATTAAACATAGATTATGAGAAAAAAACAAGAACTCTTGTAAAAAAGAGAAAGAGAAAAAGGAATTGCAGAAAATCAATTTGATTTTATGACAGGCTTGTTAACACTATTATTTTCAATTGTATTGAAAATTGATATTTCGATATTTTGATTATCAAAAGATGAATATCAAACATCAATGGTAAAGATCAAAGAACAAAGTCATTGATGGTGAAGATCGAAAATAAAGCTATCAATGGTAGAGATCGCAGATCAAAATCATCGATGGTAAAGATTGAAAATAAGACTATCAATGGTAGAAATCAAAGACTAAGATCATGGATGATGAAAATTTAGTGAAAGTTTATAGTGGTTAGGGATAGTTATAATTTGTACTCTATAAATATAGAATTTGTATTTTGTAATACGGTTAAAACTTGTAAACATCCTCATATCCTAAGTTTTCGTGACGCTCACAGATCGATGGGTTAGTGTAATGTTCTCAATCATTTTCTTTTTCTTTAGTAAAGTAAATCATTTCAATGACATCCTCTTTTTCCTATAACATCTTCCTCTTTCGATGTCCTTCTCTTCTTATAACAATTTCCTCTTTGGATGTCCCTTTCTTCTTTCTATAACATCTTTTATTTAATACATATTATTAGCTTGTTCGATTATACTTGCAATCATATATTTTAAATTGAACCAAACATTAAAAATTTAACACATTGGCCCATGGTAAAGGATTTATCGAGAGGATACATAACCTCTAAAGGAAGAATTGTTCCCTTCCTCAAATTTCTATAAGATTATATTTGACGAAAACAGGTGCGGAATTTATCGTCAACAGGTCTACAACAAAAGTCATTTAATCTTTTATGAAGATCGATGGAGAAGCATAGAAGTAAAGAAAATAATTGTGATTGTTGCCGAGAGAAGCCTTATGGAAGATGTGATGTCCAATTAAAGTGAATTAGAAGGCCACTAGAAGGAGATAGTGATACTTAATCGATGGCTTTTTCTATAAAAGAACACAAATTTTGAAGTTTTAAAGATATATAAGAGTTTTAACTTCTATAAAATTTGTTGGGAGAAAACATTATCCTTTAATAATACTTTTATGAAATAGTTTTTCATTAAAAATCATACACAGATATTGTTATATATTATTTTTGAAGCTACTCATAAAAAGCCAAATATAGGGTACGTAGAATTTGTTTGATCTATTAGACTTATGAGTAGGTGTTGTTTCTAATCATTTAAAACAGTTTGAGAAAGCTTTAAAAATATTTTATATAAAAGATATAATGGTTTAAAACATGAAGCTTCTTTTAAATAATAATGCAGAAATAAATATATCAAAATCAGCAAGAAAGATAAAGCACACACAAGAACTAAACTGGTTCATCCAACTTTTGACTACGTTTAGTCCCTACATCTGTAGGATTTCCATTAACACAAACACCAATCATGATATTTTTTTTTTCCTAAAGCCGTCACAAGTTCCTACATCTCAGTATTCTCTAAGTCTCTTTAGACTTTCATGAGTATTCTTTCAAAAAATCTATCTAGGCTTTGAACCCTCAGTAACACCTACTACTTGACTCACACAACAACTTGCTATGGTCGCTCAGAACCTTCAGAAGCAACAACAAATCCTCCAATTACTCTTTTAAGGTTCTCTATCCTAAACTAGTTATATTTGGACAAGTATCTAAGACATCTCACAGGAAAAATCCATTAATAAGCTCCTCCTAAGAAGATGTTTATAGATTCTCTATGGCTAGATAGATTTGACTCTTGAGTTCAAGATGTTAGAAATTTTCCTTTTTGTGGACAACATTAATTAATTAGTTTTGTATTTTAAATTAATTGGGTTAATGGATATTCTAATTTTAATATTTTGACTGACTCATTGTGGTCATATTGAGTTGGGCTTCTGGCATCTATTGTTATTGGGCCTAGTTGGGCAGCAGTGTAGGCATTAGTGTCTGACTCAGCTTCTGTGTTGAGTGGACCCATCAGACACACTGATGATTAGGTTTTTGCTAGGTCCTCTCTCTAACCTATATATAGTGAGGTTAAGTCCCATGAGCCATAATGCTTCCATCGCTGAAGGCTGCCAATTTCTGAATAAGCAATAGAGAGGAAGACTCTGACATCTTGTTCCCTCATCTTCTCCAGCTTTTCTTCGATTCAGTAATGACCCAACAAGGTACACACAATTATAACTTTGATAACTCTAATTTATTGTTATTTGGTGTTTTATAATCATATGCATGATCTGTCATTTTAGATTTATCACAAGAGAGTCTTGGCTAAAGAAGTCTAGTATCAAAATACACACACATAATTAATACAACTCCTAACCTATGTCCTTTCTATACTATTTTCCTTCCTAGCAAAGAACTCCAGTTGCACTTCAATGTCCTTATATAGACCCTTTGAAGATGACCGTTGTAACTTGTCTTGGAGGCCAAGGAGATTCGTTACTTCTTGTCTTGAGAGGCTTGGAGGCCAAGGAGATTTGTCTTGAGTTGTCTCCATCACACAGTTGGTTCATCCTCCTTCCTTAGTTGGAATAGCTTGCACACATCTTGAATTTTGAAATGTAACTGTTGGTGCATGTTATTGTTTAGTGACTTATGACTTCTCTTTTCTCCAGCATAGTCATAAGTTTTGCTACTTGTCAAAAAAGTGAGTCTTATGTAGAATTGTGTTTGATCTTTTTATGACTACTTTATATGTGAAGTGATAAAAAAAGAAGTGCAACTCATTGTTTCCTTATACGTTGATGATTTGTTGTTGATATATAGTGAATAAAATTCCTTAAACCAATTCAAGAAAGATATGGAGAAAATAAAATATAGATTTGACCAAAATGAAATTTGGAATGGAGATCTTCCAATGCTGGAATCTTCTCTTTGTAAAAGAAATATGCTTTGGAGATCTTGAGAAAATTTCACGTGGAAAGATGTAAACAACCAGTAGCTACTCCATTGGTTGCAAATGAAAATGTATCTAAGAATGATGTGATGGTAATAAAGCATATGCTTCTATTTATAGAAGCTTAATTCAAAGTTTATTATCTTTCATGTACCATACCAGGTTTCATGTTTCTTACAATTTTTTTTGTCCAGGTTTATGCACTGTCTAATAAGTCAAGTTCATATTGGTGCAACAAAGAGAATTTTGAGATATATAAGGGGTACAACTGATTGTAATATGTGGTTTTTGAAAATTGAAACTGGAGAGCTTGAAGGTTATGGATAAAGTGACTAGAAAACTTGTTTAGACGATGCCAAATGTACCTTAGGCTGTGTTTTCTTCTTTGGTCCCATGGAATTCAAAGAAATTAAAAAGATCTGGTGTCATAAACTGAAATTGAGCATATTTCAGCTACAAAAATATCAAATCAGGCCATCTGGCTAAAGAAAAATTTATTAGATCTTGGGCAGATTCAAGGTGAAGTAATTGTTATTTGTATGGACAACAAGTCAATTATTGCTATAGCGAGTATCATGCCATTAGAGAAGGAGAGAAATCAAAGGAAATAAATTTGGAGCATTGCAATTTTGAAAATCAGATTGCAGAAATTATGACAAAAGCCCATTCAAAGGGCAAGTTTGTGTTGAGATCAAAGCTTCAAGTATTGAAAATCCCCAAAGAGAAGTGTTAGATATTGATATTTCAATAACAAAATATATAATGTTTCGTGAGTTTTTTCTATTTTTCTTGAAAGTTTGATTAAATGTTACTTATGTTCAGAAAAAAAAAGAAGCTAGAAGCTAGTGTAATATTGCTTACTTTTGTAGGTTAGTCATGATTATTTTTGGCTGCTTAATCAAGAGCTTATTAGCTTTTGTATTTAAACACTTGAATTAACACTTCATATGTGTGCAAATCTGAATATACAAGAAATCAGTCTTGGCTCCTTTACTTTTCTTATGTTTGTAGTTGCTGGTTTTGTTTCACAGCACTTCTGTTGAGTCCAATAGTTTTCTTTGCATAGTCCAACTCCAATAGCTCTACTGTTGAGTTCGATAGCTATTTACGAGCTTTCAAAAGTTACTTACGAGTGTCTGATGATTATACCATGAATGAAAATACCATACATTAACAATATCGATAATCCATTAAAAAAATTCTCCCAGTTGATGAAACCAGCATTCAAAAGTTTACATAGGAGCTGTGGATCATACAATACCAACTCTTGTAGAGTGTCGTGTAAAACAAAACGTGCACTTGAAATGGTGCTTGCGATTTTTTCTAATCATATACAAGTAGCCTTTAAGCTCTCACTCTTGACATCCTTTTGTATTCATCTCAAAACATAGAATGAGAAAAAGCCACAAATATATAGGTACATACATACATAATAGTGTGAAAGTACATGAATATGATTGTAGTGGATTTACAAAGAGGTAGAACTGTCACGTAGTGGTGCTTTGTTCCTACTGTTTGTACCCCATTCAATGGCTTCAGCAACTGCCCTTTGGCGATCCATGACGACATCGTCGTCGAGAAGATTGAAAGGGGCACTACTAACGGCTTCTTGTGGTGGTGAGGGCATGTCAACAGGTGCAATTCCTGTGAGGTCTTGGCTCCCTGGAGCTGTTCCAAGGAAAGTAAGAGCAGTGACAACATCACTGATCAAGGGCCTCACTGATGGCTCCTCACTGAGGCACATGGCTGCTACTGCCACTGCTTGATGCAGTGATCTCATTGGGAAGTTTGCTTGCAGAAGGGGGTCTGCTAACTCTGAGTATCTGTGAGGGTCCTTGAATGCTGGATATGCCTGTTTAATTGGTAGCAAATTAAAGAATTAGTGCATTTGTAATTTGCATCACCAAATTGAAGAGAAAGAAAATTCATATGGCTTTTTTAGAGTTTATGTCCTAAGTCACTTCTATAGCATGCTCTAAAAATGAATATGCATCCACAAAAGAGGAGTGCAAACATCACTCTATTCATCATTCGTTAAAATTTATTAGAAATTATAACATTATTAGTGAAACTCTTCAAATAAAAAAATGAGTTTCACAAAATTTTTGTTATTTATAATAAATTTCTGCTAATAGCGATGAATATATTCAAACTACATTTTTGTATAAGACATTTTCATGTCAAGCAATAATTGTTTTCAATGGAACCATTTGGTATCTTGATATCCTTATAAGCGAATTAAATCAACAGCTTGTGAAAGTATAAAAGGTTGCACAATTCTTCCATTTAAATCCCTGAACAAACTATGGAATTTTGATTAAATTACGTGGTCGTCCTTGAACTTTTTCATTAGAGTGAAATTTTAAACTTTTACTAGTGAGTCATAATCAATATAGTACCCTTCAACAAAATTATCAAACACTTACAAATTGCTCCATTTATAATTACCACAGAACATGAATAGAGAAACTCACCCAAGAAACTAGATTTTGCTCCCTTGTTGGTCTTGTGTTATCAATGGCTCTCCTTCCAGTGACCAATTCAAGCAAAACAACACCAAAGCTGTATACATCTGATTTTACAGTTAGCTGACCAGTTCTTTGATACTCAGGTGCACAATATCCATAAGTACCCATTACTCTTGAAGAGACATGAGACTTGTCCCCAGTTGGTCCCAACTTTGCTAGTCCAAAATCAGAGAGTTTTGCATTGAACTCTTTGTCCAGCAAGATGTTGGAGGATTTTAAGTCACGGTAGATGACTGGAGGATTCGCCTTGTCATGCAAATACTCTAGACCTTTTGCAGCATCCATAGCTATTTTCATTCTGGTGAACCAATCTAGATGTTTTTTTTGTGGATGAACATCTGCATCAAATAAGTTCAATAAATATTGAGAATGAACCAATAAACTGTTTTAGTGCATCAGATTAGCTGTATAGTTATTAACTTTCCCTTTAACTTGTGGATATTCTATGTTTGGTTTACTCAAAAAGTGCATTGAATAGTGATATATTTAGGACATTTTTTTTCAACTTCACCATTCTCATTAAACTTTGATGTCAATGCTAAATATCAACATTTAAAATTTCTATACGAGTGACACAAGCAAGGAGAATCTTACTAAGCAGATGGTCCTCAAGAGATCCCAATGACATGTACTCATACACCAATAATCTCTGATCTCCATCAGCACAATACCCAATTAGATTCACTAGATTTTGATGGTGCAAGAGGCTCAACATTAAAACTTCAACAAGAAACTCTCTATTCCCTTGTAATCCATTCCTGTCAAGTTGCTTCACAGCTACTTCCTATACATATAAATGACCAAATGTCAAATCCAAGTCCTTCAAAAATTTACAAACATAAGCAGAAACAAAGAACTTAACAATAAATGCAAAATAAAGTGTCATTATCCTACCTGGTTGGTTTTTTCAAGTCTTCCTTTATAAACCCTCCCAAAACCACCTTCACCAATTAGGCATTCCTGTCTGAAGTTCTTTGTGATAGAAGCCAATTCCCTGAAGGTGAATGTTTGGGCAGCAATGTTGCTGTTCCCATTATTTTTGTTGGCCTCCTTGTTTATTTTAGGTTCTGTTTGTGGGGTTGCTTTTGCCTTGTTAAAATTATTATCTGTACAAAACAAAATGCTGGATAAGCATCCTACCCAGGAGATAAATGTTCATCACCAAACTCATTCATTTGTTTCTTTTTAGAGAAATATATTGTACAAACATTTTACAAAGAAGGATTATATTAATAAAGCTTTCATATATGATTAGAAGAAATTATAGAAAGTAGTCACAAAAAAAATATCTTAACCTTCAATCTAAAATACAACATATGATGATGTATCAAATGATAACGAAATTATTGGACATGACAAGGATGTAAATATAGGATTGCAATCACCGGAAGGTGATCCTCTATAGTTTTGTAGAAACTGGATAAAATTTCTTATTGTATTTAATTTTAATATATATAAAAGATAGGTAAATCATGCATGAATAATAAGGTTTTTAAACCAAAACACTCTCCAGTTTTTCCCAACTAGAAAGGACCCATCCCCCGAAATCACAGTTTCTTGTCTCTTGTCCCTCCCAATTAAGAAAGTGATTTGTTTTTTTGTTGAATTTTCAAAGGGTTGGAGATGGAGTTTGAACCCTTGATTCCTACCTTCTTCGCAAAAAGGTGATTTGGTTCCATAATTACTATGTAGAATTGTGGCTAAAATCCTCAATGGGAAAATATGCCAATGATTTTTTATGTTGTTCCCAAAGAACTGCATTTTCCTCATAATAATATTTATTAATACAAACTATATAAAAGTTCATGTGGAATTTTCACAAATGAAATATATTTCATTTTCAAATGATTTCACCTGGCCGTGGCTGAACTGGTTGGGCTGATTCCTTGGGAGAATTAATAGCAGGCTGTTGTATCCTCTTCCCATTGTTAGGCCTTTTTGCTACTTTCTTTTCATTGGACGAAAAACATGAAAAGCAACTCATTTCTCTACAATGTTGATTCAAATACTAAAACTGAAATTTTTTATTTTTCACGGTAATAAAGAAGACCGTTTAGATAGATTTAAATTCAAAAATCCTTGAGACTCCAAATTTTCAATCTATCAACAAAAGCTTCCTTATCTATTTCTTTCCCATGACCACAAAGCAAAATATGTTACAAATTCAGAATCATTTTATAAGTTCTTTAAGGAGAACTTCAAAATATTGATCTCAGTTCTTTAACTCGATACCTTTAAGGAATTATGAAAAAATTAATAGAATAAAGAAATCTAATGGGGATCCTGAACCAAGATGCAAAGTATCAAGGACAACCCAATTGAAGATGAAAACCCCATCAAAACCCAAGTGCCATGCCTCTAATCAATGGGGACGCCGTGGAGAAATGTGTTAGGTCAGGTAAGTATGGGAACAGACTTGGTTGACGATATTTTTTGGTGTTCCCGCACAAAGTGGCGAGTAAAATGGAGAAATGTTTTAAACATGTTCCCAAACTTAGAAGAGAGAAAGGGAAACATAACAACGTACGACCAATTCGAACCTGTGGAGTAGAGTTCATGATGCCGTCAAACATGACAGTTATATTTCATTCTATAATGAGAGAAGACAAAGATAGATGCAAATTCAATTAATTTATATTTTGACAGATACAGGATACGATAAATATTATCTTTTCTTGAAGGGATGATGACCCAGATAATAACAAGTTTAGATACTAGCTAGCATGAACTCACAAGCCCTAACTAAACCAAATGTTAACCAATAGGCACGGAGTGGATTTACTAGTTAATAGTACTAAGTAAATAATATTATTCTATTTTTTAATATATTAAGCCATTAAACAATATTAAACAAAATTAACATAATCTCTTAGCTTTCACTCTTCAATAAAAGCACTCTTAGAGATTTTTCAAAACTTCTTATCACTTTCATTATATCATTCTTGATATCTTTAATTTCGATCAAATTACAATATTAGTGAATGTGAATATCAAATTATGATATTTATATTTTAAAAAAAACATAAAGCATATCAAATAAATCCTTTACAAATAAAAGGTTAATTGGCTTTTACTTTACACCTTATATATGGAATACAATTTTCATAACTTTTGAGAACTAACAACAATTTAAAGTTGTCTATCGCATATAATTCCAAAGGAAAAAGTTTAGGTTCAAAGAAGCTTAGGGAACTCTCTATAAGCTATGTTGGTTGGGTTCACAGAGACTAAAGCCCAATGCAAAGGTTTAGGAAACTTTAAAACCTTTTAGTTATAAAAATCCATACCACGGGTCAAGGGCCTATAGCCTTCTTTAAATTATTTATTTAGTTAAAAAAAATAGAATATTTAATAAAAATATCTAATAAGTTAAAATATGGAATTCATTTATCAATGATTCGATGAAATATTTGAATAGGTGAGTACATTTATGTATCAATGAAATGAATTTGGTGTTATAATTAAACTTCCAGACTCAATTTTAAAATAATGTATTCCATTGATATTGGTCAAATCCAATATTCAAAAATTATTATTATTATTTTACTTATTTTACTATATTCTATTCACTAGGTAAATACAATTTTTTGTTCTTTGATAAGTCATTATGCAAATTATATAAATTATATATAAATGTGCATATATTAGAATCCCATTTATATAATCCTTATAAAATTAAAATAGTTTGATTTTTGTCACTAGGAATTTTTTTGTACATTTTTAGTTTTCCTAAAATTAAAATGTCAAATTTTGACTAGGAATTAGATTAAAAACATATGAAAAATTTGTAGAGATGAAAACATTCAAAACATTACATTTTAATTTTAGGAGGACTAAAAATATAAAAAAGAAAATCACATGGACAAAAACTAAACTTCTCCAATTTTATAACGAAAAAAAAATATTTTACTTTATCTAATACCAAGGCCCTATACCCATATTACCACACAAATATCGTATAATTTGAAGAAATGTTTTAAATTTGTGTGGATTAGTTAAAAAGACTTTAAAAAGAACATAAAATAATAAGTGAATAAAGTTTTAAGAATTAGTAGAGATAAGGAGGAGATAATAAAAAGATATATAGTAATTAATTTTGTTCGAATTTTTAATAAATTAAAAAATAGACAAATAAAAAGTAATTATAATCCTTTCTAATATGTGAAAAAAAGGCATCCAATAAATGCTTACATAATAAATTATTATGATTCCATATTACAATTTTGTTAAAAGGGATACGGATTCAAAGGAAGCACATCAAGTAAAAACTCTTATTAACTTGAAAAATAAGAACTACATATATAAATAATCAGATTATATTTGAATGATTAAGATTTAAAGATAAATGCACATGAGTTTTCAAGTAAGTATGTGACTAGTAACTATGATTGTATGACTCAAAATTATAATTTTAATTCATTTTTCATAATAACTAATTAGAATTATGTTCACTTGATTGCTACTAATCAAAAGTGAATTAAAACGTTAATAATGTTAATTATTAATGCATCCACTTTTTGATTTTTAATTAAAATTAAACTCTGTTTTTAATCTTATCTTAAATATTACACACACTGTTATATTTTTTTGGTACAGCCACACACTGTTATACAATCGAACTTCCTTGGTATGTATAATAGTAATTGTTATAAAGCAAATTGCTAAAATATTTAATATAAAGCCTTTATAGTTATTCGTTTCCCTTAGAAACTGATATAAAAGAGTATTTCAAGAAGCCACCAAAGAAGCCTACATCACTCCAGTGGTGGAGGAGGACGAAGACAAGTACACCAAACAAAAAAAAATGTTTGTTTGGGTAAATTTTTTTAGAAGTATTTTTAAAAGAAAAAAATAAGAATAAAAAAATGATATGAGTTTTTCCATAAACAAAAATAAATTTTTCATTAATTAATTTTTAAAAATTCACTAATATAATTTCTTTAAAAGATAAAATGACATCTACAAATAAGTTAATGGAAAACTTATTTTATCTTATAAAAAAATCATTTCATTTTTTTTATTTTCTTCTTCTAGAAATACTTATAGAGAAGTTTACATCCAAATAAATTCATTTTATCGGTACTTCTTGACTAATGAGGATTTTGTATTTATTAAACTCAAGCAATAAGCGAAAAACTCTCAAATTTGGCTGTGGCAATTTATTTGTTTTTGTAATTAATTATTGATTCAATCATCATTTCGTTTTGATCGAGTTGGTAAATGTTCATATTTCTTGAGACCTGTTCTTTTTAAATTAAGAAATTTTGTGGTGCTCAGAGATAAAACAGTCCGTATAGCCTTTATTAGCAATTTTAGATTAGAACCATTAATTTTCTAAAAAACAAACAGATTGGAACCAAAAGAATTGAATTAGGTCAACTGTTACAGTGATTACAACTTAGAATGGTGAATAAAGCTCCGACTTCTTATATTCAAGTATTCAACATTTATTTTTCTTCCATCTCACTTTCACTATATATATATATATATATATATATGTCTTCCTAATGTTCATTCATCTTAAAAATAAAGTATGCGTTGATCTTTTTCTGTAAAGTGCCACTATTATAGCGGTTTGAAACTATTAGCACTTACGTACTCCACTGGGAGTGCCACCTGAGAGTACATACTTAACGGTTAAAATTGTTAATACAGGGGTTTAAAAACTGCAAAATTTAAGATAATGATGAGTATAACTTTAAAGACGACACAATTAAAATTCTTTGATTATTATTTAATAATTAGTGGGACCCAAGTTCCTCTTCTGAGTATGATTTCTTAACTTTCAATGTTGATTTAGCACGGCTTGGAAACTGAAAATTCAATGAATCTCCAAAATTATCAAAAATGTGGAAGACACAGTTGCTTAAATTAAGAATTTGAAGGCTTCAATGCATCGTGCTTAGCTTCCACATGGGTCCCAGTGCTGTAAGATGTAAGCTGTGAGCATATCAAATCGCTGCTTGGCCATTGACAACTGCTTCAGATTTTTCTTATCTAGCTTTTGCAATAATTATGCCACAAAAAATTCAATAAACCCCACGGCAGGGATTATCTATTAGAAAACGACACAAGTCAAAAGATACAGCTTTACAAAAAGGCAATTTTGAATGAACACCAACCCAGCTTTTTTATCCCCTTTAAAATAGAAAAGAAATCAACTACTGTAAGGTAT
>CM023948.1:31233437-31272101 GCA_013407115.1 Glycine latifolia | reverse complement strand
ATAATAATAATAATAATTATTATTATTATTATTATTATTATTATTATATTTAGAAGAAAAAACAAAATGAAAAGAAAGAAAGTTTAAGATGTTTCAAAAATACTTAAAATGACATAAATACACTGAGAAAAAGAGAATCATGATATAAAAAAAAGACAATGTCAAAAATAATTTTATAATAAAAATTTATTTTCACTTCTTTCTTTCCAATTTGAATGGATAAAGTTTGTAGTGGATCTCATCAAATTTTTCTTTCTTCTCTTGCTATTACACGAACCAAATGATGAAATGAAACAAAATTAAGAAGTTTTCATTCTTCTATTTTTGTTCCCCTTTTCATCAGCTTAACCAAAATAAAGTGTAATAATGAGGTGACTTTATTACCTCATCACATCATAGATTAAAAATATGTATTTCGGTTCAAATGTAAAAATTAAAAACCTATTATTTGTTTTATAACAAGACTAAATCTAAATTTCAAAACATTTTAAGGATTTAAAATACATTTTACTCATAATATAATTAGATAGGTATGTCATGCCATGTGTGTTCATACAATTCCTTGACTTCCAAGGATTACTACACTCCCAAAGAAGAAAAGAGAGTAGCACGAAAGCTATTAAATTTGAGTCATTTCCACGGGTGGAATTTATAAAAATAAAAATAAAAGTGGGTCTCACTAAAACATATTTCCTCGCTAGAATGGGATGATTTGTGAAGAAGTCTCTCTCCTCTGCTCAAGTTGCTGTCGAGTCTGCACCCACACAAAATGGTTTTTTTCTCTATGTTCTCTCATGCAATACACATAACAATAATAATAATAATAAAAGTTTTTTTCACTTTTTTTCTAATCACTTTATTTTAAATATTTTTCTTCTATTTTACTATGTCTCTCTTCAATCAAATAAATTTTATTTATTTTCTTTTTTCACTTGGCTACTTCCTCTCTCTTTATTTCTTGTTTCCCTTCCAAACGCAGCCTAAGGATGATATGACTGCACATATTAGTCAAATGGCGGTCTAGTCGCAATTTAAAGAAATTGGGGAATCAAATCGTAATTTTGAAAAGAAAAAAGTAGAGAGCAAGATAGTGGAGAGAGAGAGGGGGGGGGGGGGGGGGGGGGGGGGAGGTTATATGGTAAAGTTAATAATGATTGGAATAGAAGCTGATTCAGCACTAGGAAATGATACTGTTATAATTATCAAATCATGGGCTCACTCATGACCTTTGGTTGGTACCAGCTTTCTTGATAAATGTGTTTGAGAAGACAAAAGCAAAATGTCCAAAGGCAGAAAAAAATAATTTTGCTCAGGCAAAACCAAAAGGTACCAAGTTCTCTCACTATTGTGGTGTCATAGATCTGACACCACTGTTCACTGTGTGCCTCAGATTCCGTTCTGATCTGTATTTTCCCCTTCCTCCTCAGTTTTGAAACCCAATAGAATCCAGTGAAAGAGCCATGCATACCTTACACACTACTGCTCCTTCTTGTTTGTTCTTTCGGATTCTTCTTCAACTCGATCTAGTAGTGTTTCAACTGATTTCTAATATGAGTTTATTGGTAAAATTAAAACACGTTTTTGCTTAATAAAAAATGATTTTTCCCCTTAACATCTTCTAAATCATTAACAAGCACTACAGCCAAATGGCACAATAATTGTTGACTTCTTGTTCAGAAATAAAGTACCACCCTTTTATTCATTAAATCCCACCTTTATTATTAAATAAGGATTAAGATTAATAAATAAGGAAGAGGAAGAAGATGAAGATTAGGTTAAAGAGAAAAATACTCATAATCAATCCAAGTGTTAAGGGAAAGAAAAGGGCAGGATCTAAAGCAAAAGTGAAAGATAAAAATATAGATATATGCCACACAACTCAATCACATAAATTTAAACTCTTTGTTCTTAATTTGTGATACAAATATGGTAGAAAGCCCAAAAAATATCACACAAAAGCAGACGGGTTTAAATGCTTATACCATCACCAACACCATTTTGTCATCATCTATATAAGAAAGAAATAGGTAGGTACATACATACATATAGAAAATAGAGTATCTCTTGCTATACATTTCCAGCCAAAAAGGGAGAGAAATTTAATTTTGCTAACGATGATGACAATAACATTACTAACACAAAGCTCTCACTGAGGACAGGCAATAATATATTTATGGTGATAAACTAAAATAAGAACATCGAAGATGACCATTACAATAGTGAGACTATGCCGTTACAACTCCTTTTTATCTTCAAATAGCTAGGTCTAGCTATATGGTTCATATGGTATATGCTTCTGAGTTCTCACTTACCTTTTAATTTGATATAGGGTTTGGACCACTTGGAACTTCATGAGCATCAGCACCAAATTCTCTTCCAGCATCCTTAGTAGAAGATGGAGTATGGGATTTTTGGGTGTTCTGAGGGTGCATGCTTGTGGTAGACATGGCTGATTCTGATGATTTGGTATTTTTTTCTGAAGAGGCCATGATAGAAGGCTGTGGTTGGTGGGATAGGTTGATGAGAAGGAGGAGGATGAAGAAAAGTGAGAGGAAGTGAAGAAAAGAGGGTGATTTTGAGAAAGGTTCTGAGATTGGTGATGATGCTTTAGGTTCTGCCATGCAATAATTTGAAAAAAAAGACCACCCCCCAATATCCCACAAGGGTTCAATATCCATCAACCAGCTCCAAGGCTAAGAAGAGAAGGAAAGAACAATAGAGGCAGAATAGTAGAGAGAGAGAGATAATCAAATTGGGTTAAAGAGAGATAGATAATCAAATTGGGTTAAAGAGAGATAGAAAGAGAAAGAGAAATGAAGGGAAGATGAGAAGCTTCAACAAAAGTGATTTTGTTTGGAGGTATTGAAATTCGATGCACATTTGTCCAAGAACCAAGGCAACTTATTATGGAAGTTTTACATGAAAGATGTTTCTCATGGATGACTGAATTTACCAAAATGACCATACCTGATATTATAGAAATAAAAGTTAATCAATATATATGTGTGTGTGATTATTGTTTTAATGAAAAGGGCAACCTTAAATTCTGAAAGAATTGAGGTATTCAGAATAAGATTCAAAGAATATTACCGAATGCCTAAAAAATTTTAATATTTTCCTTTCAAAACAAAATCTTAATATTGTGATTAATTGATTTTGTGTAGGTTAATTTCAGCTCGTTTAAACTAATTAACTTCTTTTTTACAGTTTAATCCTAAGAAATGCAAAGTTGAATTTTGTATGCATAACCACTCATCACGTTTCTCCCCCACCATTAGATTGCAATACCCTTTTTGGAAATAACAAATTATAGCCAAATTTTTTTTTTTTTGTTTTTAATATGCATGTATCCGCGCGGGCTTAAAGTTCAAATACATGAATAACAAACAAATTTAATAGAGCGACATACGTTTTTGAAATACATGAATGTTCATAGCTTGCATGTATAGCTATATTTATTGAAAACATCATATCAAAAATATATTTTGACAGTTTAAGAAAATTATAACAGAATAATGAAGTCATATTAATTCAAAATATAAATAACAATTTTATGAAGGGACCATCATGTAATTGAAAATGAAATATTATATAAAGAATCTGGAAAGGTAAAGCCATTGGCACGAGATGGAAAGAAGGCGCAGAGTGTGGTAAAAGGAGAAGTGTGGCGGCTTTTTCTTGTTTGGTTGGTTGCGCAAGAAATCTTTCTTTGACTTGGAGAACCCTAAGAAAAGAAAAAAATATCGAATATTGTTCCTTGAATGCTTCACCTTTTTCCCATGCAAACACAAGGTTTCAAGAATATATGCCATATTATTGGTATAGTATTTGTGCATATATATTATACTCTTTTGATTTCTCGTAATTAGCTAATAAAAAAACTGGAGTATTATATGAACAAATACTATACCTATTTATGAACGAAATCAGAAATAATTCTAGGATTCAAATCCAGTTGCTTTTTTTCTTTTTTAAGAAAAAACTTATCTTGTTTCCTTTAGTTTTTAGATAAAATATTATAAAATGAAAAGAATCTTCTGAACGCATTAATTGGAGACTCAACAGATGGTGTGTGAAAACAATGAGTTTGATTAGAAACAAAGGAGTATTCCCAGGAAAGGAATGGTAATTTGCTTTATGTTTAAGATTCGAAAAAAATATATTCTTCCAAACTCAAATTCATATCACCCCCTTGTTCTTTTTGTTTCTTTTCATCATGTGAAAAAAGAAAGGTGGAGAATCAATATTCCCTTATATTGTTTTGTTGTAAAAATGTTCGAGCAAATTCTATTATTACGTGATCATTATCCTATAATACTGTCACAGTTTACGAAAAAGTTCCTATTTGATAAAATGATTAAATACATGATTATATTTGGGAAAGCCAAAGAAGGAAATCAACTCTATAGAAGTACATATATACCCGCAATACCACATACAGTTTTTTACTTGTTTTCCTTTATTATTTTATTTCAAAATTAAACAAATTTGAGAGTCACGTTGTACTCATTGTTGACGACAAATTTTCACGCCAGTTAAATCTTCAATTGGTTGTTTAATTGATTGTTCAACCAACATATGTGAAAGAAAAGAAGGGATTTCTTCGTTGATTTTTGACATTAATGTGTAATGAATTAATAAAATTAACCTTGTTAAGAAAACTCAAGCAAAAGCGAGGGGCAAGCGCTGAAAAGGAGAGTGTGGGCAGAAGGAAGTTTATAGTTTTGCTTTTGGAAATTAGAATTGGAAAAGGAACACGGAAAGTAAAGCACATAATACTTATGCATATGCAATTTTTTTTTCATATAACAGTGAAAGAGGCCAAAGAGGCAGAGACATATATGTCTCCCATGAAGGGTGTGCATGGGTCCCCACAAACCTACTATCCTTGTTACAGAGATATGGAGAGCCCTAGTACGTTAAGGTCTTGTTTGGCATTTCACTATTTATCCATCACTTTCAGTGACCGATTCTTAATCTTACTTTTATTTTTATATTTTTGTTTATTTGTTTGGTTTATAGTTTTTGCTTTTGGGCATTAGCCCCTTTCCCACCACACTTATTTAACTTGAGGAGAGGAAGATAAGAGTGGAATGATAAAGAAAGTTACTTGAATACATATATCTATCCGACCAAATAGAAACCAGAAATCCAGGCAACATTTTCTCCACTCATAATTGCAAAAAAACATTTTGAGAGTTTTATTGGTAATTTTAGTCCAAATGGTAGTACTTCTTAAATTTGTTTTCTTATGGGGCATGGTTAATTAAATAATTGGGGTACCCTTTTACTGAACTTGTTCCCTGTAGTTTGGTATGCATTACATCATTTTGATTGCATTATTTCAATAAATACAAAGGAATCTTAAGGGAGGATTCTGGTGGCCTTTTATGGGAATCATGAGGGAATGTACTGTTGTTTGTTTCGTCTTGCTATCATTAACGTGCATGTTTGGAAACTAGAAGTTGCAACGATGGGATTATCATGTAGGGGTTGAGAGCTTTTTTCAATCGAATTCATTTTACCATGAAAACCTCTCTTATACTCTTTAATACAGATTTGTTTTTTTTAAAAACTAAAAAAAATAAGAAAATAAAAATGTATTCAACCTTGATTTAAATTATTAAATACAGTGTAAAGTGTTTTTAAAGTCTCATCTAATTACAAATTACTAATTTATTACTATTATAATATTTTTATTTTGATAATCATTAGTTTAAAAAGTCAGCAAGCCAAACTTAGTTTTAAATTATATTGGCCATAGAACTCTTATAAAATAGAAGTACTTGTAATTAATAAGTTAACTTTTTTTAGATGAACCTTGCATATTTACTATATAGAAGTACTTGTAAGTTAATTTTTCTTTAAATAGTTCTCAAATATAAAAACACACACACACATATATATATATATATATATATATATATGTATATATGTATGTGTGTTGAAATGTATATATCAACTATCAACTAGATAATAATAATATTTTTTGGTAACTAATAACAACATTTCTACATTAAAATTTTAACATTTAATAAATAGATTATATTTTTTAATCTTTAATTTTATTTATATAGTTTTGACAGTATTTTTTAGCATACAATATCTTATTAACAGTATGTTTGATGGGAAAAAATAAATAAAGAAGGGAGAAAATGAATGAAAAATGATGAGAGATAAAGTGGATACAAAAGTGTTTAATTTAAGAGAAATATATTTAAAAAATAGGAGAGAAAAAAAATAAATAGTGAATAAAAATATTTTTTTAATTTTTTTTTAAGTTAAATAATTGATTATGAATTCTTCATAAATGATTATGATATAAAAGTAAGTGCTTCACGTGTAAAAAGCAATGATATCGATTATGTCATATTGAGAATCGGTTATTATTTATTAGTGTTATCAAACACAACACTTTTATTGTAAATTCATCGCCATCTCAGTTGGAAAACAAAAATATGTAGATTCCATACTTTTTTCATTTTCACCTTTACTTATTTTTATAAAATGAAACATCTATCCTTTATTTCTCCTCGCTCTTATTTCTCCTCCAATTCATCACAACCAAACAAAGTATAAAATATGAAATTCGAGATTCGTTGTGACGCTGTGCCAATCAAAATGTTTAGCATGCATCATTTGCAGCATCATACATACGTCAACAAAACAATAATTATGATATGGTATAGCAATTTGTGCTTGATGGTTTGACAAAAAGCCTAGTAATTAGGCTGATAATCATATCATACATACACATAAAGTCGAGCACTATCCACGTGTTTGATGATGTATGACACATCGTACCTAATTAAAATTATTTTGTCTGCATAAACATCTCCATGGAACATTCAATCCACATATATAACAATACCTCCAGTGACTGAAATTAACGGGGGAAAGGACAATAAAACAATTTATTACAATCTATGTCACTTTTTCAAATGTAATGAAACATACGGTTTTCGTAAAATAAGACTTTTAAGTTCATACATATGGACGTATCAATTTAGGAGAACTTATATGGAAGGGTGAGAAAATAAATCAATACATAAATTATTATAAATAAATAGTTAAAGTAAAGTTATGTATATATCATCAATAAATAAATAAATAATTTAAAGTTAGTATATATCAGCAGTCTAATTGACTAGCATTAACTCTTTGCAGCTAAGTTAGCATCACTAACTTGACACAGCTAAATTTAGTTTCAGCCAAGTGTTGGTCATCATTTTAAAAATAATCATCACTTTCACTTTAATATCGATTTTTTGTTGATGAGTGGCCAATGAAAAAGTGTAGTTTCGACAAAGTTTAAAAAGTTATTACCTTCATTTTCTGTCACGCGTGAGACCAACCCTTAACTAACGCTAAATAATGGTACATAGTGGCAGTTTTCATTATTTGGCTTCGAGTTTTGATCCACGTTAGTGATAATTTTTCTTGTAATGTAATGTAATAGTAGTATATATTAAAGAAAAAGACAAAAATGGAAGAAGTGACTAGCTAGAATCGAGCCCACCTCCCTGTCCCATCCTTATTTTATAAAGGACATGATGACCTAATTATTCGTCAAAATGTATATTACAAACGGAACCTTTACTTGAAAAGTCATTTCAATTAATATAATTATTAAGCAAAATTAAACGCATGAATGCACGATTAAAGAAAAATCCTCCACTATTATGGCATTACTGCCTTCAAATCAATCCATCTCATCCACTCAAATTATTTTCTGCTTGGCTTGAAATGCAAGCACCATGTGCAGTTTTTGCAATGCTTCCATAGCAGTTTGTGGTTAAAGTCAAAGGAGTGTGGACCTTATAAACCTTTATATTAGTAGTCCCACCTTAAAGTGAGGACAGTCATTACATATATTAATACGTTTGTTCCTCCCATGCCATGTATGCTTATTTGTAAAGTCATCAAATTGAGCAAATAATTTTTTTAATCCATTTTTAGAACAAAACATTAATCTTACTTATCAGCATTCTTTTCCGAGCTGGTCTTTAGTAGAAATATGTTTAAGAACTTTCGGCGATGATCAAGATGAACTAAATAATGGAGGCTATGTGTTTCACTTTCAATAGCCTCTGGAATATTAACGTACAACTAACAAATCAGTGCCACAAATAAAAACTTAAAATTACCAGAGCATGGAAAGATACCCTTCTTCAAAGTCACTTTAATATATAATTTATATGTTAGTTGACTAGTTGTACCGAAATAATTTTTTTGGTACACAGTTTAATTAACTAGTTTCCAATTTATTTTTAAATGCTACTAAATTTAGCATTTTACCATTGTATTTACTAGTTCTGTTTTTAAATTTTTATCCTAAATAATTTAATTGATATCTATTTTTACCTTTTTTTAATGAAAATATTTTGTCATTGAACAAAAGTTCACAAAAATTAAAAATTAAAAAAAATTAAAAATTTACCAATATTCGTTATATTATCATTATCATCTATTTAAATTAATTTGAATGAAGTCTCTATGTTTTCTTATTTTGTTTAGGCTTATAGATTTCATGAAATCGGGATGTTGTTAACATTTATGGTTAAGTAACTTAAGTTAGGTTTTGATTTAGTTAAGTATTTTTATTGACAAATATGGTGTATTATTTTTTTAAAAACTTAAATTAGATTAGTTATTTAATTTATCCATGTAGGAAATTAATAATATTAAAAAATTGATTTAATACATTTTAAAATATATGATGTATTATTGACGGCAAAATCCTAGGTAATCTTTCTACATTTCCTCCTTCCAACTCTTTGTCTTATATGGTTTGGTTGTGAGGATGAAAAGGAATTAAATAGATGAGAAAAGAAAAGAAGAGCTGTAGATAAGAAATATTTAAATTAAAATGATTTGATAAGTAAGAAAATAAGAGAAGATATTAATATTAAATAAAAATATATTATTATTTATTATTATAATATTAATATTTTAGAAAACATGATGATGGCACGTCCAAGGACAAAAACGGACAAAGAATGCCAATTTCTGCACAAGTTTTTTGCCAATTTTCTCATTTGCGTGGATATTTTTAACCATTGGACCCACCCAGTATTTTTGAAAAAAAACCATTCTCTTCTGCAGATCTTTGCCGTGAGCTTCCGAAAATCATCGCTCCTACTCTTCAGCTTGTCTTCTCCACAGCCCACATTGTTCTCCCTTATTCATCCAAATAAAGTGAACCAGCCACCCATCAGGTGCGATGTTGTGTTACACATTAGATGTTTGTTATGCGCTAGAAATTAGATTGCATGACTTTATCATATGCTAAGCGAACCTCATTTTGATGTGATCCTATGTTAGTTGAGTATTGGAAATTTAAATTTAAATTTAATTGGAACAATGTGGAAAAATAAATAGCCACAAGATCATCTTAATGGTGACGGTTTAACTAAAAACCATCACAAAATTGTCTTAATTGTGACATTAAGAAAAAAATCTTTAACAGTTTGTAAATTGGAAGACAATTTGCAAAAAAAAAAGAAAAGAAAAGAAAAACAGGAATAAAACACGACATTTAGAAAGAAAAAAAGTACAATTAAGTCTTAAAAAATTTAATAAATTAATAAACACTATATTCCAACCAAGAAACATGTAACGTCAAACACTAAATATGGTATTATGTTAAGCCCCACATGACCAAACAGGAGAGCAATGAAATATTTTCAATTTAATGGATTCTAAACCACAAATCTATTCTATTATAAATAAATGGCACCATATATGAAGCAAAAGATTTTAAAAAAAAGAACAGAATGATGAAAATTTTAACTGCACTACACAAAACTGTTCCAGTTATCTCTCACTTCCATCTGAGAGACTGTCTAATGCCTGTATAAATGAGTCCTAAAGACCTCCCAATCAAGCTAACTAAAAAGAATGAGATTGCATCACTAACTTTATCAATAACTGCTCTAATTAGAGGCATGGTGATGTCAGACAACTCAAGGAAAAGGCTGAAGTAATATCGCCTGCAATACATAAATTAACAGCAATTATTACATTAATTGGATGAAAAATTCTCCAAAATGAGTTTGATTCTATAGTGAGCATGGGTGCGAGAGGGTACCTTGATTTGATTTAAAGTATCATGATCTTAACCAGCTAAAACTTAAGAGTAAATATACCCCGAATTGCTCAAATTGAAAGAGCTTTGTTTAATTTATAACAGCAAGATAGGTATACTGGCTAGCTCGGTACCAACTTCGCCCACGATTAATGGACTGGTCCACAGGCCAAAATATAAAATTTTTAAAAAGTTGTAAAAAAAAAGTAAAAAATTATTGAAAAACCTGAGAAATTGAAAAAAAATGATAAAAACTAAAAAATGTCTAACATAAGATTAGCAAAAGAATATATAAAAACAAAAATATGCATGTATTAATGAAATAGTAAAAGAGAAAATACTCTATGTGGTGACAATAAGGGTTTTATATTATCATTCAATCACAAATTGACATATATGGTAAGTTTGTTGATTTTTATATTAATTATCTTTAAGATCATACCTACTATGATTTCTTATTAGTTGACAATATAGAATTTTTTACACTAACTGCACAAAAATTAAACTTAGTAAATCAAAAAGAAAACTTCATCTGCATCACTCAAACATCAAGTAAAAAAAACAAACTTAACATCTCTAATATCTTACGTCAAGAAATTATAAATATTCAAATATTAAGAAAGAGGTCAATGTGTACTAATTAAGGACAGACTATGCTCATCTTAGTTTCTACCTTCATCAAATTTAGACCCTTAATTTACCAACTGCATTTCAATGTAGTACACCTACAATCAATAGCCATCCAAATCCGATAATCAACAGCTTGTCTTGCATGAACCGAAGATGTCTCAATTTTAACATTGCAAATAAAAAATTGGACTATACTGGCCGGATTCAACTAGTCTAACCAGGAACCAATCTGGTGTCAGTTAACTAAAAGAAAACAACTCTTCTCAAAACCAGTCAAACTGGTCTATAAGCGGTGAAAACCAACACAGTCCAAAACTAGTGTAATTTGCCTCTTCAGCTGACAAAAGCTAAAATTTTTGCCATTTGCTAAGCATTTAGAAGTGTAATTTGGACCTATATTTTCCAAGTTAAACCCAACATATCATCAAAATAATTAGCAAAGCAAGTACCAAACAATCTAATTTAGATAACAATTGGCAATACGGACTACATTATGCACAAAAGGAAAATGAGGAACTGAGTTGAAAAAATTGGACAAGCAGTGACTAAATGAAAATAACAAGAAATGCAGTGACGAGAGTTAGTTAAACATCAATAGAAGGGGTGAAGAGAAAAAATACCATCCTGTCAGGGCGCTTAATTCCTTGGTCCGCTTTACAGGCATTGAGAAATGGCTAATGTCAATACAATGTAATTCAGGTGACATTGCTTTTGAATTTTGTTGGGTAAGCCTCTTCCACCAATTTTGCTCTTCGGTCTGAATACTGTCTGTTACATCAACAGGTTGGCTCTCAAGAATACACAGGTCAAAGCGATCCTCATACATTGACACAACTGTGTCCATGTTGTGGTACAACCACTGGTTCAAAGCCACCTGATAACAAGAATACCACCGAAAGTCTTGGTGAAATTTCATCTAAATTTAAAATAAATAATAAATGTAAGTCAGATAAAGGTAAATCTCACAATACATTTGACTCTCCAATTTATTGGGGTACCAAAAAAGAGTTTGATAATAAATGAAGCACAGAAAGCTAGTTAACATATATCATTAGACCAGACATTAATTTGTTAAAACTTAAAAGTATGGCACAAAATACATATTTTGTGTCTATAAAGAATTCTTTTAATAAAACTGTAATTATTTGCATATGTATGACCTACACACATAACGTGTAGCATTTAATAAAATTCAGGCTACGAAATTCATTATTTCAAATATGTATATTTTGGTTGGTAGGATAAGGATAAAACAAATTTGCTCATGTACAGTTAACCATGACTGAATGAGCAAATATAAATTGTCCATATTATTACCTGTTCTCTCCCCATACTGTAGATATAGAATATCAGGGAAACAAAAGCTATGGGAATATAAAAAGAGAACAAGAACAATTCCAGTTCAGTTGATTTTAAGAAAAGATTTTTGCTATACCTCCAAACCACATGAATGGAAAATTTTATTATAAATTACCTTTTATGTAGGGAAAAAAAACTGAGGAACCACAGTAGAAACTTCTAACAGAAAAGAACCCACATTCAGCTGTTACAACTCACTGTGGGCAATGACCAATATGGGCAAACAACAGAAACAAGATCCACAAGCTTGAAATTTGAAAACTATACTATTACAGTACCTCATTACGTAACTTTTGGAGCTCTCTGGTGGATAAAGCACATAATGACATATCCAAACTATTGGTTTTACTTGACACATCACTATCAACTGAAATAAACTCCAGATATACACTTGCAACCCCATCTGCTAGAGCAATCACTAAATCTTCTAAAATGGAAATCCCATGCACAGCAAATATACGCGAATCATAATAGCAATCCTCCCTGATAATAGATGGATGACTGGTGAATCATAATTGCATAGACTGAAATTACATTAAAAATAGAATGCAGAAGAAACTCAAAAAAGGTGAAAAAACAAGATCACAATGAATAAAGAAACAAAAATTAGATAATGCTGATTTTACCTGAGAGAACCAAAAGTAAGATACCAAAGTAATTCAGCATACAGATCTTTCTTGCCAGACCTTGTAATGCTCTGTACAATAGTGATATCTCCTTTCACTTTTTCAAGTATCATAGAAGCAAGTTCCTAACAATAATGTTTCACTGTTAGATAGAAGTAAAATTTATATTTTATTCAATAAATACCTAGTCACAATACCAAAAAAATCCCAAAAATAAATAAATACCTTGTCAGCATTGCCCTTTAGAAGGAAAAATTCTTTTTCCAGCCACGCAGTACAGGTAGAGTGACAAGATCTCTGAATAAGTTCAGAAAACGTTTCAAACAGATCATCCATACCAACAGCTCTGGAAATGCTTGAGAAACTATTAACCTGAAAAACAACATTTGAAACAACTGATAACAATACTATAATTGTAAAAATAGTATCATCTACTTAATCACATAGGCATGCATTTTGTTCAGAATCAAATTATAAGGGAGGGGGAATTAGCAATAAACTGTATAGAGAATCAAACTTTGGGAGTGATTGTTAATTGCAAGATAACATATTAATAGTTAAGTTTTATTGGTAAGTTAAAAATTGTCAATCCATCTATATATTAGAATGAAGCAAAAGATGTACTAAATGAGTTGTTTGGATATTAGTAAAAATAGTTATATAGCATTCTTTAAGATTTCAAACAATAACAGTCTTTTCCCACTAGGTGGGGACGGTTACATGGATTACGCGATGCCATTCTTTAAGATTTCATTCAAACAAATTTATATAGAAGAAATATATCTCCCACTTTATTAATCTTATGCAGACTGATGAACACTTGCTCAATAAGAAAAGTAGGATAGCTGAGATATATTTAGCCAGAAAACACCATTTCAAACATTCATTAGAACAGATTCAATGCTTGTTCCAATTTGTCAACATTCTAGATAATACCAAAATAACATAAATTATGCATTTGACAGTATCGAAGAAAATAAGATAGTTCCTGCCTCTTCCTCAACTTGCTGAAAAGCAACCCAAAGCAGCCTTAACTTTGGACCTCTGGCAACAGCACTTAAACTCAAGGCCAGGGCCTCTATTCCAATTTGTCAAAATTCTAGATTCTAGACTATTTCAAAATAAAATAATATATGCAAATGACAATATTGAAGAAAATGAAGAGAATTCTTGCCTCTTCCTCAACTTGCTGAAAAGCAGCCCAAAGCAACCTTAACTTTGGACCCCTGGAAACAGCACTTAAACTCAAGGGTCTCTTTGCAGATTGAACGATGATGTCTCCAGAATAATCCTTGTTCGCTAAAGCATTTAGAGAATTTAAAAGTTTTTCTCTCACCACATTCAATACATACTTTGACTCAAAACCAGAATTTTGCTTCGCTGAACTGCAAAAGAGACAAAATTTCTCAAGTAGTTATAGAAATAGACTACAGTCCTTTCTCAATATACCAAACAAAATATTCATCCATTTAAAATGATAAAAACAATTCAACCTTGACATATTGGTGTGCTTACCCTTACCTACCAGAAATGTCTGAACTTTCAGGAAACACATTTTTATCAGAAATAGTCTTTTGATAACTAGCATAAGATTTCTCAACAGGAATTACTCCAGCCATATAAGTAAGAAATATACTGCCCATCAAAAGCATCTGGTCAACAACTGGAACCAAATCAGAGGCTTTTGCACCATTAAAGTCAACCAAAGCCCCTAAACCAATGCACTTTAATGGAAGTTCCTGAAGACGAGTGAATTTCAAATGTGTGGCCCCAAATACACTCAGATCAAATGTCTTCCATGTAGAAAAGTGAACAAATTTACATCCACTTCTGGAATACTTTCTGAACCAAAAATAAATATTGAAAGGTCAGACTGCCAAATTCATAAAAGCAAGCATGAAAAGCAACAAGGATCACTGCTTATTGCATTATTGGGAAACTGATACTCCCAACCAATCAACATTACATATAACTAAAACCACATGAACTAGCAGAACCATCAATGTGCTATGTATTTAGAATCTTATTAAATGCAACAACCCATACAAAGAAATGAAATCCTGGTTTCTATGAAAAGCACTATGATTTTCTATCCATACTAATAAAGAAGAGGAATTCCAATTTTTGAAATTCATTTTTACACGCCTAAAAATGTGCTAGTCAAGAGTTGGCAACAAATAACTGAGGGTAATTTCAAGAAACTAAAACCCATAACACATGTTAGTTTCAAATGACATCAACCAATGAAGTTTTATCAAGTTTTATCATCTAACAAAGAAACATTTAGCACATTTTTTCCATTAACTTATATTGGGAAATACCCTAAGTCCCACATCGGCTAGAGATAAAACCAATATAGAGTGTATAAGTAGGGACAATCCTCACTCTTTGAGCCAACTTTTGGGATTGAATTAGGCCTAAACCCACATTCTAGAACTTACATTGTTTTGTTGAATGAAAATCAATAAATATTCTCATAGCCTTAAAAATGTTGAACTCTCTTTTGCATGTGCCTCTTCTTATATATCCCATTGGATTGATTAAAATGATAAAAGATACAGTACGACTGTATAGATGCTCTACTTTTAGAGCTAATTATAATTAACAACTATTTCTAACAAACTAATAACAACTAATTATTATTTCTAAAAAACTAACTACTCTTGACATTCTATTTTGGCAAGAACGAAAAGAATAGACAAAAGGTTCAACCATTCATTTTCAGTATTCAATAAATAATCAGCATTTACTACAAGCTGGTTCGCAAGAATTCTCGTTAATGTGCCTCCTCCGAGTTCGGGAGGGAGGAAATAGAAGATTCAAAGCCAGTCACACATGGAAGGAGGAAGAAACGAATGCAAAATAATAATAAAAATAATAATTTAATTACTATAAGGAATGAAACCTTGGAAAAGTCTTGAGATTTGTAACCTGACGCGAGAAGCCCCTCTCTCTAACAGGCCTTCTCTGCGTATCCAGCTTAACACAGAATGCAGAAGCCACACATTCTGCCATTGATAAAATAAAAACGTTCTTGCTCCACACTCAACACATTGTGCTGCTCCTACACGCGTATTTGATCACCTGCACCCAAAAAACAAAACAAAAACATAAACACCAAACATCAAACATCAAAATGTACGCAAAAACACCTAAAAACAACCCTAAGCTCAAGAAAAATTCAATATGATTCAAATAGTAAACTAGGGTGAATTACCCCTTATATCCACACTAGTGCATTTAACAGCAAGAAAGAAACAATAGGACACATTCACATTCCTAAAATTGTTTAAGCTCTCCCCTAACTAGGAACAATCACAACTTCACAAGCTTCTCAAAACTCAATTAAAATAATGCGCAATCCACTAATCGCAACCAAAATGGACAGAGACAAAACACTTGAACAAAATTGAGGTTGGTACCACACTCAGAGTTGGAAAAGAAAAGGAAAATATGAAAGGAGAGTGAAGGAATGTGAAGTGGGAGAGCGAAGAGTGAAGAGAAAGTGGTCAAAGTTTGGCGGGGAAAGAAAGGAAGCACAGTGGGTTTGGAAATTGATGAGATGAGGATTGGATTGGATTTGTGCGTACCTGATTCGTTTGTGTTTTCAGAGTACAGTGAAATACTAGTAGTAGTCGGTAATAACTAACGGCCGGATGCCCTTTTGGTTTCATGGCATGGTTGTAAGAACCGCACCAGTAATCCCCTTAGGTTTTCCTTTTTTAATGAGTATTTTTTTTTTATTTAGGTTTAGTACGTACATAAGTGTATCTTGAATTATTTTTTTGTAGAATTTTTAGTTAAGTATTTAAACAAAATAAAATTATACGTGGTTTCTTGATTTTCTACCATTTTTATAATTGAAGATCTCGAATTAGTAGTTAGAAAATTGAAAAATTAACTAAAACATGAAAAATTAATTAATTAAATTATAATTATTTTCAGTTAATTTTATTGAATATAACTTCAAAAAATGCTTAAGGCTAACAAAAAAATTAATTTACTTAATAGTCAAATAAATTTTTTAACTGATAAAAAAGTTAAAAATTAATTGAAATATCTTCTCCAAATTAATTTAACTTTGTGGATTCAATTACAAAAAATTTACAAGATTAAAGACTTGATAACTATTTTTTAATTTTAGGACCTTAATTAAAAAAATTCATAAAAGTTCAAGAACTTACTGTTTTATGAAACTTTTTTTAAAATGATAGCAACAATATCTGTTGGTCTTGGCTCTACTAAAAGTGCGAGGTTTGAGTAATTTAAATAAGGTATTAGATTTCAATTATTTTGTTGTTTTTTATAATAAAAAATTAGTGATAGGTTTGAATGTAAGATCCCGTGTAAGCTATCTAACTTTATCATTGGACTAATCCTACCTAGTGGATTCTGATACGTAGCCCAATACTAACAGGCCCAAACGCACCACTACAAGGCCCTTGAGGTTTAGAGATATTAATGAATTGAATACATACTCAAATAACAGAGATTCAGAGACTATGTAGATATGTAATTGTATAATTAAGAATGACTTAAAAAAATTAATTAGTATTAACTATATTAATAAGATGAATCTACTTTTAAATAGTTCATCATTTAAAAATTTTATAGTTTAGTATGTTTGACTGAAAACAATTATAGGATGAGTAATCTTATGAAAAGTTTTCCAATAAATCTACGAGTGAGGGCAAGGTAAGTTGAGAAATTTTATGTTGGTTTGTGAAAATAGTCAACAATCCTAAAAACAGTCAAACATTATAAGTCATCAAAGGTAGTTGTTGATGTTTCAGAAAATGACACTTATGAAGAATTTTGATCAACAATAAAGTTGAGTGACATGTCATAAAGTGTGAGCTACCAAAATGTCAACACTCATAAATATTACCCTTTGGATACAGCATTTGTACTTAGATCCATTGCAATTGTCATGTAGGATACACTTGCCTTTAAACAAACTATTTTTATGCATCATTGCCAAATGACTCACATAATACCACATTACCATGATTCATATAATATATAATTTTCTATTTTATCCTTATAATATTTTTTTCAAAATAGTTCTTATAATAGTTTTTTCACTTTGATCCCTAACATAGTAATGATGGTGTTGATGTGTGACACTATATGATGTGTTGATGACATGACAGTTTGGGAGTTATATTAGCACTTCACAAAAGACAAGAATTTATAAGACCAAAACTAATTTGAGAAATAAAATTTATAAAGAATAAAAAGAAAAGAAAAATAACATGTATTTTAATGGACTAAAAAATGTTGATCAAGCCAAATTCAATTATATTAATTAATTATATTTAAATATTTGTTTGCTAATTATCTGTCATAAAAACTATTATTATTTTATAAAAAAATTTAGAGATGTGATTCAAGTAAATTATACAAAGCTAAGAAATTATCCTTGGATATATCAATCTGATTATTCTTGTATAAAACCTTGCAAATTGGCCAGAAATTAAGAAATTGGAAGAGAAAAGACAAAACTATAAGATATGAGATGAATGATATAATAAAGGGAACAAAAGTAAATACAAAAATTATTAAAGTACGGTAAATAATTGCTATAATTAAAGAATATTATAACTAAAGAATAAACCTCTCTGATTTGTACACACACAAATAATATATAATTAAAAAAGCAAAAAACTCTTTAAGACAAACCTAGCTTATTTAATTAATTAGTAGATAATATAGGAATGCCCTTAATTATTTGATATATTTTTAAAGTCATAGAGAATGGAAGGTGCAAAGGTAACTACATTTACGTGTTCATGATATCATCATATTCATATATTTAGAATTGCTTGTTTCCAGAATGAAAGGAAAGAGTCTTATTGTGCCTCCTGCTCTTTGACCTCATCCCTTCCCCACGGTTTTCCTAGTTTTGAAAAATCCCACACACGCTTTTGCTTCCATCTCTATTCTCTGCTTCCCTCACCTTAAATTAAATAAAGTATGATGACACCAAAGTAATTAAACCTTGCTTTATCACCAATTTTAAATTGCCAGCCGCCACCACAGATATATAGGATAGTCGTGTTAGGTTGCAGGTAGTAAAACCTAATCTAATATTAATTCATCACTTATTTGTCCTACTGTGCTTGGATTCATGTTAAAATATAGTAATTTTAGATAAATGTTTTAGGATAATGTTAAAAGTTGATTCTATATCTAAAATTAATTTTGATTGAAGCAATTTTAAAAGTAGCTTTTACGTTAAATTTTAAAAAAATTATACTATAGTTTATTATTAACTTATTTTAAAATAAAATATTCAAAATATAAATTGCTTCACTTCAAAAAATGCAAACCATCAATAAATGTAGTGTGGTAGGGGCGTTCATGATTTGTTATGTCTCACCAACTTGATTCGGCTCGAAGGAATCTTTGACAAATTCTGATCCAAGAAATTAATTAGACCTAGTGCTTTTTAAAATGGATTCAGGTTATACTTCACGTTATAGCCCGTCTTAATAGTGTATATATATATATATATATATATATATATATATATCATTTTTAAATAACTATATATTAATAATATGTCTTGTTGACTTAATAATATTTTGATTAAAATGTTACTATATTTATATTGATGTTATTTATCTTAAATATATAAATATCGGTATTGAATAACAACATTAAGAGTGACTAAAATATATGACAACATATGTGTGAATTATCTGTGAAATGGCTGAATATAATTTATGTTGCTTGTGATATTGCTTATATGACAAGATTTATGTGTGAAAATGGTATTTAAAAATAAAATGAAGTATGATATATATATATAGTTAGAAAAATAAAGTTTAAAACATAAGGGTCATTCATAAAAAAGGATTAATTTGCAATTTATGAAAAATTGGTAGATAAATTATCTAAAAAAATTGCACATTGATCCTTAGGATTGTTGGAGGACCCATTATAAAAGTTAATTTGAACCTCCAACCCCAAACTTAAGCCGAAATCATAGAGAGAAAACCAGAGGGAAGGGTGAGAATTTTTGTGATTATAATAAGAAGGAAGACCATTGGAGGTGACTTGAGTAGATTTGGGTCATTTTTGCTCTCTTTATCTTCATCTCTTCTTTAAAACACTCAAAGGTATGAGATGGGGAGTTTTCATTTAATCTCATGAATCATGGATGCTTGGTCTATTTTTGAATTTTGTAGGTACTAGGAATCATGGAAACATCTATTTTGAGTCGAGACCTTGTTCGATTTTATTTAATTTGTGGGCGTTTTTTTATATCAAAGTTTAGTAAGTTAAACCATATAAAAGGTAAAACCTTGTTTCCATTAATATTTCAACAATATAGTTATCTTAATAACAATAAAACAATTAAGAAATGACCTTCTTCCATTTTCAGGTCAAGTCACAACTCATTTGGAGCTATATACTCCATTTTGTCACTTTTTAGCCCAACCAAACAAATTTACACTGGACCAAACCCTCATGGAGTGAAAGCACCATTCTACCACTTTTTTGGCCTAGCCAGAACAAGTTCTCACTGGCTCGAAACCCCTCTATCACATTTCTAGCCCAATCGAATGCAAATCTAGTGAGGTTGAAACCCCCTAAAGCTTAAAGCTCCACTTTGTCTCACTCTGGCCCAGCCAAACAAAACTTTGGTTGGGTTGAGATGAAAAGGGACTGCAAATTTTGCAAGTTTCATGACCATTAATGGCATACCCACTCATCTCAACCTTGTGCAAAGACTCACGCAAGCTCATATGCATCAATAAACACCAAAAAAACATCATCCTTGCAAGCATTAATCACACAACCAAAACATTAATCAAACCAAATTTAGAGCTTCCCTTATCTTAAGAATTAACCCAAAACCTTAAAGATGATATGGAGGAGGCTTAGATCCAAGAATGATATTTACTCATCCTTTGCTATGAAGTCAACTAGAGGAGGCCTTGATCAACGCCAAAATAAGCTTAAATTAGAATTTGATAATTCGATCAAGAATTTGGATGAGACTCATTTCTTAAGTTATTGGTAGAAGAAAAAGAGTGAACCAAGAGATCAAAGAGAAGTAAAGGATGAACTTACCAACTCACAAATTAAATATGGAGCTCGAGAGAAGTAGGAAATGAGTCTTCTAGGTGCAAGAAATTGAAATCTCTTCATGCTAGGAAGTAAGTTTCTTGAGAAAGAGAAGAACATGAAGCAAAGTGAGAAAATGGAGAAGGTTCAACTTTAAGGCTAAATGGATGATTTAAAAATTCTATTTGTCCCATTTATTCCTTCTAACCACACTCCATTTTTTTCTACAAGTAAATGAAACTCACCTATAAGTTCCAACAATGTCATACCCCATACTTTAGGCCAAACATTCATGAAAGTTACCAATAACGCTACATCACATAACAAAACAATCTATTTATTAAATTCGGTTAAAAATATCATGAATCTAAAATTAATTTTCTCTTGTAGTATTTATCAAACACTTAACATACATTATAAAAATCCATAGTGTTACGCTTACAAATTACTTATCAATATGGTCCTCACATCAATTACAAAAATTGAACCAATTTTGTTGTGGGGTATACCAACTCCATCAACCTTTGTTGGTAATTAAAAACACATTTTAAAAATCTATCAAAGAAACACATTTAATTAAAAGTAAAATGCAATCTAAGAGTTGGTTAATAATTTTATAGGCTAAATAATAATTATGTTTCCTCTTTAATTTCTAATTCATGATTTTGGTTTCCTTGTTTTTTCCAACAATTTTGGTCTCATATTTTAAAAAATCATCAATTTTGATTCAATTCTTAATTTATTTAACACTGAAGTACACTTTTAGTCCTTGTAATTTAGTATTTTGTTCATTTTCATCCTTGTAATTTTTTTCATTTTAGTCTTTCAAAATATGATTGTTTTATTTTTCGTCCTTTAAGTATTTTAGATAACATTTTTTCATTATTTAAAACAAATTTTTTACTATCTAAAACACTTTAAGACACAAAAATAAAACAAACACATCATGTAATGACTAAAAAAAAAAGAAATCACTGGGACAAAAATAAAAAAATACTAAATTGTGAAAACCAAAAATATATTTGAGCCTTTCTTTTATTTTGATAAAATTGAACCCTAAATTTAATATATTTACTCAAAATATAACTAAAAATAATTTAATTAAAATACAAAGTATAAAAAAAATGTATGCAAAATTAAGTATTAGATCAAAATTACATATGTTTTAAAGTAGAAAGATGAAAAATTTTGAGAGAGAAAAAGAAAGACCAAAATCACTTTTAAAAAATTAAAGAAAGAGCAAAATTATAATTTAACTTAAAAAATTAATTTTATAAAACTAAAATAATCCAAAACCCACGGTCCCCTAAAAAAACCACATGAAAATGACTAAATCTATATGGGATGTTCTTCTAGAATGACAAAACTTTTCTTCCAAAACTTTCCTTGCTGATTTGAAAATGCCACGCAGCAAAATTTGAAAAGCACGAAACGCGACGGCACGGCGTGGCATTTCCGCAATTAACGTATAAACTCGAGGGCAGTTCAACAAACTACACCCTCTTTACTTCCATTTCACGCTTGCTTCGCATCTAAGCCAACAAAATCAAATACTCTTTCTACTTCTTCTTCTCTGTCTCTTTCTTCAACGCTCTTTAGTCTTTAGTTTGGTACAGCGGAATAACGAAGGCTCCTCGTTCTCTTCTTCCGCGCTTTCTCTCTCCCTCTCTTGGACCGTAACCGTTGTTTCTTTCTTTCTCTTTCCTCTACCGGAGATAGAGAGTCACCTTATTTTTCTGAATCTCGCGGCGTTGTTCTTTCTGCTGCTGCTGTTGTGGTTCCGGCGGCGATGGGACAGCAATCGTTGATCTACAGCTTCGTCGCTCGAGGCACCGTTATCCTCGCAGAGTACACTGAGTTCACCGGAAACTTCACCGGCGTGGCGGCGCAGTGCCTCCAGAAACTCCCTTCCTCCAACAACAAGTTCACCTACAACTGCGATGGCCACACCTTCAACTACCTTGTCGATAACGGATTCAGTAAACTATTCTCTCTCTATTCTCTTGTTTTCGCTGATCTGCATCCGTTATTTGATTTTGTTGTATCTATTGTTGGAACTGGATTCGGTGCGTTTACGCCGTGGTGAACCTGCGCCGTTTTGATGAAGATCGGACGGTTCAAATTTCGGATGCATATTTAAAATGCGATTTGTCCGATCTTCATCAACTCTGGATTAGGCTGTTCGTTACTTCTTGATCTGCGTGCAGGAAATGGTGCGGAAATTGAAGAAAAAAAGAGAGCGTTTGTTACTAGGCGTGCATTGCTTGATTTGATTAGGTCAACTACCGCGATCGATAGTTGTTGATGGAATCTTCGATTGGTTTCGTTGCTAGAATGTGAAAAAAGTGTAAAGGAAGATGGAAAAGGAAGCAGTGAAAGTTAATTTGTGTAAATGAGAATTGGATCGTTTACGTTGTTGTCTTTTTAGGCATATGTAGTAGTTTCTATTGTTGCATCTATTGTAGTTGTTCAGTTAACTTTCTAACGTGTATGGCAAGACAACATTTAGAAAGGAATATTGAGGGAAAAATTTCCTTTATTTTAATTTTGGTAGCTGCTGAAGAGGATGATCAAGGTTTTAATTTGCGGTTGTGGATTCATCAGGATCCTTGACATTATGGATAATGGTGGCTGATGTTGCCACAATTGCAGTTGCGATGCAATCATTGTCGAGAGTCCAAAAACTGAGGATGATTGAGGAAAACTTAGTAATGTTGCTAGGGTTTTGAATAGAAATCATTTTGGTTGTTCTGGAGAAGCACTATATGGAATTATAAATGACTAATTCTGGCTTTATTGCTGGTAGCATGACTGTGTTTTTTGAACTTGCTACTTTCTGTTGGTGATACTTTGTTTTGTTTCATTGACTGAAGTAATAATTACTGTTAGTTGGAACTAATTAAGTGCCTGCTGAATATTGTAGCTTACTGTGTGGTTGCCGTTGACTCTGCTGGACGGCAGATTCCAATTGCTTTCCTTGAACGAATCAAGGAGGATTTTACCAAGAAATATGCTGGAGGAAAAGCAGCAACAGCTGCTGCTCAGAGCCTCAACAGAGAGTTTGGGTATGTATATTTGCTGCAAATTTGTATTGTTAATTTACTATAATGACATTAATTATTGTGAAATATCTGTTGCTCTATAGACCTAAGTTGAAGGAGCAGATGCAGTACTGTGTTGATCACCCAGAGGAAATTAGCAAGCTTGCAAAAGTGAAGGCTCAGGTTTCAGAAGTCAAAGGAGTTATGATGGAAAATATCGAGAAGGTAAAGCAATTATCATCTTATCCTTTTAGCTGTGGATGGGTTGAAAGTGTTTTCTGAGGCTAAAATTTCTCTTTACTGTTTTTTTTGGGTAGGCATATATGGAGGGGTTTGAATTTAAACTTCTCATAAGTTTTTGACTGATAAGTTGCTGTGACATTTATATCCTATTTGGCAGGTTCTTGACCGTGGGGAAAAAATTGAGCTTTTGGTGGATAAAACAGAGAACCTTCGCTCTCAGGTCCATTGTTTGTCACTATTGCATATTTTTAATGATTCTGTAAATGCAAAGTAATAAATTATTAGAGATGGAAATGGGAGCCTGGTGCACCAGGTCACTGTGCACGAGTTTCTCTTTAAACCCCTCTCTCTCTATCTCTCTCTCTTATTTATTGGTGTTTTCAGTTATCAATAGTATAGATGTAATTATACATTTGACACAGGCATCTACAAACTGACACATGGATGCTAAGTTTACGTCTATATTTACCAAGTTGAGGAAACTTTAAACATAATAGTCCATAGTAGATTTGGTCTTGGACAGATGCAATAAGCAACCCAAATATTAGTCATTAGACAACAAGGTTGTTATAACATACAAGAGAACAATATATCTAATACTATGCGTATGTTATGTTGGGTTTGCCACTTTTTACAGCATTAGATTTTTTAAAGGTGAATTTTGTACATGTTATGATAAAAACCAATTTACTAAACTGCCCTTGGATGTGTGTATGTTTTTAAATAGAAGTCATCAGTTTATTCAGTTAGGCAAGCCTGTCTACTACACTATTTGAATTATTGGTGAGCATTGTGAGATGTAACTTGTGTACTTGAGTTATTTTGTATTTATGTTTTTCCCCCTTCAAACATTGAATTTGATTAATATTATGCTTGCAGTGACTATCTTGTTAGAGCAATTAAATCTTATTAGTTTTAGTTTCTTGTACCATTTTTATGTCTTTTAAACATCATTGCTTAGCTTTCTGTGCCTCATCAAATTAAATTGATTTTGCAGGCTCAAGATTTCAGGCAGCAGGGAACCAAGATTAGGAGAAAGATGTGGTTCCAGAACATGAAGATAAAGCTAATCGTTCTGGGTATCATAATTGCCTTGATTCTCATTATTGTTCTTTCCGTTTGTGGTGGCTTCAACTGTGGTAAATGATGAGTCTTTCCCACGTCCTGGCTTCAACTGTGGTATTTGTCTCCTCACTTGATAAGATTGTTGCTAGCAGATTGCCATTGCCTCAACTGTCGACATAGTGCTTTTGAATTACTTTTTGGGATTTACATTCTTCCGACTTCTCCATGATCGATGTTATATGGCATTGCTTGTATAGTGTGAATTGTTTAGTCTTTATTATCTTGTCTCCCATAGCGTAATGCTAATCTGTCATTCTCTATAGTTTAGGTGGGAGTTTCAGCATTTGGTTTGAGGATTATGTTTTTTAAGTATGCTTACATATTAAGAAACCAACCATTACGTAGTTGAGCTTTTTTATTACCAATTTACCATATTTTTTGTTAGACTTGCGATAATCCGTGCGTTAGTGTGGGAACATTTATCCAACTTCGCTGAGGCCTTGCTTATGTTCTAATTCTAAATGCTAGTGGTTTTTGTTTTAACTTGTTAATTATTAGTTCATTCATTTGGTATGCTCAAATTAATTGAGTGTGTCTGCCCAAATTAACATGAATGATACAAAATCTTGCTTCTTAGTTTCATGCCTTGGAATTGGGAACTTGCATTGCAAATGAGTTAACCTTTACAAAGTGCAACGTGTGTTCATAATATGCTCGCTGTATTAACCAAAGTGCGTGCTTAAAAGGTCACGAAATCCATACATGCAAATTGGTTTGGCTCCAGAATTTATTCAATTCTCTCTAACTTCACAACTAATGTTCTTAGGCAAAATCTCAATGATATAAAATTTTGATGAACCGTAAGAATAGTTTCTTTAGATAACAAGAGGCTGTTATTTATGCAAGAATTGTGCTACCCTATGCGAATTGTTTATGGTTCACTGGTACTTGGTAGGAAGGCCTAAGGGGATTAGATATAGTTATATCAGACTTTAAAGTTTAATGGAAAAGTCAAAGGAATAAAAAATGACTCGAACGAATATTAAGTTGTTTATGATGGTCTATTGGTAGGCAGGCGTAAGGGGATTAGACTTGATAAATATTATAGACTAAAGTTTAATTGAAAAGTCTAAGGAATAAAGGGTTGATTTGAACGAAAAGTAAGTTGGAAAACACGAATTTGACGGAACAATGGAAGTGGTTCATTAAAATGGAAAGAATGCGATAGCGGGGAATTGTTAGATGTATAACTTATCGGTTGCCATGAATATTCCTGTTAATTTTATTTTGACCGGCAAGGTTCTGACATTGATGATCGAGCTGCATTCGATTCTTGGAATAGCAATCGTAAGCTGAATGAAGCTTGGGAATCGACATGGCATGACCTCTTGGAAGATCATCATACACCATAAGCTGGAGCATCATGGGAAACTGATGCCAACATCAGAAGATGAACGAGAATTGGAGCAAGAGGCGGAAAAAAAGAATAAAAAAGAGTATTGAAGATTTTTATTTTTATTTTTTTTGTTATAAGTATTTAAGATCTTCGTGACAAAGTTCTCATACTAGTAAACATTTAAAAATCAGCAATGAAGTCTATTCTCATTCTCTATGTCTAACGAGGTTAGTGATTACCTTAAAAATTTAATTAAAATATACTGAGTCTACTTTTTATATTTGTCATTTAATCATGAGTATATGTGGTATACATGACAATATAAAAATTATTAAACTGAAAATAAAATAAACTTTTATTAATATAAACAAAGTTAGATGAATAAGTTCATTTGATATATTATTTGGGCAAAACGAGACAATGTCGTAATATATATATATAACAAAATTTATCTTATTCAATAAAAATGTAAAAAAGGTTGAATCTTATTAAATGCATTAAATGTTTTTAAATAAATAATATATATAATGATAGTGTAAGTTTTTTTTACATCATCTTTCAATAATGATTATATATAGTTAATTAGTTTTTATAATATTATCTATATTTTCAAAATAATGATTATGTATAGTTAATTAATTTTTATAATATTATCTATAAACTTAAATTAATTGATAATGTAGAAACTTAATCAATTGTGCATGTCTATAAATTAAATATTTTGTACTGACATTAAATAGTTATAAATATAAATGCTTTTAAATTATCAACTAATTAAAATTCACCTTAGATATAATATTTCAAGTAATTATTATAAAAGTAAATAATTTTATCCTAAAAAAAAATAAAAATATATAATTGAATAACAATAATTTTTTTTAATTATTGATGAATTAAAACTAATTCATAAATTAAACTCTTGTAATTATTTATATCATCTAAGGTCATAGGTTTTATTTGGTGACTGTCAAGAAACAGGGTTCAAAGAAAACTCAACCTTCACAACCGAAACGTCATCCCTGCTGGAGATAAACATCAAATGCGTGTTCTGTAATGACAGCGCAGAATCAGCGGATCATTTGGTTTTTTGGTGTAACTTTGGGCATGAAATATAGAATCCGTGTTATGTATTGGGAGATATTCAAAGTCACTTCTGGCAGCATACATATTCTGTTCAACGAAGGAAGTTGTGATCAAGATGCAGTTTTTGATGATGTTATATACTTCATGGAACTGGGGTGGGTAAGCAACTAAGCATTATGTGTTACTTTTTAGGCAGAGAAAGGAATTGGGATTAGCTTGGGTTGCTTTCCTTTGGGAACCATGTATTAAGCGTGTTTTTAATATACTTTGCTGATTGGTAGCCACTTCTTGTGCCACTAATCATGCAGTATCTATTAATAACAATTGATTTTGCTGTTAAAAATAAAATAAAATTATTTATATCATAATAGGTTATTCTATTTCTATCATTCTTAATTATAAAATACGAAACGGGACCTACTGATGGACATTATTTTGCAAATCCACGTCAAATGAAGGGTCATTTGGCGTTAAGGCGTGACTAATGATTATTGAGATATTCCACAATGTGGATGGAGATCGGAGATTGAGCCTTCAAAACATTCAACTTGACTGAAACTTCTCTTCCTATTTAAGGGTGTCTTTGATTCCGAAGAAGAGAGAAATGAATAGATGAAAAAAGAGATAATTTGAAAAAGAAGAAATAAAATAATATGTTGTATGGTTTGGTTTAAGAGAAATAGGCAAGAAATAATTTTTTTGGGTAATTTTTTTTTTTAAACCTAAAAATCGATTTTATTGGTCTAAAAATTCGGTTTTTTAAAAAAAAAAATCAATTTGGGAAAAAAAGAAATTTTAAGCTATGCCCTCCACTTATACCTTTATACCAAATTTCACCACTTTATTTTCATCTTCCATCTTTTATTTCTGTCAGCCCCACCAAACACAGCCTAAATGGCCATGAAGTCATGAACTACCTTAGAATTGATATTACTTATCTCGAACGACCAACCAATGTCTTTTGGGAAGAATCTGCCCACTTTGGCAGGCAACTTCAATAATGATGCTAGTGGCTATGCCACTTTGTTTGAACTCCCTCTCATTCTTCTAGTGACTCTTTTCCTACGTATCCAAGTGCATCTTCTTTTGAAAAATGCAGCCTAAGTAGTTAAAAAATATCATGGTCACAGATAATGACAACTGAACAGATGTGAGAAAATGTTAGTGGCGGTCAACCAAAGTGGGTATGTGCACCATTGCACGCTCATCTTTTCAATTATACACTCGTGCAGCTATGGAAAAGATATTTTGTACGTTGTCCAGCATAGTGGGGATTGTACCCTGATCCATTTTATTCATGATTATCTTCCCATGTACCCCACTCTTGGGACAATTATACACTTGTACAAAAAAGCTCAGATTTAAGTGCTTCCTAATACAATTTTTGGCTTGAAATATAGAAGTGGAAAAAAAAAAAATCAACTAGAAAACCCTCGAGCTTATTATACTAATCCAAAAGTTTACAAATTTGATCCATAAGGATAATTACCAGATTGTCCATTCCTACAGTATTCCTAGCTATCTTCAATGTATGGTGGTACTTAACATAAATTACAGCAAGCCTAATGTGTAAAACAGACCACATGCCTTAAGGAAGCAGGTGCCTTGTGCTGGCCTTATGTCCTTGGCATAGTTTTTGCTGGAACAAAACCACACCAATAAAATTAATCTTGAGAAAACAATAGTTGAATCTTCAATCCCATGTTTTGCAGTCAGTAAACGTCAGTCCTCCCCTCGCACATTCATGGAGGCATTATTTAGCAAATAGTTGAGCTATTGTATAAATAATGCATGCATGAATTCTTGATTAAAAAGGAAACAAACTAGTTCATTGATTCCTAGCAGTGCCACTGGTAGCAGCTCTCTTAGAATTTCATGGTGCGGTAAAATGCATCTATAAGTAATCATGCATGGCTGATGGCTCGCAGAAAGAAATCTGTCATGACCTATAACCATGAACTGTTAAACATCCATTGACAAGTTGATTTCTATGTTGTCTATAAGCCTGACTTTGCCAAACCATGCAGCAACACAGAAGATAGCAGGACTCTTGATCTGTTCCACTTTCTCCAAATTATTTTGATCAACAATCTGCAGGCATAAGTATCTAGTTCGTATTAAACAATACCTTCCATTATTCATAACTTCTAATTCTGTATTGCTTTGGCTTCATTCACGGATCTGTTAGGTCCAAATATATTTTGGTAAGGCATACATCGCTGCCAAAGTAACTTGGGGCAATATTAACCATTATTGTGTGCTTTCAAAGGACGTGAGGATTTCATAAGACACTCCAAATTAAACACAGCAAAGAAAGATGTTTAACATCTCACCTCAGCATAACCAGCATCAATAATACATTGGACGACCAAATTTCTCAACTTCTCAGAATGCACTTGACCAGCTTCTGCTGATGATTTAGCTCTTAACAATGATTTATTTATTGATAGTGCCTTGGAAGGATTGAAAGAAATCATTGTTACCTAGCTGTGTAGTTAGAAGGGAAAGTATACTAACAATTTATTAAGGCTTAGTACAGCTGAAAGTGAAGAGACTAACGTAAGAAAAACTTTGTAACATAAAATTTACATTATCATTCACTGATATTATTACTCAATTAGACAAGATAAGCATTGTGCAAGTGAATACAGAGTAATTAAATAGCTGTTGATTGATAATCTGATACGCATTCCTCATTGCACTCTCTTCTACCAAAAGCAAGGAAAGAATAAAATGCAGATAGCAGCAACAACAATAATTATTATTGTTTAACCATTTTTATTTAATGGAGGAAAGTGACGTAAAATTTTCAGGTAATAATTCGGGTTCACGTAGACGGAGACCGCGACGACGTTGGAGAGTTGGCGGGCCTGTGCCACGAGCGAGAGGTGGCCCGCGTGGAGGAAGCCCATGATGGGGAGCAGCCCGATGAGCTTGGCCTGGGCCCGCATCGAGCTCGAGCAGCTCCGAATCTCTGGCTTGGAGGCATTGGGAGTTTGGTGAGGAGTGTACGTAAGTGAAAGGATGAAGGTTTTGGTGATGGCGGTGGTTGAAGAGGTGTAGGTGTTAAGAGGCAAAGTTATGATCACTTTGGATTTAGAAGCCGGCTCAAAAATATGGAAATGGAAGTGGTTGTTTTTGTCTTTTCTACATTATTAATTCATCCAATTCTGCTTTTATTATTTTGCTATCTGTTATTCTTTTTTAAATTCTGACATCTCGTGCTAGTATTTTAAAAAATATATTTTAAAATAAAGATATTTAATTTTTTTATTTTAAAAAGTTCATAATTTTACTCAAATTCTTAATTTTGTGTACATTTAATTATTTTTCTTTTTGGTCAAATTGAATCTTGAATTTAACATATTTATAATATTTAGGATACCATCAAAAATTGATTGGATTAATTAAAAAAAATTAGGTAAATTTAAAGATTAAAACAAAAATATGGATTTTCTAAAATGTAAGGATCAAAATTATAATTCTTTTAAAATATGAAAATTAAATATTTATATTTTAAAATAAGGAGACCAAAATTGATATTTTTTAAACAAATAAAATGACCAAATATCTCAATTTTAAAATAAATAAACAAAAATTATAATTTAAATAAAATAAAAAGGAATCAAAATTACATTTAATTAAAAATATTAGTTGAAATGGATTAAGAGAACTCACTTGGATAACAACAAGTATATCAAGGCTTATTAAGGCATTATTGTAGGATATGCATTCCTTTATATCTAGATTGATGTTAACTATTAAGTGAAATAAAATTAATTATTTTCTTTTCATTTTCCGAAATAGAAAAAATTGCATAGACCCCTTGAAGTAGCCAAATCATGAGATAGCCAAATCGTGAGTTTTTTGAGCTAGAATTGTGACTCTCTTTTTTGTTTCACTTTAATTCCTAGAAAGGAGAAAATTGAAGCAGAGTAGGACTGATTTTCACATGAATAAAATTCATGAATTTTAAAAAAGAAAGACTAAAGTTGGACAGAAAAAGAAGAAGAAAAGGGTCGTAGAAGGTCATCACAAGGCTTGTTGAAACTGTTTCCAGAAGCGGCTTGAAGGTTGGGAGTGTAAGCTTACGGTCGGCAACCTAATTGGGATCTATGGTGCTCTAGTGATGGTTAGCATACCTAAACTTTAGTAAAAGTTCAGGTTTTACATTCATGTGGAACAAGTAACCATTTGATCGCAATCCAATTTCTTTATGTGGCAACCATTTCATCTTTGCTTCTAAATAAACCTAAATTAAAACAAGACTTCCAATAACTTCTTATTGGAGTTTATAAAATAATATAGGCTTATTATTACTTTGTTATCATAATTAATTTACATCAAGTTCTTCACTTCATTTAATTCCTCACTCTTCCAAAAAAGTAACACCCTACACTCCATCAAAAATAGGAAAAAGAAAACAAAAAGAAGCTAGTTCTCGATAAACACCTATTACCCATCCCAATGTATGAAAGCTATACACACAAAGTATGAACTTAACATGCTAATTGGTCTCTAAATGAAGAAATCTCCTCAAAAATTGGAAGTCTCTTTGATCTAATTGGGCCCCATTCATTCATCAATTGCTCCAGGCCTTTGATGAACTCATCATCCAGGCCCAAAAGATCTGAGAAACGTGGTGGAGGTAGCATGGATCTCAACTCTGTTAGGAGATCTTGGGCCCGTTTCCTTGACTTGCTATCATCTGAGCCTGGAAGATTTCCTTTTAATACATCTTCCAGGATCAATTGTGCCTCTTCATATCTGGCTTGTCTGATGAGGCATAGGCCCAAGTTACAGGCCTTGTTACAATCTGGATCAATCATTTGGACTTTCCGATACACCACTTCGGCCATCATGTAGTTCATCTTTTGCATGTAGGCCCAGCCCAGGTTTCCCTGTACAATAACGTGTAGATATGTCCATATCCAAAAAAATGATAATAATCTTTTTTTTTTTAAGTTAACAACTGGACTAGTACGAACGTGAAAATGCATGTTTTGAATTTAATATGTTTTGTCAATTCCGTAAAAAAATGTTTTTGTCAAAATCACAATCAAATGAGAGTGGAGGGAGTATGTTAAATAGATTATATGCAAAAATCTAAGGGCAATCCTTAAATTAAGTTTCAGCAAAGGAAAAAGTATAGTAATTTCTAGACTAGATCAAATACCAGTAATCTTGAAGTTTCTTGTTTCATAGAAACTTGGAACTTCTTGCCATGAGACCTTGCTGTCTTAGTGAGTTTCCCATTGAAGGCCTCACCTTGGTATATCAACTTCAACTTTCGCTTCAGCATTTCTATTTGCTCATCTACTTTTCCACATTTCTATCATTTCAACAAATGAAATTTAACTTAGAAGTTAATTATGAGACCCAAGTACAAAGGCACCCATTCATTGTACCAACAAAGAATAAAATTAAAAGACACGTACATCGTACCCAAAAAATAAAAAATACATTCGTTCACAGCTAGTTAACAGGAAATTTCAACGAATCAAATAAAAGGTGTACACACTAGAAAACAACTCTTAAGTAGTTGTTGTCGTTGACCTTCAAATTATTGAGGAAACTCTTTAATTATTTGGGTTCTACATCTACAAAAATAACAAGTATTTGGGTTTTGTGGCTTATTTAAATATAACTGAAAAAATAATATATAAAACAATGTAAAAACTAATTAACATCTTCATTTTCATGTTTTCATCTAATTTCAAGGTTGTTTACCATTGAAAAATTCGATTCATATTTAAAAGGAAGAGAGGAAAAAAAAAGTAAACGGACAATAAATTTTTAATTCATAAAATTATAGAAAAAAAATTACTTTTAGCCATTATACTTAAAAACAGATTCTTCGTCCTTATACACACTATTTTTTAATCTTTTTAGTCCTCGCCGTCCGTGGAGATTAAAAGGATAAAAAATTATGTGTAATGATTAAAAATGACGTTTTTAAGTATAAAAAAAAGTATAGGAGTTAAGAAGGAAATTTTTTGTAACTACATTACCAAATAAATAGTTAAACAAAGGCTTAAGGAGATTTATACCTTGTAAAGATCTATTAGTACATTATCAAGGGACTCTTGGGATTGTTTGGAGCAAAGGCTTCTAAATGAACGAATGGCTTCAATAGCTTCTTCAGATCTGTCCAATTGCTTCATCACTACTGCCATATCCTTTAGAGCACTGTCCACTCTATCCCCAGAATTTATTGCTTTCCAAAACAATACAATTGCAGCTTCCGGGTTCTTTTCTACCAGCTTCATAATTCACATAATTATTATTAGCATTATTTTGCCACTACTATAACTATAGATCTTTGACCAAGTAAGAATTAATTACAGCAACAAAAATGAATTGTTTAAATAATTAAATCCAAATTTTAATGATAATAACTTTCCTCCTTGAGAAAATTTTGAAAGCCATCAAAATTACAGCAAAAATCCATTATGAAATTGAACCGTGTGGATTATTAAATCCAAACTCTGAAAAAGAATGAGAGTAGTAGTTTGGCCAAGTAAATAATTAATTAAGCATAGCGAAACAAGGAAGATAAAAAAAGGATCTAAACTCGAATCATGCGTACAATAGATATCTCATTCCGTTAAAAAGGGGTTAGGAAAAAACGCACAAAAACTCATGATCAGATTAAACTTTTCAAATATGGAGGAATTTATAAAAACATTAATTGATTTTCTTCTTTCCAAAATAAAAATTTAGAAAAAGTCAACATTCAACAACAAAATGCCACGGCTATATATGGCTTCACTTATGCTTTTATAAAAAGAGACAACTTAAGATCAATTAGATTTCACGCTAAGCTAAGTATATTCAAAGTTTACAAATTCAAGTATTCATGGTTCTTGAATCAATCAAACAATGAAATCGGGATCACGAATCACCCATCAAACAAAAAAAAACATGAGAGAAAATATCAAATAGATACACACAAGTGGTGTAATTTAGAATTCAATTAATTAAACCCCCGGAAAAAAATAGAAACTTAAAAGCAAAAATTACGGTAATCTAAAAATAGGTAGAGATATTTAATTAAAGTTCTTGAAAACCCATGGAGAAACAAGAATCACACAAGCCTACAATTGCTAGTAGTTTCTTAAAATGATGTCTAGGTGGAAGCAAAGATGTTAATTATGTACCTGGGCATGCTTAGCTCTGACATAAGGGCTATCTCCATAAGGGACCTTGTGAATTACATGGTAAAGGTAATCTTTTTTTCCTTTTGGGGCACTCTTGTTGCAGCCACTTGGTTCTTCCATTTGTGTGTGAGACGCAGAGAAACAAAAGGAAACAATACTAGTTCTCTTCTCTATCTCTCTAGTTTGTTAGTTACGATTATTAAGATTACACGCTTTCGGGTTTCAACTTTGGAGTTGTGAAAGGAGGAACAAAGGATGAGAACAAACAACAACAACAACGTTGTGAACCTGGACGGGTTTTGCATCGTCGTTCCTTTTCCTTCGGTGTTGGGCCACTGTGGAGTTCATCAACGACTGTTAGCAAAGAAGTTGACACGTGTCGCTCTGCGATTTTAGTTTGGTTTCGGAAACGACGTGCACCGCTTCAACGTCTACAGAAAAAGGGAAGAGAAAATAAACTATTTTGGTAGATCCAAATAATTTATTTCACACAACTAGATAACTTTTAGCGTGTGTAGAATTTATAAAATAAATGGTTTTATTAATTTGGAGATGATTTTAAATTAAATATTCCTTTGAAAATTAAGTTAGAAAAAATGTTATTTAGCTTTCTTGAACATAGACACTTAGCTAAAATGTATTTAATTAATTTGTTTAATAATTTAAGATTCTAACACAATTTTTATTTATTTGTGAAATATAATGTTTGCTTTAATTATTTTTATATAATATAATTTCTTTTTTACAGTTTTTTTAGGTAAGGAGGTCTATATAGAAGTTATAGATAATTTAATATATTATCATAGTTAATTATTACTTTTATTAAGACAAATCATAGGTATCTTTAAAAGGTTAGTCGAATGAAATAATAAAAGGTCTCGCATTTGAGAGATCTAGGTTTAAATTTTTACTCGTCTCTTTAGCTAACTTAAATGTAAGTACTTCTATTATTTTTTGAATCCGAATGTTTTCTCTGTCATTGCTTGAAGCACATTCTGCTCTCTCTAAACTTTCTTAATAAAGATAAGGTAAATGAAACATATATTGATAAACTTCATTTTTAATTATTTTTTAGATTTGTAATTTATGTTTGTTTAGATTCAAATAAATATTATATTTAGTATAATAATATAATGAATGTTTACGTTATGGACCATATTAAAATGGAAGACTCTAATTAATATATCAATATATCCCCTTGAACCTCGTAATTAACGTTAGCACCGCTTCCTGAATACATTTGTATTAAATTGAAAACATCAACTCTATTAATGGAAAGTTTATAATAGAATCAATAGATTACATCTCATATATATTTTTCAAATTGTATATGATATTTTTCATTTTTTCATCATAAAAAAAATCTCTTAATTGTTTAGTTCACATTATACTCATATATTCTTCTTAAATATCGTTTAATAATTTAATGGAAAGTAGACACGCGTTGATAAGATGACTTTTAATGAAAATTTATATTTAAAATATCCTTATCTTTTTCCTCAAAATCACATTTTGGATTTTAAAAATCTTCTTCTTCTTCAACAACCTCTCTTCACTTATCACCACCACCTCCTTCTCCTCCTCCCCCTTTTCCACGACAGCATCATATCTTTCTCCTCATCGTTGTCCTCACCCACCAACACAGCGTCCGGGCGTACTCACTCTCGCTGGAGCAACCACCACCAACGTAGTCACCGCCTCCATTGTAGTCACTCTCATATCCACCTTCACCACCTCTTCGTTCCCTGTCGTAACTTATGTGATCATCACTGTTGCGTTTAGTTTCCTAGGCACTGACATCATCTGGTAAAAGTAATGTATAAAAAATGAGGGATATCGAGTGCAATTTGAAGAAAATACAGGGAGTATGAGTGTAATTTACTTTAAAAGACAATTTTGCCTGTTTATATATTTCAATTGACGTTAATTAACAACGTTAATAGAAATGGGTAAAAGTAATATATAAAAAGAAAGAATATCAGATGCAATTTGATAAAAAAACACGAGGTGTCAATATAATTTACTCTAATAGAAAGTGTATAAGAGATCTAGCCTATTTTTTTAAAATTTATAGTGGTGCATTACTTGTAGGGGTATTAAGAGGTTGAATTGGTTTGGATTTATGATAAAATTAATTTTGATCTGATTATATTTTATTGGGTTGATTTGGTTCCAATTTTAAAAAAATAGTTAATATGAAAAAAACCAAACCAATTAAATGCATGTTGTTTTGGTTAATGTCATCGAGTTATGATAAAAAAGGAAATTGTTATATATTTTCAAGTTTTTCTTTCCACTTGTATCTATTATTATGTAAATATTTAATTTTATATTAATGCAAGGTGAAAATATTCTTTTTTAAATAGCTAATTATTTATTTATTTAAAATATTTAATTTCTCTATAATGTTCACTCTACATATATATCATTATTCTTTTAACCTAAAATATAAAACATGATCAAATTAAAATTATTGATAACATTAAATAAAATCATAAGAATTAATTCCATTAGTTTGGTTTAGATTGCCATGTCCATCAAATGAATTCGATTCGATTAACATCCTAATTACTTGATATTTACACAAATAATTTAAAATCTATAATAAAGACCTTTAGAATTAATTCTATTGTCAATTATTACCTTCCATTCCATGAAGGTAAAACAGACATTGTACATTATAAACTTCATTTCTTTTTATTATTATCTTCCATGAAGTCAAAAATTGAATATCATACATTAAAAAATTCATTTCTTTTAATCTATTTCCTACATATTTACAATACATATTTTTTTTAGATTGGAATAAACTAATACAATGCATGGGTATTACATTTAATTTAATCATAAATAAACTTTGACAGTTTGTCCCCCTAAAATAAGGGATCCTATTCAATATACTACCTTAAATCCCTAATATTCAACACCACATATCTAAATCTATCTATTTAAAATAAAAACACAATTATGTTAAAGTTTGGAATAGAATGTGTATAAGTACTCTTTAGTTTTAAGACGGTGTGTTATTTGATGACCACACAAATAATTTAAAATCTATTATGATCCCGATTAAAATTAATTTCATTGTTAAATGGACCTTGACATTTTGGACTCCCTCAACATATGGCTTTACTACATAGTGTTTAGTTGGGAGTAAATGGAGGGGATTAAACTTTTATTGTTGGGTTGATTTCTTTGGAAGGAAAAGGAGGGAATGGAGGACAACAAAATCCCTCCTCATCCAATTTTTGCTCATCTCCAATATTGGAGCGATTTGGGGAGGAAGGGAGGAAATTTAAAGCATTTATGCATAATGACTAAAATATTCATATCAATGTTTTAAAATCTACAAGTATAAGGGTAAAAGGCAAATTAATTTTTAAAAACCCCTCGTAAACAAAATAAGAAAATATTACCTCCCTTCCACTCCATTAAAATTCCTCCATTCTCCTTCTTGAATATAATGTCTAATAAAAATCATTTCCCTTACCTCATTTCTCCTCCATTAAAATCTCTTCCCTCTCATTTGAACTAATTATCAGTTTCTTAAAGAAAATATTGGAATAGAAAATATATAACATATCTAGTAAACTCTTTAAGTTTGTGGAGATGTGTTACTTTATGATCGCACAAATAATTTAAACGTTATGATAGGGACCCTTAAAATAAATTTTATCGTTAATTATTACCTTCCCTTGAGATAAATCAACATCATATATTAAAAATCATTTTTAATATATTTTTAAGATATTTAAATTATATTTTTTACATTCAAACAAATATTATATTTAGTATAATAATATAATGAGCTCCATTAAAATGGGAGACTTTGTTCGATCAGTACATCTCCTTGAACCCCATAATTAATAGTTAGCACTACATTCTTGAATCCATATAT
>CM023948.1:31184546-31233427 GCA_013407115.1 Glycine latifolia | reverse complement strand
ATATATATATATATATATATATATATATATATATATATATATATATATATATATATATATATAATTGAAAACAAAAAAACTCTATTAAAGGAATGTTCGAAATACAAAGTGTATAAGAATTTTAGTCTATTCTTTAATTTTGTACGGTGGTGCATTACTTGATGTTTGAAAAAATAATTTAGGGTCTATGATAGAGACCCTTAGAATTAATTACATGGTTAATTATTACCTTCCATAAAGGTAAATCAAACACCATATATTAAAAACTTCATTTTAAAATAAGTTTTCTACATATTTCAAATATGTTTCTTAGATCAAAATGAACTTATGCAACTCAAGGGTATTATATCTAATATAATCATAAATGGACTTTGACATTTTGACTCTAAAATGAGAAATCCTATTTAATATATCACCTTAAATCTCCTAATAGTTTGGCACCAAATATCTAAATCTATCTTCATAAAATAAAATAAAAACACAAAACTCCGCTGAAGTTTGGAATAAATGTGTATGAGAGATCTAGCCTATTCTCTAATTTTGAGATTGTGTATTACTTGACTACCACACAAATAATTTAAAATCTATGATAAAGACACTTAAAATTAAGTTTATTATTTAATGGACTTTGACATTTTAAACTCCTCAAACAGGAGACTCTATTCAATATATTACTTTGACATACCAGAATCCATTTATAAAAAAATGAAAATGCTCAAATATATTTGAAACATATAATTAATAGTTGGCACCACATATACCTAAATTCATTTTATATAAAATAAAAATCATACAACTCTGAAAAGATTGTAACATAAAGTATATATAGAAAAGTGGTGTCATCATAGAATTTGAAACTAAAAAAATTATAAATATTTCCATAAAATTTCTATTTGTTTCATTTGAATCCCTAAACTCATCACTTACTGTCATTTTTACATGTAAACATGTATTAATATTATTACTTCAGTTACATTTAAAAAAAAATTGGAGTTATGTAATTGACGTATCAAACTTTTCATAGACTTATTTAAAATTTTCTTAATTTCAGGAATTAATGCAACCATTATACACACTTTTAAAAAATTAAATATATTTTTACTCAAATATATAAAAAAAATCTAACCTATTCTTTAATTTTGTGATGGTATGTTACTTTTTTTGGCTAAAGGATGTTCTTCGTCCTAAAAATATATGAAAATGTTTGGAATTTGTTCTTCTAAAATTTTTAGTACATTTTTCATTCGAACAAAATTAAAATGTGTCATTTTTTGACTTATACTTAGGTTCAAATAATCCAAATCAACAATGATGCCTTTTTACATTTTAGTTATGCATATAACTTATATAAATGTGACATTGTTTACATTGATTATGTATATAATCGATATAAAATATGGCATTTTTTACATTAATTATATATATAACAGATAAAAAAATATAATGCAAGTAGGATTGGATGTCTGGACCTTAATTGGGACAAAAAATCGATACATTTCAATTTTATGAGAACATAAAAATATATTAAAAATTTTGCAGGACTTACCAATTTCAAACATTTTCATATTTATGATGATGAAAAACATATTTTAACTTTTTTAAAGTGTGATAGAAACTTGCTTATTTTCACACAAATAATAGTTATACATGTTACTTGATTATCACATAAATAATTTTAAATTGTGATAGAAATTTTTAAAATTAATTCCATTATTAATTAATTCTTCCCATTGAAGTAAACCAAACATCATATATTACTTAATTTATATTATATTCTTAAACCGTAACTCATAATTTATGGGGTTTAATTTTAATTAAATGCTCAAAAATCTCCGATGTGTTCACATAAGTGAAAATAATTTATTTAATCAAAAAATTTATATTTGATTCTCACTATATGTAAAATTTTCTTGGAATAGTAACAGTCATGTATAACAAGTAAAATTAGTTTCTGACTAGGGAGACACTTGTTGTCTCTAAACTATATTAAAAAATTAAATCCTTAAATCATATAATATGTCATAATTTTTTACTAATACCATATCTCATTTTTGAGGAGGGATATACTTATTTCAAGAGTATCTTTTTTTAGAGTTACTCTTCATCTTTATCATTCATTTTCTTAAGACTTAATGATTGTAACAAGTAACTAATATTAATCATTAAATCTTAAAAAAATAAATAATGATAAAGAAAAATAACTCTAAAAAATTACTTTTAGAATAATTAATCGTGAACATGACTTTATAACTCACTTAAAATGTGACGTATCAATATTTACGTCAATTACCCATATTTTTGGTACAACAAACTCCAATTTTATTGAGACAGAAGAAACTTTATTTGAGCTTGGCAAAATTCTTTAATTGAGTCAGGCACATACAAACTTTCAATGCACGTGCCGAACTTATAGAATGCCTTTAAAGAACTTGCATAACCATTCATGATAAATCAGTCTTTCTTGTGACGAAATTCAACCCCTTCAAAGTGAGTAAATATAATGACTTCAATTATATATATAAAAAAATAATGGCTTCAATTTTAATCTCGTATTTAATTTTATGACTCATATGATAAAGTTTCTTACTCAATAGGTAATTTTGGGAGGATGAAATTGTGTGACAATATGTTTTGAGAAACGTAAGTTGGTGCAAAAGTGACTTAAACTCATATTTTAAATTTGTTGAATAATAAAATTTTAATTCTTTATACACGTCTCTGTCACCCTTTTTCTGTTTTATTTTTCTTTTTTTAGTTTTTTTTCAATTTTTTTATTTATCATTAGGTTCATCTCTTAATATCTAAAGGTTTGTTGTATATATATTTTTACTTAAACGTATGTTAGTAAGTTGTGCTTGTAATTAATGTTGGATTTGTTAAAATACTCCTTATATACTGAGAGAAAAAAACCTCCACACCTTCGCTTGAGGAGATTACTAAACTTCACACTTTATTTCAGACAAAAAGAAATGTCATTTTTTCCCATTAAATAACTTAGTCTAGAGGATATTGTACAGTAGCAACCTTAAATGTAATTCTAGAATTATCTTTTTCATTCCATATGTTTTATTATTTTTTATTTTTTATTGAACGAATAGATCATATATTAAATATCTTTTTATTTTTTTATGTATGATAATAATAATAGAATTAGTGATTATAACAAACAAAAGTGTTTTCATTAATCAAAACCTTATTCTATTTTTCTTCTGTGAATAATAAGAGTTCATGATTAAAATGGTAAATAATAAATATAATTTATTATTTATCCATAATAAAATTTGAAGTCATTAACCACGAATAAAAAAAATTAAAATATTAGTTATTTTATTTATTTATTTATTTATTATTAAAAGAAAACTATAAAGGATGCACCAGAAATACATAAAAAAAACTATATCATAAATTATCAGAATCAATTTCGAATCGGATATAATACACCATCCAAATAATCATAACTCATAACTTACAAGTTACAACTAACTAGATATATATTGCGTACGTGTTTGGAATCGTGTTTGTAACATGCTTATGCCTAACTTTTTACGTCAAATTAGAAAAAATGTGAAAGTTACTGAGAGTAGCTTCACGGTCGACGTGGAAAATTAAGTCAAAGAACTGTTCCCAAACACATGGATATATCGACAAAAAAAAAACTAGATATTATATCGATTATATTATTATTTATTGACTGCTATTTATTATTTAAATTACAAGATACAAGCAAACCTTATCCTTTTTCCCCCTCACCATTTTAGGAAGAAAAAAGGTAGAGGAAGAACAGGTAATTAGAGAAGAAATTAAGGGGCTATTTGCAGGAGCCTAAACCTAATAGCAATATTACACAATACAAAGATAAGGACAAGTTATTAACATGCCAATTGATCTCTAAAGGAAGAGATTTCCTGAAAGATTGGAAGCCTTCTTGGTCTATTATTTGTGTTCCATGCATCTAGCATGTCATCAATTCCTTTCACAAAGTCATTATCAAGGCCCAAAGCATCCATTAACTCAGGTTGGGGCAGATTAGCATTCAATTCTTCAAGCAATTCCTCAGCTCTTTTTCTTGATTTGATTTCATCAGACCCTGGAAGTTTTCCAATTAAAACTTCTTCAAGAATGTAATAGGCTTCCTCATAACGAGATTGTCTCATGAGGCATAAGCCCAAGTTGCAAGCCTTGTTGGCATCAGCATCTACCATTTGTGCTTTCTTGAACACAACCTCAGCCATCATGTAGTTTTCCTTTTGCATGTAGGCCCAGCCCAAGTTTCCCTGCACCATCAATCAATATACTAAAATCTAATTTCAGAAAGCAAAAATAAAAGGGGGGGAATATTATAGTGAAATTTTTTACATGATCAACTAATAATAAATTAAGAGACAATTTATTACTGTAAAAATCTACATATTTATCGTACATTATAATTTATAATTAAATAATAATATAAGAATTTATAATTAAATAATAATATAAGAACCTTGTATATTTTACTCAAGAAAATATTCAAACCTGAAATTCATATCTTATCCTAAATCCAAAAAAATAATAAGGATCTAAAAAAACAATTAATAAGGGAAATTAATATGTATTTGACCAATTTTGGCCTAACTGCTGGGGAGTCACAAATTGAATTTGGACTCTGCTATGGCTAATTAATTGTTTGATTAAATATATTATATATAACTGACCATTGTATTTTTTTCCTCCTCAATCACATATTTCTTCTTTATTGGCAGGGACCTCAACCACATATTTCTTGTGATTACTACATAAGATATTATTTTTCTCATTCAATTGATAAAACAAATAAAACAAATTTGATTTTGTTATGTTATTGTTTATTCTTGGGTCAACTGTTCATAATCCTCTTCCCATGAAAGTTAAAACAATCAAATATTTTTAAGAGCTTTGTTATATAGCACGATGCTTTCTAAGAGAATTCACACCATATTCAACGCTGGCAGCAAAAACGTTAAATATGAAGATCTAACAAATGATCACCATGTTATATACGCATAGTAGCCTGAGACTTGAATTATGTTTAATTAGCATTTTGTTTAAAAGCTTCATGATGTGCTTATATTTTTATCTTTTTCTTTTGACGTTTCAATATCTAAGCATATATATATATATATATATATATAAAAGAAGAAAAAATGTCAAATCAGATCAAACAAAGACAATAACTTAATTAGTACCAATAATCTTGCAGTTTCTTGTTTGATGGAGACTTGGAACTTTTTGCCATGAGAGCGAGCAGTCCTCGTGGTTCTTCCATTAAAGGCCTCTCCTTGGTAGATTAGTCTTAGCTTTCTCTTTAACAATTCAATTTGCTCCTCTATTTTTCCACATTTCTGTCTTCCAGGAAAACTATAAATTAGATTGATCATATATATAATTATTTAATTAATGAGTAAATATCATTATCATATTAACTACTACTACTATTAAACAACATAAACCGATATTTTACCCAATCTAACTTTTTTATATATAGTAAGCAATAGTATTAAATGAAAATTATTTGTCTATAAATTATGAAGCATATAGATTTTAATACCTTGTAAAGGTCAAGAAGAACATTATCAAGTGACTCTTGTGAGTGTTTGGAACAAAGGCCTCTAAAAGATTTGATGGCTTCAATTGCTTCTTCAGATCTATCTAATTGCTTCATCACAACAGCCATGTCCTTCAGGGCACTGTCCACTTTATCCCCACAATTTATTGCCTTCCAAAACAACACTATTGCTGCTTCTGGGTCCTTATCAACCAACTTCCAAGAAAATAATAATAGTATTTAGTACTACTATTAAACTATATTAATTATTCTTTCAAATATATTAAAGATCCTATATGAAGAAAATACAACAACTGTTATTGTCATTTGGTTTGGCTAACTAGTCATATATAGTTGTATTGTATATGTCGGTGTTTACACACTCAAGTGAAAGCTAGATCTGATGCTCAAAGAAGTTCACTATCGATCACATATGTTTCTCATTATTAAGTGATATTCATGTTTTATAGATTAATGCATGATAATATTAGAGTCTTGCTCACAGTCAGTATTGTATTGAGAACTAAATTTCAAACTTAACCACCAGAAAAAAAGAGAGAGAGAGATGGGATTTTATATCATATGAATAACTTATGAAATGAAAAAGGGAAATATAATCCATTGAATTTGTAAGATTCAACTTTATGAATCTAACAGAAGCACCAGATCTGGAACAAGTGTTGGAAATGGAATGTAGGAGTTAAATTACTTTACTATGTAGATGAAGTAAAGTGGAAATGTTTAAAGTCAAGTATATACAGTAGTTCATTACATATCCATGCTTCAGAATATGTTTTTGAGAAACGAACAGAGCACCACTTGTTTTAGAATGATGCCATACATATTGGTCAATTCTGAAGAACGCTTTTTTCAGTAAAGCAATAAAAGTTTTTCTATTTAGGTACCAAATTCTGTCTCACAACCCCAAAAAGTACTATAAAAACGGCAGCATACACTTTCAATTACTCCAAATATTGTGAATTATAAAATTCTAGAACAACAAACCTCAAAATCTAACATAAAATTAAGAGGAATAAATATGGTGCAGTTACTACGTATTTGGCTATAGCTAATTTCACTTGTGTATAAGAACAAAACGGTATTTCAGATACCAAATGAACAGAAAAGTAAAATCAAATTGAAATGGGTAATTAAGCATATATACCTGAGCATGCTTGGCTTTGACATAAGGGCTATCTCCATAAGGCACCTTATGAATAATATGATAGAGGTCATCTTTCTTTCCTAATTTTGAACTCTTCTTGCACTCACTAGTCCCTTTCATCTCTCTAATTTGTGACACAAATTCACACAACAAATTTATTCAATTTTGTTTCTCCGGTTTTTGGGTACACATGCACCTTATGAGTTATTATGATGATGAGGAAGAGTGAGAGAGGGAGCTCAAATGTGAAGGGTTGAGCTATTCTCAAAGAGAAACCAAAGACATAGGAGGATAATATATACAAGGAATCTTGTGACACACTTGGTGAATCTGGATGGGAGTGCGTCCACATTCCCTTGTGCATAGTATCACACAACAACTAATCATGTATCCCTCAAAGCTAATTGCTATGCACCACGTGTCATTTTGTATTAAATATTGTTTGACATGTCCTTTTGCTTAGAATAAAGGATAGAGTGCGAAATTCGTACTAAGTTCACTCACCACCCGGGTCCTCTTAAGTCTTGAGTTGAAGAAATAACTAAGGATGGCATTATTTTTATTTTAGAATTTTTAAGCAAGTAAGTAATTTAATAATGATGATGATAAGCTTAATACATATTTATCTTTAATTTAATCTTGATGTTATATTAATGAGTAAAGTTGGTGGTAGGAGCGTTCATATCTGAACTAAATGGTTTACAAACCTAGAAATCGATTATAAAAAACAAAAAATTATTTAAATTGAAAGCTTCAAAAACTAAAAATCTAAAAAAATTCATAATTTTTGCTGTTTAGTTTGATTTTCGAAGTTAGTTATAAAAATTGAACTAAATCTAACCAAATCACATGTTATAATTATATTAATTTTATTTAATGGATGTTTAGCATTATGTAGCTACTATTATATTAAATTTATCATGATTATAGTATATGATTTATTGTGTACTTCATTCTATAATAAATTTGTAATTTATGATTTTGTTGTGATAATTAATAATAAGTATTAAATAATTAATTATATTTCCTTTGCTTTACTTTATAATAAAGATACATCTTTTAATTTTATATTTAAAAAAGGGCATATCAATATTGTTAAAAAATAATTATAAATATTGATGCATAAATTATTATAATTAGATTAAAAATGAATTGGTAATATCATTTTATAATAACGCTAAAATGCTAAATAGAATTAAAATAATAAATTTTAACTAAAATATGATAAGCAATTTTTTAAAAATATTTTAAAATAATATAACATAACAGTTAGTTATGTAAGTTTAATTAATATATCTTAAATTATATTAATAGATTAAAAATCCATCAAATCGAACCACCAAATATTAGTTTGATTTTGTTTGGATTTAATATTATATTTAAATCAAATCAAATTAAACTACATTTTTATTATATTTTCAATTCAAATGACTAAAAACCAAACTAAACTACATCGCAAACCCCTACTAGTAGAGGATTAACTCAGAAAATTGCCACAATCATAGATTTGTGATTTTCTTAACTTATTTTTGTCAGCCTTATAATGTTATCTTAAATCTTGAACAACTTCAATAACATTTTATTTCAAGGTTTAAGTTCTTAATTAAGTACATACTTTGTTGGACCTACAATAATATATTTTTTTTATTTCATCTTAAAATATTATTTTATCTGTACAATGAATTTGAAACAATAAATATGTAAAAATTTAGAAAATATTTAAAAATAAAATTTTATTTTTTATAAAAATTAATTAAAAATAATTTCAAATGCACAACAATTTATTACCAATAAAATTAATTACTTAAATTGTGCACAATTCTCTCTCCCCCTCAACACGCTCATTCCAATTTCTTAACATAGTGCTTAATTCTTTTACAATATTCATTTTAGTGACATTTGATATAAGAGAAATTTTTAATTTTCTGAAATTTTAAGTTGAGAATGATATAGTTTCTCGTATTTAGATTGATTTTTAAACAATAACATCCCCAAGAAATAATGTTTCTTGAAAATTTTTACTGAACGACTTTTCCACAAAAATATTTTTATGGGAGAAGTGAGAATTTAAAATTTTCAAGTTAAAAAACAAGTTTAATTATAATTTAAATATTAGATTGCTCTAATTAAATTATTTAATGAATAAATAATTAAAAATTTATGATAAATATATATTTTCAGGAATAATAATTCTCATGCATAAAAAATTTCTCGTAACAAACGCCCTCTGAGGCTCTCTCTTCAGTTTCTTCATCACATATCATGCTTTCTGGGAAAATAGTTCTCTCTCTGAAAAATGTTCATCTCAATCTATTTGCTCCACAAAATGCTCTTTGCTAAAGACACGTTCAAGATCCTCCCGGTTTTATGGCCTCTCTTAAACACATTTGAGCAGGGGTGTACAAAAAATTGAACCGAGCAATTTAATAAACTGAACCAAATCACTTTGAAAAACCCAAACTATTTTTGAGAAAAAAACTAAACTGAACCACTTTATGAAAATAATTCGATTAGCTAAACTGCTTTCATCAAGAGGTTTGGTTCAGTTCAATTTTTTTTAAAAATAATCTATATAAATTTAAAATGGATAATTGAATTGAATCAAACCTATAACAATAAAATTATTTTGAAAAAAATAAAAACCAACCCATTTTATAAAAGCAGTCCACTTAACTGAAGCTCTTTTTATAAAGTGGTTCGAAAACGATCCAGTTCGTTTTAAGAAACAATCTTAGTTTTGCACAGCCATACATTGAGTCTCTCTTTGGGGTGTTCAATGCATCTTTGGCCTTTACCCATAGCCGTGTTGACAATAAGGATAGCCCTGGGCTCTATTTTACTGCCACTAATTATTATTGCCATTATTATCAATTAGGAGTATAAGCATGTAAATTAATTTGGAGATTAAAAAAAGTCATTTAGTGATTAACAGTGTTTCCTATAAATAGTATATTAATTAATTTCTTTTTATTAACAGTGTTTCCTATAAATAGAAAGAAAAAAACTTCACATGAGGATGAATTGAAAAAGAAATGTATTATTCTTGAAAATTTTAGTAAATATTCTAATATTGATATGGTCTTGATTTATTTTTAAAATTGAAATTATTGAGAAAAATATTAAACCATATAAAAAAATATTGTTGATGTTTAGTATTGCATAATATATTATATTAAAAATGAAAATATAATATTACGAGGACTAAAATTAAACTTCAAAATTTTATAGAGATTAAACTTAAACTTTTAAATTTTTTTAGGGAGAAAAAATATCATTTTGCCACAAGGCAGTCAATGACATTATATCATGTCACCCAAAATGTCCACTTGTGTAATGCTCATGTGACACTTCATTAGCCATATCAACACTCTACTAACAATATTAGATGTTTGGATAAAAAATAACACATCAGAAAATTTGAGGGACCAAAAGTAGACAAAATTTTGGAGGAACAAAGATTAATTTTTAACTATTTTAGAGGAATTAAAAAATATTTTATCCTATAAAATAATGCATTTTTTGTTTTCTAATTACACATGTTCCATCCATTTCAAGTTAGATTTTGAGTGACAAAAATTAATCTACTCAAAAATGATTTTTTGTTTGTTTGTATTATTTTAATAATAAATATTTTTTAATAGTATTATGTTGGAAAAGCCAGAGAAAAGTATAATATAAAATAGATAATATGATAAGAGAGAAACGGTAAATAAGAAATAATTATCGTGAAATTTTTTTATAAAAAAATATCACTCAAAAGAGAAAAATAATAATGATGATATGACATTTCATATTCACATGATATGATGATGTCATTAAGTGATGACATGGAAAAATAATGTTATTAATATATTTTCATGTTATCATTTTGTAACAAAATTAACGATAGATAAAAGATAAAATAAATATAATTTACATACACTAAAGTGAGAAAAAAAATTATCAACATCAATAACACCTTTAATCCAAGTTAATTAAGATCGATAAAAGATGAATTTAATGATAGATAAAAAAAGTTGGAAAGAGAAAAAAAGAATATCAAACTTATAAATTAATCTAATTATCATGTTAAACACATTCTAAGTCTAATTTGGATTTACTTTTATCTTATGAGATTATTTTTTCAATTGCAGTAAGCATTTATTTTAACTTACATAAAGTCCTTATAAATTTATAGGTTCTTGTTGAGAAGTTAAAAAAATCTAGAAATTTAGTATGTATATTAATTTTAACTTATTTGATCTATTTAATTTAATTTCTTAGTTTGTTTTATTTTCTTCTCCAATATATTTTCTTGGATAGTTTGTCTATATTTGTCTGACTATTGGTAGATCAAGTGCATTTTGAAAATGTTTGGGTATTATATTGAATGGAATTTAAATAATTTATTTAAGTATATTTATTTTAAAAATAAAACATTATCCATGTCTCATTATTCTTAATTTAATTATTATAAATTATAACATATATTAAAATAATATACATATTAAGAAACAAATCGAAGGAAGACATTTTCTTATTTTTAAAATTGAGAATTACAAATATATATAAACCATTAAATTATATTTGAGTAGTCAAAATTTAAACAAAAATGCACATGACTTTTTTAAGTAGTCATGTAACTACAAAATAACTTTTAATCTTGATCATTCATTATGGATATATGAACTAGATTTATACTTCATATATTTTACAATAAAAATAGTTATTCATCGTATTTTTGTTAAAAATTAATATGATAAATATATAAGCATGTTTATTTCCATTTTATGTTTTTAATTGATAAAAGTGTGATGTGGTCATACATCTAAATATTAAGATAGACATCTTTATAGTCAAATCTAAACCTAATTCTCGTCCTTTACAAAAATAAAAATCTAAACCTAATCAAGTAGACTTATTGTTAATTAATGTGATTTATTATAGTTCTGTACTCTATCTTAAAAAAATATGTACTAAGTAATTAACTTTTTTTTCTTTGGACAGATACTAATATTAGGTAGTAACTGATAGCTGAAAATGATTCATAGGACTGCTAACACTTGAGTGATGAAATTATACTTACACAAAAGTCATACGGGAATCGCAAAAATTATTTACACAAAAGTCATACTAGAATCGCAAAATTTTAATGTATAATAAAAAATATTTATATAAATTTGAGAGTGATTATTGCTGTGTTAGAATTAATTGATGTGGCAGTAAAAAAAAAAGAATTAATTGATGTGGGCATGTGGCAGTGAAAAAAATAATTAATTGATGTGAAAATTTTGTTATTCGTACTAGAATTACCTAACTTCAATCAAGAACCTCTAAAAAAGTTCAATCAAGCAATTCAGACCTCTAATATAATATAACATTTGAATACTCAAAGTTTAGAAAATAGAAAAAGAAATCAATGAATTAGTTATCAAATCGAATAACGGAAAATTATTTTTCCTCATTAATTCTAACATCACTAAATTTTAATAATGATTTTAAAAAAATTATATTTAAATTATTCTGTCACTAATTTCATTTTTCTAATTAATCAACTAATTGTAAGTTCAATGAGATGCGCCTGCTACGAATTAAAACTTTAAACCAACAATATTTCTTAATCCTTTCAACTTTGATCAATAAATTATTAACCTCAATAACCTTTAAAATAAAAGCAACAAAACACAATTATCACATTGGCTTTGGGTTTAAATTTGACTAGGTTATTTTTTTAAAAGAAAATTTGACTAGATTGTCAGGTATACATCGTATCGCATGTGATATTATTAGAAAAATTAATTTTACTAATGAAACAAATTCAATGCTATACTAATATAAATTTCATAATCAAAATATTTAGAGATGAAATATAATTAGTTATAAAATTGATAATAATAAATTTTAATTAAAAAATGTTTCCTTTCACAAATCATACAAAAAGCTAAGCTTTTATGTATTGTTAGTATAAAAAGTTTTATTCCGTATATTAATTAAAAATCATATTTGATATGAATTTTAAAAGAGTTATTATAGAAGTTAATAAACTTATAATTTATTTGGTTTAGCTTTTTTGGAGCTTAAAAGCTATTTAAAGTAAAAGTTGGGCTAAATAATTATTAATAAACGAAACTATTTGTGAATTACTTGAATTTAGTTCGTTAAATGTTCAATCAAATTTATTTGTTTAATTAAATAAACAAACTTTAACTTTAGATTTGACTCAATTATTTAAATGAGATAAACCCAAATTTATAAGCTTTACATGAATAGCTCTTTAGAATACAAGGAAACACAAGAAGGTGGTTAAATTACGTTTCTTAAATTTTATTTGTAAAACTTTAGTTAAAACATGTATCATCTTATAAAAAAGGTTTAACATATGCAAGTGTGAAACAACGAAAAATTTATTTTATTTCATTATAAACTTTTTTAAAAGCAATGTATAAAAACGAAACACAATTCATTAGCTGGTATATCTTCCACATAAACTTAAAGTTGAATCTGAATTCAAATGCTGATTTGCACATAATCAGGAGTTACATTGATCTGTTCATAATTAGGAGTTATTTTACATTATTAGGAATTATGTTGTGAATAATTAGGTTGCTAAACTTTGTGCCTTTCCTTTTCTGCCATGTATTGCAATAGGCTACTTAAAGCCATGTTATGGACAATGAAAGCAGAGCAAAAACATTCTCTCATTCCGTTTCTTATTACAATTCATGATTAGATAAAACACTAAAACAAAGAAACACAAGGGGATTTTTATACTGATTTGTCTCCACTTATGAAATTATGCCACAACTAATGCAAGTTTCAAGTATTACTTTCTAAGTCACTTCTAGTTCAAACCCCAGGTAGTTTTACAATTATCTCTTTAGGCAAACTCCAAATATTATTTGAAACAAAGCATTTTCAGACTTCAATAAATCTCACATTTTTTATAAAGGTAGGGGCTCACTAACTATATTGTCTAACAAACAGATTGCAAATTTTAAGGTTCAAGTCTTATACTCAAGATATACAAATGGTTTGAGAGTTGTGCTTCTAACTTAGAGAATATTACAAAGACACTTGATATAGTCATGGTGGTGGTGGTGGCAAAAACAATGACGGTCATGGTGGTAGCAGTGGTTGTGCGATGAAGGCGACAGTGGTGACAACAACGACAACGGTGGCGGTCATGGTGGTTGTAGTTGTAGTGTTCATGGTGTTGGTAGTGGAAGTGGCAAGAGTGGGGGCGATGTGGTAGAAACAATGATGACAGTAGCGACTGAAAAAAAACTTGATAATTAAGATATTTTAGAATTTGATCATTAATGTCTTTTAGAGATTTAGTTTTTGTTTATTGAATCTTTAGAGATTTGATGGTGTACGTGGAGTTTGATTGAATTCTTAAAGTGTCTTAATCCAAATCATCTATTTTGACAAATGTGATAACATTATTTTATGTGAGAACATGAGAAAAACTAATAACAATCATCATATCAAGATTTAAAATAATAAATAATTGAAATTAAAATATTTAAATTTTCAAATTAAAATTTAATATATCATCAAATCTCCAAAATATTAACCAAATAACAATAAACAAATCTATAAAAGATTTCAATTACCATTTATTAAAGTATCTTAATTAACTATTACTATATATCATGATTATTGTTGTCATCACCATAATTGTCATTGTCGCCACCTTTATCGACATGACATTCGTCGTCGTTGTTGTCACCACCATAATTGTCATCGCCACCATCATCGACAGTGACGGTGGCAGTGACCATGACGATAGTCATAGCGACGATAGTGATGACAACGACGATAATGACGGTCATGCCAATATAGGTGGTAACAATCATGGTGATAAGTTTATGATATTTGAGATATTTTAAGACGTGATTTATTTGATGAATATTTGAAATTTAAAGGTTATATTATATTTTTATTTTAATTTTTAAATATTTTAGTCTCAACCATCTATTATATTTAATCATAATATAATTATTGTTATTAGTTGTTTTCATGTTTTAAATAAGAAAGTGTTCACACATGAGTCAAGTTATATATAAGAAGGCTCCAAGAGTGAGAGAAAAATATCTTATATGAGAGTCAGATGATTCACTCTAGATCATATAATCAGACATATATTATCAAGATTTAATGTCATGTGACAACTTAAAAAATTATGTGAATTTTTTACATTAAATTTTAATTATGATCATATCAGTTTTGTATATAAAAAATAACTTATCTTAGCTGCTAGATGCATCCTTGTATGAATATTTTAACATTTTTAAATTACAATAATTCAATTTAAACACACCATAACGATTATTTATTATAGATTCCTACACACGGATGGAATATTGTAAAGAAATGAAAATAAAAAAAATAGCATAACATAGAGGAATGATATTCTTGTTAAAGTTAGTGACAACAACGATAGTCCTTTGTCTTTGTCTAAAACGGTGTGACGATGGGATGCCACTACGAATCGAAGCTATCAAGTATCAATCAAAACATCATTCTGCATAAACATTATCAATTGAAAAGTTAAAATCTTAAACAAAAGAACAGATAAGGGAATAGTGAGTTGGCATTTTCTTGACGCCACAATACTTGTAAGGTATGTGCAAGCGAATCTGGACAGGAATCAAAGCTAGATTCAGTTAGATGAAATGTCATCAGCTGCAACTATGCAGAAGAGTTGTGCCGAAATAGGTTTGGTACGAATAAAGTGTTCACGTTTCATAAATCCAAATAATTGGATGAAAGTTTGAGTGTGTTGTTAATCTAATTTTGTTATAATAAAAAGTTAGATCGTTCAAACTGTGTGGAATAATCATTGTAATTTGTGTGACCCTATGAATGCGTAATAATTAACTAGCATGTATTTTCTTACTTCAGGAGTTCAAATCCCGGCCCATACTACTACTATTGCGTTCCAACTGTTGTCATTTTCGCCAGTTGATGTTGACGTAGAATGACAGATATATTGTATTTAGGGTTTTGATTGTAAATCTGTGGTTTTTTGCTTAGAATTATTTATTATTTAAAAAATTACTTTAGGGTATTTTATTTTAATTTATGGATAAAAAGTTTAGATTTTTATTTAAAACAAACTGTCTAGAAAGTTCTTGTTAAGTGTTGGAATGACTAGTAAATGATGGTATGATCACTTACAATGTTATCATGAAAATGAGTGTATTTGTGCTTGCTTTAAAGAGAATGCAACGCAAAAGCAACTTTCACTTTGTTGTGTTATCTTTGCATTGGAATATGTGTTTTTTTGTTAAACATGGTTAATTTTCATGTGTTTCCAAACACTCAATATCATTAAGGAATTAAAAATAATCAAATTTGATTGAATATTTAACCAGTTGAGTTTGAATAGTTAATAAATAATTTGGTCCGTTTATACCTATATTATTAAGTTTTAAATTAAATATTAATATAATGTAAATGCTTTAATAATAATATGAAATAATTAAGGAAAGTTAGCCTAATTAGGGACATACCATACTTATTTTAAAATTTTAACATGAAATAGTTCTTTTAAGTAAGAAATTAATAAGTTAAGTAAGTCAACTGAAACTTATGATAAGTAAATAAGCCAAACTTAATCCTTAATTTATTTTAAATAGACCAGGTTTAAGAAAACCATCATCCCTCTTGATTTCAAAGAAGATAATCAATTACATGTATTTGATTGCACAATCCAACTATACAAAACTCCATTTTATTTTATTTTGGGACATTTTTGTAAAGGACAAGAACTATATCGAACACTTGAAAACTTTTTGGTAAATGTGACAGACCAAAAGAAAGATTTATTTTGATGGACTAAAAACGAAAATTGTACTTGGAATAAATTATATATTTTTTATAGATTGTCTTGATTTTAAAATCTCTTCAATGGCAATTGCCTTGCTGGTTGCTTGTCCCATTGCCTTGAAGACAAATCTCTCTTGCTTGCTTTTCCTGGATAAATTTTAACAAAATATTATCTCAAATCCAAAAATTACAATATATATATATATATATATATATATATATATATATATATATATATATATATATATATAAGTTAAATACATCTTTTGTCCTTGTAATTTAATTTTTTTTTTGTTTGAATCTTTACAAAATATTTTTTTTCGTCTTTATAACACTTTAAACAGTGAGAAAGTGCTATCCAAAAGACTTCAAAGACAAAAAATAAAACAATAATATTTTATAAAGATTAAAATAAATTTTTTACGGGAACAAAAATGAAAAACAAATACTAAATTACAAAGATAAAAAATAAAATAATAATATTTTGCAAGAATTAAAACAAATTATTTTTACAGGAATAAAGATAAAAAAATTAAATTACAAAGATGAAAAAAAATATTTAAACAAAAAAAAACTTTAAAGTCTAACTCTTCATCATAATCCTCATCAAATTAATCATGATGAGGCGGTGATGGTAGTGGTGCCTATTGTTGTTGTATCTATAGTAACTAATGTTGCAATATTGTAATATCTTTGATGATTGTTGCTCTTTTAGCTTTGTTATCTCAATCTACTCTTCGAAGTTCAACAATTTTAATGACTGGTCCAAATTGGCCAGGAGGTGAAGAAAACACTAGATTCCTAAGACATGTAGGAGACTCCATGGTGATAAATAACAATAGTTATGTATTTGATGTAGAAGAGAGAAATAAAATATATAAAAATAAAAGAAAAATAAAATAGATAGAAATAAAGGAAATAATTTATAAAATAAGAAATAGAGAAATATGTTTTATTGTTTTTTAAAAAGAAATGTGTGAAAAATATAATAAAAATAATTTTTATAAAGATATTTGTTTGAAATAAAATAGAAAATTATTAAACGCTCTGGGCCATAAGTTGATAACTTTTTCTTTTCAAAATTGAGCACACCAAACCGGTTTCCTTTCCCTTTCCTTACATTTCCGTTGTTCACCAACCAAATAAAGCGTGGATCATTGGTAACATATTTATACCCCTCACTTCTTGTCCATCACGCCTACCCAGTACCACATCTATAGAAGCTCCCTACCAACTCTTTTTGTTATACATTCAAGAAAATCCCTATCTGGTTTAAGGTTGTTTGATATTAGGACAACCTCGTCTCAAAAGTGTTCATCTAGTTGTTCACATTTTCTAGGTAATATCAATATATTTAAGTTGGTTATTAAATTACATTTTATTTATTATTATTTCACATTCCACTACACTGATGAGTTGCATTAATTTTTAGCATGTGTTATCTTGATGCTGGCCAGCATTAATTAAGCCCAGCAGAAAGATGGGGCTTCACAGAATCACAATTTACAATTTCCAGTATGCGTGAAGCTATCCATGTAAAAAAAAAAAAAAACCTTAATTACTGTTTTAATTCTTAAATTTAAGAGTATATTTTTTAAATCTTAAAAATTTTTAAAACATTTTTTTCAATATCTGAATTTTGATAATTTACTTTTTTTTTTAATCCTTGACAAATAAATTGACACTTTATAATATTTTTTAGTACTATGACAATTTTTTAACACTTACAATTTTAAAATACAAATTCAAACAATTAAAAATAAAAACTAATTTATAAAAACTAAAAATTATCATAAAATATTAATTTATTATATTAGAGACTAAAAAAAATTCGTCAAAATTAAAAAAAAATTGTCAAAATTCAAGAAAAAATAAATAAATTTTAGGAACTAAAAAAACACACATCGCAAATTCAAAAACAAATAATAATTAAACCTTAATTAAAACTAATTTTAATACCAAAGACCAATTTTTATACTTATTTTAAAATTTGTTGAAACCAGTTTAACAAAAATTGATTTTTCAAATTAAATCATAATGCTAATTCATTTTGAATTTGCATTTTAAAATTATCACAAAATACTAAAAAACCGCCACAAAGTACTAGAAACTAACATAAAATGTTAATTTATTATTTTAGGAATTAAAAAATAATTTATCAAAATTCAGGGGCGATAAAATTATTTTTAAATTTCAGAAATAAAAAAAAAACATATCCTAAATTCAGGGGCTAAAACAGTACTTAAGTCTATAAAAAAAATAGGAGTCTACTATTTATTTAAACCCCACAAGTTCATCAAAGGAAAAAACAACTTTTGATTAAAAGAAAAACCATATATAAACCAGATACAGATAAAGATATGGTGTTGGCAACCATAAGAAGTTGAAATGAATTACACCAATCATAAAACCAAGATGCTTTGCAACTAAATCTAAAGATGAACAAAACCTTGCCCATTTCAACTACATGACAAAAACATAAAATACTGCTTAATAATGTTGGGTCATGAGCCACATCACACTATCAACACAGTATTCTAAAAACGTTAACCCCACTGTCAAGGCAAGCATTTAGCAAGAATGACAATAGCACCCTTTGCAATCATGCCTGGTTGCCACCACCACCCCTTGTCCGTCCACCCATTCGGCCCCTACCACGCCCATAACCCCTTCCTCCACCTCTGCCTCTTTCATAACCACCCCCTCTGCCACCTTCATAACCACCACCTCTGCCACCTTCATAGCCACCACCTCTGCCACCTTCATAACCACCACCTCTGCCACCTTCATACCCTGAACCTCCACCCCTGCCACCTTCATAGCCACCACCTCTGCTACCTTCATAACCACCTCCACCTCTGCCACCTTCATAACCACCTCCACCCCTGCCACCATCATAACCAGAACCTGTTGCAAAACATGATAGTTGAAGGATCAGATTGAACAAAGACAACTGGACAAGTCTTTATTTCCATCAGTGTTATCAATGGCAGATAGCGGAAGGCCGAAATTACACCATATAAACACGCCATTGCGCCTTAAGGCACTGCCATGGCGGGCTTCCCTACACAAATTGGCTATGGCAGTTAGCAAAAAATCCACCACACCATTCTGCCATAGCAGCACCATGGCCGCTATTTAACAACACTGATTTCCAAAAATAACAAAAGAGAATAAACTCTAGACATTTGTTTTTTGCACCATATACAGAAAATCACTTAACATTCATCATCACAAAAAAAAGGAGAGAATAAGTAGTTGAGTAAACTTACCACGATACCCCCAACCTCTACCTCGTCCACCACCTCGTCCCCGGTTTGAATACCCACCATTATCTAAAAGTAACCAAGCACCATTCAAAAGACTAACCAAAAAGAAAATTATATAATCATCCAAAAATAAGACCAACCACCAAAGTACTACAACTCAGTGATAAAATGCATACCTTGATAATTTGCATAACCCCCCTGGTAATACCCGTATCCTTGATAATTTGCATAACCACCTTGATAGCCATAGCCACCCCTTCCCCAATTCCTTCCTCTACCTCTCCCCCGACCCCGACCTCGACCATATGAGTCTAAAATAAGATATCAGATGTGATGAAAGTTAGAAAGTATTGTATTTAACATTCTTATGATTATTTCCAGAAAACATGCCAATGATAATGTAGTAGATATACACAGGGTCACCTTCATTTACAGCATTATATGGAACCCGTGCTGGTTTTATAGATTGCTGCTGATAATTGGAGTGTTGCTTTGGTTGTTCCACATTACTTGGAGCTTGATACCTATAAACAAAGCATATAGCCAAGATCCCAGATTCAGTAAATCAAACAGTCCAGAAAAGGATTCCAAATATAGGCAAGAAAATTATATCAGCATGTCATTATAACAGGCAATACTTCAACTGAGTAAAAAGATTGGATATAAGATTATTTTTGTTCAAAACTCACCCAGGAGAATTTGTGTCTAATTCTCTAGTTGATAAGGTGATTGAGATCATAGAGACATGTCGAGTCATTTCCACACTGCATTAAATGTTGATGTTCAACAACTTGGCCACCAAAATACTCAAAGATGCATGCATGCAGGTTAAAACTTCATATAAGACTTACGGTACAAGACCCTCTTCAATGGGTTCCCACGTATCTACTATGCTAACTGAGCTGATGCCAGTATCTTGGTGCAGCTTGGGAATTCTCTTCTGTTTAAGGAGATAGATAGCCAATTAACAACAAATTAATCTGAATTTCATGCATTTCATGCATCTAGTATTTCTAGATTTTATATATTTTTTTTAACTTGTCAGCAACAATTTTATTCTAAATTAATTGGCCTAGAAACTTCCCAATTTTTACTGCCAATTATTTTAGGGTTATTTGCAATTTCTTTGTATGTTCAACTCTTGTTGGAAAAACATGCTAGACAGCCATTTCCATAAATTTAAAAAATGATACAGGAGGCCTGAGGCCCAAGAGGAGAATCTTGAAAAGAAATTTAACCTTTAAAATCTCTGCAATGGCAACTGTCTTGCTGATTGCTTGTCCCATTGCCTTCAAAACAATCTCTCTGGCATGCTTTTCCTGAATAAATTACAACAAAAAACAATAAGAAAGCATAAGCAAATAAACATATCATGACTAATTTCTTGATGATGTGCCAATCATGAAAATCATTAAAACATGCACGGACAGGCACATATGTGGGTGTAAATAAGTTGAGCTATTCATGGTTCATATTCAAATAATAATGTTAAAAAATATTCACTTTTTGCAGTAAAGAATCCAAAGTTAATAACAAGTGCAGAAATTTAAAACACTTTACGGTATTATGGAATCTAGCCAACACAATGCAGCACCATCGAGTATAATAGGTTTCTAATTCAAACTTTGGATTGAAATTTCTGCACTTGTTTATTGGACTGAATTGGACAATTGGAATCACAAATTGCAAAATTTCTATTATAATGATTCATATTACAAGTTTACAACTGTAACAAAGATGAAAATGTTGAGTGGGGTGAGTAAAATAAAGATAACATAAATTTGGAAAAGAATTCAATCAGACGAATGCTGAAGTAGCTCCAATTGATGAGAAGATTATACCAACTCATAAAAGAAAGCTTGGTAATGTGAGAAAATGCACAAAGATGGCAGAGCAAAAAGTAGAACAAATGGAAGATAGTGCAATTGATATTGTTTAGAAAGACCAAAATAAACCTTAGGAGAAACCATTACAAGAAGACCTTACAAATTTGATCTTTCGAGAATTTGGTCTCTGATAAAGTTAAAGTGGGAGGTAATGTCTAATCTATGTAGCCAATCCCATCAAGTGGGGTAATGTTTAGCATAATGATTTCCTAATTCTTTCAAGCCCTGCTACGTCCATAAGATAACTTTCTAAATCATAATCACTCCATCTTCCTACTTTAACCCAACATCATTAGTTTATACTATACTCGTATAAATTCTCAACACTCACACACAACTAGAGACATTAACAGTTAACAAGATGGAAAAACCGATTGGTGGGAGGGTTGAGTAGCTGAACATGGTAAAATAAAAAAGAATAAGATTTGCAAGCAGCAACAGAGGTCTGAACAGAGGGTAATCAGTGGACTGTGTAGAGTTATTGGTTGACTTTCAGTAGCAATAGCAGGGGCTGTTAGTAATCAGTAGATTGCAAAACCCAGAAAATGCAGGGAATCAACGGGCTTCTTGAGAATGGATGAGATGACCAGCAGCTTGCTTCAAATGTGAATGAGGGCGGAAAATGAACAAAGAGGGCATTGGTTTTTTTATGGCAAATTTGCTGGGGTTCCCCTCAAAAATATTTTTTTAAGAAAAATAGTGTTGGAAAAGTCAGATAATGAAAGGATGTGATTTGCACGATAGGCAAGACCTCAAAACTCAAGCCACAAAGCGCTGCAATGGTGCTATTGCATGTGATACAACCATATTTTTGTGTGCTTGAATTGGTTCAAAACCTAACAACATTTAATTGTAATCTACAAAACTCTAGTACATATACAAAACAGAGCTTTAGTGCGCATTCCCAAAAGTCTCAAAATGCAGCCACACTATTACGATTTTAAAGGACTCCAGATTGCGTCGTGACAAAAATTGTGGTAGTGTAACTGTGTAAGGCATATTTCCCCACAAATTTAGTAATTGCCAAACAACGACAACTTAAATCATCAACTTTTCCAATTGCACTGAATAACTACCAAATCAGAAAATGCACATTAAATCATTCCTGTAACAAACACACAGAATGCAGACACCACACCCATTCCATAATTACAATATGTTATCATCGCAATAAACCAACACATTGAACAAAACATAAACCCCAAATAATCAAACAAAAAATTCTCAAAAATCCTAACAAAACAAATTGAGTAGTCCAGAAACTGAGGAGACAATCTCAATAGTCAACCCACCAAAAAAAACACAAAATGCATTTTCATCGCAAACAAAGGGTTTCATTTCTAAACAAAATGCCACACGAGAACAAACGCAAACACAGAACGACACCAATCACACAGCAAACCCCGTCAATCGAAAGCCCCTTAAACCAGCATTCAGCAAACAAAAAATTAAACAAAACCCGAATCCCAATTCCCGAAAATGCCACCATAAGAAAATCCCCAATCCGCAGAAAACGCAAGGGATTCTCATTCTCCAGAACCACCGGTAACGGAACAAAAAGAGGACCTGAAGAAGCGAACTGGCGTAGGTGATGTAGTTGCGAATAGCGCCCTGCGTCGTGATTCGGATCTCGTTCTCATTGATGGGAGACTCGGGCTTAGGCTTCTCCACTTTCTGGTACCTATCCATGGCAAAGCTATGCCGCAAGAGAGGGAGAAAGCGTGAGAGAGAGTGAAACACTGAATTTGAAACCCTAAGGTTAAAACCCTAGAGAAAGAAGAGAAAAAGAGAAGGGTAAATGAATAGAATAAAAGGAGTAAAGTGTTTTTTCTTAAACCTCAGGCTCCGTATTATGCTTGTGTTATTGTGCGGGAGCCGCTCTTCATGTTTTTCTTGTACTTGTACCGCATCAGAGCGCGTGTGATACACGTACGGCTCTGATTGATTACTCTGGTTGCCAGTTTTTACGTTTTTAGATAAAAGGGGCTTTCATTTCCTTTTCGCGAAAACCGGTAATGGGTGGGTTGTTTCGCAAGCATGGCACATGTGCTTTTCTTGATAAGATTAAGCACATAATATCGTTTTTTATTTTATTTTTTAAAAGGTTATATTTTTTTTTCTTTTAAATATTTAAGCACACAAACCACCTAAGTTCAGGTAACTATGGTCAAGCATCGGTTACATCTGGAATAATTAACATTATAAACTTGAGATTTTTTTAATGAAATTAATAATAACATTAATATTAATAATGCCCATGATAAAAATTATGATTGCAATATATAGAAAGAATTGTTTTCTTTATTTTAACAGCCTTTTAGTTCTTCTTTTATATTATTTTTTAATTATTTTAATTTTTTCTTAGTTTTAATATTCAGAATTTCAAAATACTATTTTATTTTTATATGACTTTTATAAACAATTTCATTTTTCTTTATTATTAAAATTTTATTTATCTTTTGATTTTATTTAGTAGTAATTTACTAAACTAATTCATTCCAGAAAACCATTTTTTAGAAATTAACTAGGGTAATAATCTGTCATACACAGATAGGTTTATAATTTACAAATTTTTATATTTTTATAATTTTAATATATTTGTAATTTCTTATATATGTGTGTGTGTTTTTGTGCATTGTGTGTTCATGTGCATAATAATAATTTTGAACTTTTATATTTATACTAAAATTATATTAGAACAACTTAATTATATATAATTAAATTTATTTAAATAATTCTAAATTATAGCTACTTTTAAGTTTGAGTTATTATATATATATGTGTTCCATTTAATAAGCAAGTAGAATAAAAATTAATTTATTTTATCCTTAGATTATTTATGATGTATATTCAACGTTTTAAAAAATGAATAATTGAATCTTCAAATCATGATATTAATTAATTTAATTATCAACTTGAATATATTAATTATCTTAATTACTGTTTTAATATATCAATTGCTTAAAAGTTAAATCAATCATTTTAGGTTTAAGCAAATAAATGATATCAACCTTTTTTTTAAAGTAAAAGAGTTTGTCCTTAATATTATTTTTAAAAAAATTAAATAAAAAGATATATTGTTATAAGTTAGTCATAATATTCCTTGAAATATGATTTATGATAATATAACATGATAAGACAAACATTTCAAACAAATAAACTATTTCCTTTTTCATGTTTTGATTCAATTTTATTTTGTTTGTTTTAACGAAAAACATAAATTAATTATGCAAGACCTAATTTTATCATTGTTTGTCACATATGAAATCATACATGGTCAACAACTTGTTTTATATAATATATGGATATTAGAATATTCTAATATTAAGAAAATTGCATTTAAACATTAATAACTTTTACCTTTTTTAGAAAGAAAAAAAAAACTTTTCAAAATAGTTTTAAAAAATAAACAAAAATTTATCGACCACCTTGTTTCATGTGATAATTGTCCTATGACAATGTTTACAAGCATTTGGGATTGAGTCCGGTACACTCAAAATAAACAAAAATTCTCTAAACTTTGCCTTTCATTTAGTTGTTTAATTATGTTTTGAACTTGCAATTAAAAATTTATGCTGCCACTTTTTTTTAATTGCTCAATTATGCTATAAATTTGCTAAATTATGTTAAGTATTTGTAGTTTTTTTTTTAAACCCGGAGTTAGTATCTAATTCCAACCGATTCGTTAATCAGAGTACTTTACCAAGTCACCAACAGGTCGACTTCCAGCGTGTTTGAGTTGGCATTCCTGATCTACGTATTGCCATTTTTCGCGTCAAAAAAGAGCAAAAGACATAGAAGCTACTATTTGTAGCTTCTACTTAATCTACATCCGTGAGCTTCAAACGTATTAACAAACATGGAGTTCATCTTCACAATCTAATGACCAATATCATTTTAAAAGCATTGCCTCTAGCATGAAAAAAATTATTAAGTCTCTTCTCATATTTTCACAATTTCAATTTTATATTTGGTTGATTGGGCCAGAAATAAAAGCTGATTGTCGAAATATAATTGATTCGTTGGTGAAGTTGTGAGATACATAAATGGAGAACTACCAAGATCCCCAACATTTTGTAATGAATATTTTATATTCTTTGCCTAAAATCTGGTATCTAGATACTATATTGAACATCTAATTTGCAATAACAAGTATAATTAAGAGGAACCAGAGCCAGTCTTAATGAAAATGTAAACATGTAAGATTAAGCATTGAATGTCATGAAGAGTTCCATCTATGCGAACAAGAGTACCCGCAGGTGATTGAGCAATAATTTTATCTTGAAAAAGAACATTAACTCGTTAAGTCATTAACCAAGTAAGGCAGCCTAAGAAAAAGGAGCTAAAGAAAAAGAACAGCAATGAAGTGATAATAACTCACATCTTGATGAAATGGAAATGGAACCAAATGACAGAAAGAGAGCATGAATGCTTAGTGATATAAGAAAAAGGATCACTCTTGTAACTTCAATTAATACCATATTACCACTTTCACTACTTTTAGCAACATATAAATTATTAATACCATACAGTTGCGGATGTTAGTACTTAGAAATGCAACATGAAACTAAATCATTCACATAATTATTGCATAAATTTACAACAAAAAACCCTAATACCATAAACAGTTTGGTAATGTCAGTCACTAGGAAAATTTGTCAATTTCCATGCTTTTGACAGCTAAACTAGACATACAACACAGATAGGATTATTATCTATTACATACTTTATGTCAGCTTCTGCTCTTGCCTGATGTGAATGATGAACAAACTTTTGGTACAGCAGCATCTAGATATTGCCGTCTGCAGCAAATGATTCTTCTAACTGAACTTTCTTCTTTTAGCAATTGTGTATTCCCTTTGTTTTCTGTTGAATTGTAAAATCACAGGGTTATTTGCATAGAGAGAAAAAAAGCAGTTCATATTGTTGAATGTTGAACAATTGAAATTAGATTTGCCAAGTCATTATAAGTGAGATAATGAATTAGAAAATGGAAGGTAATGGAAACAGTCAATAATGGTAATCAAATTGCAGACAAAAATAAGTTGCTGACACCCCCAATCAATCAAGAAAACTTCAATTAAAATAGAATTTGAACATGTTGAAAGCTGTTAACTTACTTTCAACAGTTCAATATATATAGAAATAAACCACAAAGCAGCCAAGCTTCCATCTGGGCATACTTCACAAAGTGTGGGACAAATCCACCTAGGGAGAGATTAGTCCCATCAAGATTGTTTTACTTAAATATAATCTTGATCATTTATCTTGATTGTGTGGTAAAGATTAACTCTTCTCATGCTATCACTTATTATTAAAAAAATAAATTTAACCATACATGGATTGAAAAGATTGGGTTAGTCATCTTAATCCAGATCACCCATATAAAGTTATATGTCAAAATTAATTGTTCTGATGATAACGAAAACAATTCTGTGTGCATGTCTATGTGTGTGTGTGTTTTTATCTAATTAGGGTCTGGGGATCCATTTGACCTCAGCAGTTTACTCACTCAAAAGATACCAATACTAAGGCTTGATACTTGTCTTAATCTTAATAACAAACAAAGCTCACTCTCAATCAGAGCAATTCCTCATAACTTTCTGCATAAATAAAATTTTAAAGATGCTTATTTAACTGGAAGTTCTACAACATGGAATATCAAGATGTTTATAAAAATATGAATTCATGCATCAACAACTTCGAAAACTTGAATAATTATGTTTGTTTTTATGCATATATAGAATGCTCGTTTCCTCAAACAACAACAAAAGTCTTTTCCTATTAAGTGAGGTCAACTACTGAACTACATGGATCACATGACGCCATTGGGCAAAGTTACAGACCAAATTCTCAAATATATTATTCATCATGAGATCCCTCTTAACAATTACCTTCAATGCCCTCAATCATGCACTAACTTATACATTCATCTAGGCAGTATATATTATGTGGATATTGGGTTTCGGATCCTCTCCTATTCTTGAATAATAAGATATGGTTCTGTCGGAGAGAGACAAAAAAAAATTTATCAAGCAAGGACCTGCCATATTTGGACGTAGGATCCTGTAGTTTTACTAAAAACATTGTACCTTTCTCCCTCCAACACGACCATGTTCTGTAAAAGAAAGGATCCAAGTCCTGATTATTAATCTTTATTCATAATAAATATTTAGTTTATTTATTTGCAGAAGTCCACACAGAGGGCGAGCCCTGGCACAGCGGTAAAGTTGTGTCTTGGTGACCTGTTGGTCATGGGTTCGAATCTGAAAACAGCCTCTTTGCATATGCAAGGGTAAGGTTGCGTACAATATCCCTCCCCCTTACCCACGCATAGCGTGGAGCCTCCGGGCAATGGGTTACGTGGTTTTTTATTTGCAGAAGTCCACACCTAGAACTAACTTGACAATCTGAATCTTCAACTGACATGTATCTTGGAATTAGATAATTAGAACTTACCAAGACTATGAATGGTGGGCACTCCTTGCTAATCAAATTATCAAATCTCTAAATTCTATTCCGTCATGTAAAAGTAAAACTAAAAATCTACAGTTCACCAACTTGATTGTGTCAAGGTACAATAGGCAGCTTAGTTCAGCTAGCAAATGATTCTCTCAGATGATTTCACCAAACACAGTACAATGACACCAAGAACAGATGTTGCAGCAGCATAGAGAAAACACTTGACTCTTATGAAAGGCCACCCATAACGAAGCAAGACATGAGAAAAAATATAAAAGATGTGAATTTTTCAAAATTCAAATGATTAACCGAGTTAAACTAAGGGTTGTACTGCTTTTAACACAAATACAAGATATTACATTGTGATGGACAAATTTATCATTTTCAAAAATTTCTACAATCCATCATTCTGCACTGCTAATTGATCTAATTATGAAGTTAAACATTCCATACTGCTAATCGGTCTATTTATGAAGCGCTAAACTGTTAAAATTTATTTCATTTGAGTTAGCATGTTTATCAGAATCATTACAGATAAAAAAGATATACAAAGTTTTTCCTTACCTAATTTTGTCTTGCATCATTACCAGAAAAGGAAAACAAGGCATAAATACATAGCAATAGCATCGCAAAAAGGGAAAGAAATAATATTAGAAATCAAGTTTAAAATGAACTAATCAAATAGTTTATCTAACATGGAGAAGCTAAAACCATATACTTACAAAATGGAATGCTTGTTTTAAAAATCAAGCACTATAGTAGGAACTAGGCACAACAATGTAAAGGACAAACGTAGTCCATGAACTATTCTAACCTATAAAATTCTGAATGTTATGCTAACAATAACAATACTCAGTCCATCAACAAGTGCAACTAATTTAATTTTATAAGGGGCCAAATAACTATATACACGGTTAGTACATTTAATTACATCATGCAAACATGATGCTGACACTGAATTACGAGTCTATGAAAAGGGCTAAAAAAAAGCTCAAACAGTTAGGACATATTTAGTACAAAACTTGTGTCAACCAATATGAAACTTATCTATAATTGACCCAACCCAAGAGCCAGTCAACCAAAGAGATGATAAGACGATTGGGACTATAAAATATTTCTTGATCAAAACGCAGTTCCAATTATTGTAAAACAAAAAACAGAACTCAAAACAAACAAGACCAAAAGACAAGCATTTAACTTACTTTTCATGATCAAAAGGCACATACAATCATTCACAAAACAGATCATAACAGAAAACAAAACCAAATTAACAGGTTAAGTTAAATAATCCCTAAGAAACTATGAATCCAAAAATGGTAATGTCAAGAAACAATGAATACCTGGTACTAAAGACCAGGGAGTTGACGTTCACCAAGAATACTATGCAGTGAAACAGTTGAACAGAGGCTAACAACTTTGTGAAACCTGCTCATCAGTGATGGCAATTGGGGCACTCTCCTCCACACACACCTCCCACTCTCCGCATCAATCTCACACACACAAGCAGGGTACATCCTGTGGTAATCCTCATTGAAAACATAAATCAAATCCCCCAACCCAACACACTTCAAGCTTGCAAATTTATCATCCTCATCCCCATCAAAAAGGCTACAGAGCAAATCATGCGGCATCACATCAATCTGGGTGAAGCACATGGTCCTCTCATCAACCTTCCACAGCACAAAGGAGGAAGACCCATGAGGGAAATTGCACACCCCAGCAAGCACAAGCATCTCCCTACAAGCCACCAAGAAGGAGAACACAACCTCATGACAAGGCCTAAGGGTGTGAACCTCGCTCCAAACCCTTTTATGCAAGTCAAAGGAGGAAACAAAGCAAGAGTATATCCCAAAGACATAGAATTTTCCTCTGAAGAGGGCACTGGAGAGGGAAGAGGAGGAGTTTCCTGATCTGAAATCAGGAGGGAGAGGAGGGCCAAGGTCCCAAGACCCCACAAGAGGGTCATAGATTTCAACATCCAAACGGTCCCCTATGTCAACAAGGTTCCCAATGAACTTGACCCCACCAACAACAATGAATTTTGGGTGGTGGCCAAAGTTTTGATCTTTAGCATCGTGGAAGACACCCAATAGAGGGTTGATTCTAGGGAAGTGAAGGGGAGGGGTGGGGTGCCATGAAGGGTGGAGAATTGGGGTGTAGAGGAAGTTGGGGGCAGTGATGAAGAAGAAGGAGCTGGTGCCAATGAAGGAGGTGTTGGATTGGTATTGGGATTGGTGGTGGTGTTGGGGGGTTGGGAGGAGGAACCAGGTGTTGGAGGAAGGGTCAAAGGCAAAGGATTGGTTGTTCTTTGAGGAGATGTTATGGATGCCATGGAGGAAGAACCATGGCTGCTTGAGGTGGTTGGAGAGGGTTGAGAAGGAAGAGGAGGAGATTATGGAGTGCCATAGCTTGCACACTGTTGAGGCTCTGATTAAGGTTGGGATTGGGAGGAGGGACAGGATCAGCTCTATGAGGTCTGTGCTTAGGCTTGTGATCTCTGTCATCATCTTCTCATGTTGCAACTGAAAAAGAGAGAAGAAGAGAAGACTGTGTCTAAAGAGAGAGGAGGAGAGAATGAAGGACTAATGAATGGAGTGAGTGGTTAAAGCATTGAAAAGTGCCGTGCGTTGAAATGTAGTTTGACAAACTTTATCATCATCAACATAATTTACCTAAAACTGTAAAACACACTGTTATATTTTTTTTTATAAAGTCAAAGTAACATGGTATTCAATTTTATAAAAACTAAACATAATAAAAAATATTTAAATCTAATTTAGTAATAATTTTAGAAACTAATACTATATTGAATTTTATTCTTTAAAAGGAGACGAATGTATAAAAAAAATGCATTTGTATTTAACAGTAAACTAATGCATATTTTACAAATTTTATCATTTAAATTTTATTCACACATTTTATCATCATATTTTTCAATTTCACGTATTTCACCAATCCATTAGATATGTAATGAAGTGTTGGTGTGTCTCTAAAAAATTATCTTGTTTAGTCTTCAATCTTTGCAAAATAATTTTATTTTGTTAGTAATATGATGGTAAATTGTGTGGAAATTGATAGTAAAATATGTGAAAAAAAACTTTAATGCTAAATTACACATAAGTTAAAAACATGATAAAATGTTAAAAAAAATTGAGTGATAAAATTTATAAAATGATAATAGTTAAGTGATAAAATGTGTAATTAATTTTTTATTTATTTTTATCTGTACAATTTTTTCTTACAAGAACTTAAATACATTTTTAGTCTTTTTAAAATTAGTGAATTTTGATTTTATTCCTTGTAAAAAAATTCTTTGATTTTCATTTATCCAAAATTTTAAATTGTTTTTATCTTTACAAAAATTAGGTAGCGCTTATTAGTGTTTGTAATACAATGACAATATGTGTTACTTCCAAAAAAAATATAGATTTTCACCGTAAAATGAATTTTAGGGATCAAAACAAAAAAACCATCTATTTTATAAGAACTAAAATCAATAATACTTTTATAGGGATGAAAAATAAAAAAAATTACATGGACAAAAATCAAAATAAACTCATTTATAATGATTAAAACACATATTTTGATCATTTTTTATTAAAAAATGTTCTTAGAATTCTTCTTTTACCGTTAATCCTTATTGCTAAAGATTCATGATTAATGGTTGTTAATTTTAACAAGAGTCACGTCACTAAATGACAATATCAATAAGTGTGATGTCATAAGAAAATTGGTATGCTATTTAAAGTGTGATGTTAGTAGTGATTAAAAGAAGAAGAAAATCATTTATAAGGAATAAAACATTTTTTTATAAAAACTAAAAAAAATAAAAATATAATTTATAAGGATTAAAAAATATATTTAAATCTTATATTAAATATTAACATAAAATAAATGCTTCAATATGCAATATTTGAGTCTATTTGTTTCAAAATTACAAAAGTTCATCTTGGTCTATTTTCTTGTCATAGGTTAATTTTAAAGTCTAATTTATCTTATTTAATGGTTTGAACTATTTTAAAAGATTTTACATAAAATATGAACCAAAACATATTTTACATCACATTCCTGAGACATAATTACAATGATAAAGAAAACTATTTTGAAGATTTGACTTGATTGGTTTATAGGCTTTATGATGGTAAAATCATAATTTTTGTTTCTCTAAACTTTCATTGTAGAACTAATTCGTGTCATCCTGAAACCACCATAACCCAAGATTATCACCCAGAAAATCATAGAACCAAAATCATGTTGTCTTTACATCAAGCTATGCTTTGGTTAAATAAGTAGATTTAAGGCCAAAAACTGTTCATATCTATCATAGCCTTCATAGGCTACTTTTTAGACTTGACTTTGTGATTTTCAAAAACTAACTTAGTCTATAAGATCATCTTCCAATGAGAGATGCTTAGTGGATTTCTTAGCCTAAGTAACAATTTCTTCTGAGTTCTTCAGCGTTTGAGCAAAGTGACATGGCGAAACCGATTTCTTCAGCGGATGGTGCATTTCTTATATTAGGAACTGTTTCTTACCAATAAAAAATCATTATTTCATAGAATTCGTTATTCCTAACCACAGGAACATCAAAGTGATGAAGTAAAGGAGGAAGATGAACAGTTCCAACAAACCAAATTAAACAAACAAAATTAAAGAGTACCAATACTGATCGTGAACGACATTGGCGTTGGTGCGAGGAAGACGGACCGCGACGCCGACGGTGACAACGTTAGCGCACACACCTGGGTCTCTTTTGTCTTCAGCTGGTACACGACATCATCGGAGATGGAGAGCACGTTGTCGTGCTGGACTCGACGCCGCTTAGAGGGGACAGCAAACTCGGACTCTTGGGATCGATTTTCCCCCACATGGACTCAGGGTCGCCAATGGGCTCATGTGTGTCACAGGGGCACGAGGAGAGGGTTGAGTGGAAAAGAGAGAGGAGAGGGTTGAGTGGGTGTGGGTGGAGAAGATAGGAGTGGTTCTGAGTGAAGAATAGAGAGGAGAGGGTTGAAGGGGTTTGGGTGGAGAAGAGAGAGTGGGTTCTAAGTGGGTGAAGAATAGGGACGCGTGTGTGTGGTAAGTGGAACTTTCTGGAGAAGGGAGAAGAGTAAGAGACACGCATATGCTTGGTTGTTAAGTTTTTTTTTATAAAAAAAATTGTAAGAAAGGAAAACAATAGTCGTTGCAATAAAGAAAAAATTGAACGTTATAAAATTAACACGGTCAAAGGAGAGCATAGGTTTATGACAAACAAAAACGCCGTCAACTCCAAACAGATTTAATTGAGCATATTTGGGAACGTTTTGAAAACGAAAATAACAATAACTAAATTTATGTAATATATTTTTCGAAGTTTATGTTTTTTATTTATTTCAATGCTATTGTATTTAATTATCTATTATTATGTAAAATTTTATTTTATATTGTTACGCATTTCGTTTTATTTATTTTAATTTATATTTCATTTTTCTTCAATTATTCATATTTTTTATTTGTATTTATAAAAATTGAAAAAAATGTTAAGTTTTATTTAAAAAAATATAAATATGTGGATTTTTTTGAGTTTCTTGTAATTTCTTGCATTTGAGCAAAATATTGGATGAGTTTCTTAGAAGTGACATGACATTATGAGAACCACAAAAAGTATTGCAAAAATCACAAAAGTGGATGAAGGAACCCAAATAAATATCTCCATTGGAGATGCTCCAATCCAATTGGGTTCCTTAAGCAACTTTTTGTGCCTCCCCCCCACAGTACTTTTTGTGGTCCCCACCCACAACCATGTCACTCCTAAGGAACTCACCTAATATTTTGCTTTAATACAAGAAATCACAAGGAACTAAAAAAAATCCACATATTTATATTTTTTTTAATAAAACTTAACATTTTTTCAATTTTCATAAATATAAATTAAAATAAATAAAACGAAATGCGTAACAATATAAAACAAAATTGTACATAATAATAAATAATTAAACACAATAACATTGAAATAAATAAAAAAACCTAGACCTCGAAAAAAATTTATATAAATTTAGTTATTGTTATTTTCGTTTCCGAAACATTCCCAAATATGCTCAACTAAATTTGCTTGAAGTTGTTGGTGTTTTTGTTTGTCGTGAACCATTGCTCTCCTTTGAATGTATGTTGATCTGATACTAGGATGAGCACCTAACGATACTTCGCACGTTAACGTGTTGTTACCTACATTATTGTAATCAATATTACTTTGATATGTGTCACGTTCGTCCTCAATAATCATGTTATGCAATATGATACATGCATAGATGATATTCTTCATTTTAGCAATATCCCAAAAATGTGACGGACCATGTATAATTGCAAATCGAGATTGGAGCACTCCGAACGCCCGTTCTACATCTTTTCTTGCCGATTCTTGCCATTGAGCAAATAATTTTTGCTTTTCTCCTTGTGGCATTGAGATGATCTTCACAAATGTAGCAAAGTCTGGATAAATATCATCGGCTAAATAGTATCCCATATTATATTAGGTTCTATTAACTGTGTATTACACTGCAGGAGTACGTGCCGGCAAAACTTCATCAAACACATTAGATCCATTTAACATAGTAATGTCATTATTTGAACCTGCGGTGCCAAAAAATGCATGTCAAACCACAAGTCTTGTGATGCAACAGCTTCAAGAATGATTGTTGGGTTGCGATGATCACCTTGACAAAATTGACCTTTCCATGCAACAAGACAAATTTTCCATTCCCAGTGCATACAATCAATAGAACCTAACATACCTGGAAATCCGCGTGCTGCTCCCAATTGTAGTAGTCGTTTGGTGTCTTTGTTACTTGGTCTCCTCAAGTACTCATTCCCAAATATGGTGCAGATGTCTGATACAAATCGCTCCAAGCATTCCACCGCAGTTGTTTCACCAATTCGAACATATTTGTCCACGCTGTCAGCAGGTGAGCCATAAGCCAAAATATGAAGTGTAGCTGTGCACTTTTGTAATGGAGATAGTCCTTTTCGACCCAGTGCATTGAACCTCGCTTGAAAGTACTCATCATAATTGCTGAGCCCATCTACAATACGAAGAAACACATGCCTTCGCATACGAAATCTTCATCGGAATTGATTCTCTGTGTACACAGGGTTTACTGAAAAGTAGTCATTGAACAATCGATCGTGTCCTTCTTCACGATTTTGATGTACCACTCTTCTTTGCATACGCCCGACAGTGTTGCCATGTAATTGTTGTTGGCTTTGAAGTATCAACCTAATGAGGTCATCATCGGTGTTGTCTTCCAATTCCTCATTTATCATTTGATCTAAAACTTCATCTAAATCGATGTTTTGATCCATTATATGGTATCTAAAGTGTTTGAAATGAGAGAGATATATTGCGTAATTTGTATGAGAACATGTGAAAATGATGAAACATTAGACATTGATATAGCTTCATTTCCAACGGCTAGTTTTATAACGACTAGTTTTCTAACAGCTTGTTCATAAAATAAAATTTTGAATATAACATACAACAAGGACCTACATTGTTAATAACTGCATACAAAGTAACTGAATAACAACTAATTCGAACATAGAGACTAAACTTTAATTAAATAATTTCTTCCTAATATGGTCATAATACTTTTCGTGATCTTCGCGTTGTTTATTTGACATGTTGGATGTATCCTTCATGAGGATTTCATACTCCATACGCCTTTCTTGTGCCTTCTTTAACTGAATAAGTTTTAATGTGTTTGCATTCTTCTCATTCATTACACTTTCTATGCCAGACAAATCGATATTGCTAGAAGCTTCTTTTCCTTTGCTCTTTCTTTTTGCTGCTTTTTGTCCAATTGGACGAGACATTGACGAAGGCATATCATATTCTTCGGCTTCAACAGGTGTCTCGGTGTTAGAAGACGACGAGTAATTTCCACCTGCAGAAACCTTGGTTCTTTTTGAAGAACTTGACATAAAATCTGCATCGAATTTTGGCTGATCTTTCAACAACAACCAAGCATGTTCAACCTCAAATTTTTTACCTGTATCCTGTGAGTAAATCAAGTGAGCATTAGCCATACAATCCTTCTCTGAACTTCCACTTCTCCTATGCTTATCTTCCTGTTTGTAGCACCCATTAAACTTTTGAACTGCTGGGTGGACCCTGTTCCATCGCGATTTCAACTGAGTCGAGCTTTTTTCACAAAATAACCAGCTTTCACACACATCGTCATTGTTGTACGCATTTTTAATCCTTGTCCAATATTGCTTTGATGTTTGGTCGACACCGATTATTGAATCCTTTGACACATTGAGCCTAGATCGGACAAGAATCACATCTTCTGCCACCGAGAATGCTGTACGTGATTTTTTTCCACTGCCATTGTGGTCGCCCGCCTCTAGTTGAATATCATCTACACCGGTTGTGGATTCAACTTCATTGATAGGGGTGAAATATTGGATAAAGAAGGCCTATAGTACGTGTTTAGATTAATGGGGGGTGATGGTTGACTACAAAATTATGGATTTTGATAACTACCACCGATAGGCGACTCTACATTAGATGGAGGATGTATATGCCACATGTGTGGGGGTGGTGGATACATCATATACTGAGGTGGATTTTGCTAATTTTCGCTGGTAGGGGGTGGTTGAGGATACATAAAGTATGGTGGTGGATGTGAGTTACTTTGCGAATTTTCATTGGTGTGGGTACTGGTGGATACATAACATATTGGGATGGATGTGGTGGATTTGCAAAATTTTCACTGGTAGTGGGTGGTTGATTTTGTAAAAAATTGTAAACACTTTGATAATTATACTGATTGAGATCCATTTCAGAGAAAATAAAAAAGATTGAGGATCGATAGGAACAAATTTTGTGTGAAGAAGCATAACAAATCACCCAAATTTATAACCAAGCTTTCACCAAATCACCAAATGGTCACTTTTTTTTCTAACGGTAACATTACATTTCTTTTCAGTTTTTTAAAACATTTTAATTTCATACCGTTTACCACTCTTTCACTTTTTCATTTCTTTTCACCCAAATTTTAATTTCTAACAGTCACTTTTCAGCTTTTTAAAACATTACATTGTAACCACTCTTTTTTTTTCAATGTAAACCTTTTACCAAATCACCAAACGTTCACTTTTTTTCAGCTTTTTACTCTTTTTTTCTTCAATGTAAACCTTTCACACCACACAAAGCTTCTGCCGCAATGAAATACTCCCCACAGTCCCTCTCTCTTCCATTCTCACAAAATAACCTCAGCCCTCTCTTCTCCACTCTCGCATGGCTCCCTCCTCCCCACGCGTCCCTCTTCTCCTCTCACGCCCACTGAGTCCGTCGCTGGGTCCACCGTCGTCGCCGCTCCAGAAACGTCCTCCTCTTTCACGGATCTTCTCTCGCCGTTGTCGCTCTTGTCGTCGCCGCTCTTTCCGTCGCTATTGTCTCTCTTCACTTCCTCTCGTCATGGCCGTTGTCGTTCTTGTCATGCACCAACGCCGTCGCCGTCCTTGTTGCCGTCGCCGTCACCGTCTTCCTCTACTAACCGGGTATGTTTTAGGTGGTTATTTTCCCTTTTTATTTTTCTGTGGTGGTTGAGCCTGGTAATGTTATTTTATTGTGTAAGAAGCGATTTCTTATATAAGCACCGCTTCTCTTTGTTGGAAGTTCGATTCCGCCACGTAAGCTTGCTCCAACGCAATTTTTTTTCAAGATATGGGTTCTTCAGGCTAAGCACCTCTGTAAGCTCCTGGGTTGGAGATGCTCTAAGACAACTTGTCTAGAGTCATATTTCACGTGAACCACTACAAACCATATTATCAGTCAACACTTCCTCATTTTTCTATTACAGTCTAACAATCCAAAAAATTGTAGAAAATTTGCTTGTGCATTGCTGAATTGACACCCCACCAATCCAAGCTTACGTTCTAAAACGGGCATAACAGTCCATTGTAGTTTAGTATTTTAGCTTATGGGGTATACTTATTAAAAATGGGTTGCATTGAGTAGTTACCCGTTTTGTGACGAATACTTTGGTGTTGTTGCAAGAGATGGATAAAAAGACTTTTGAGTTAATTATGTCCAGTAGATGATGATCACGCCTAACTCATACACCAATTATTGGATTTTAAGAAGAGATGACGTGATTAACGGGATTCAATTTTGAGGACTGAGGATAATAACCTAATTATACTACATATAGAAATATTATAAACATGTGTTTTTGATATATTTTTTAACACTTTTATTAGTGACCGTAATTTAAAAAAAATGATATTCTGTGGATCTCACTTATTGTTTAATGATTTTTTTTGTTAATTTTATAGTTTTTAACAAATATTAACCAACAAAAAAAAAAAGTGTTACTGTCGTTCCTTGTTAGAATAACGGTGTATTTTTCATGTATTCCCTAAATAGAGGTTGGATGCACGCTCCACCACAGACGCAGAGGTTAATGGATTTGATACACTGACAAAAAGATTGATTCATATTTCACGAGCCTTGAGTTGAATTTTTCTTATTAACGTGAGAATTTTATTAATAAATAATTTATAAATATTTTTATAAATTCTTTTTGAATCTTGAAATGTCTCCTGAATAACTTAAAATTTCCCTTATGATTAAAAAAGTGGATTCGATACACTCTACCACTCACATATGTGTATACGACCTGTCCTATTTATAAGCGTCATTATCAAGTTCCAAAGCTTCTAAAAGTTTCTAACGTTTTCTAATTTTATTTGCCTCCTCTACATAATCCTTATATCTTCTAGATTATTTTGCGTATTTAATCCGTATAAAACCTAAATATTTATCGAATAGTCTACTTTATTTAGTTGAATCGTTTGACATCTCTGCGGAACCTGCATTTAATTTAATTCTTACCATTTCTGGAAATTTACATGTTTTTAATTGAATTATCCAGAAATGTAAAATAGGACACCACCCATAAGAGAATTGCATAAATATAATATCCAGTACCTTAAAACAACTAACGAGCTAGAAGATGGATATTACATATATGACCAATTTGGAAATTAATTAGGAAAACTTTAATATGCCAGATCTTCTGCAAAATAATTCTAAAACAACTATGGTACATAAATATCCAAAAGCTAAGTGTGTCGTGACAAAAATGAATTTTGTGACATGCACCGATACCCGTTTTACTTTTCTTTTTTTTTTTTGGAGGAGGATGGGGGTGGTAAAGCGATATTTATTTAGAAATATTTTTGGGTATGTGGTCCATTCAATAAATATTTGGTACTTCAGGCATCAAATCTAGTTAAGTAATTAACATCTTTTAAACCAAATTCACACTCCTATTGACCTTGCCTAATTGCTTGAACAAGTTCCAATCCCGAACGTCTAAACAACAAGCTAACTTTCTAGCTCATGCATTTCATAATATTATGTTTTTTATATCAATACATTAAAAAAAATAGATTAATGTTTGTTACACATGACTTCTGTACTAATAGCATATACATGACATTAAACTTTCATTTCCGATTATAACCATTGCAGATTATTAGAGATTTTTAGGAAAAGTGGTCCCACTGTCCGGGAAAATTTCCACATTAAATAGGTCAGTCAACAAAGTAATAAATTTATACCCTAATAATGTAGATGCCAAACATTCTCATGTCATACTCACATGGCATTTGATCTGTTTGATCACCACCATCTAGCACATTCAGATAATTTATTACTGATATTACATCTCTTTCCCTTGACTCTTGATCTCTATATCTTTAGTTAAGTTACATAAAATCTCTAGAAATATCTGGCACAGATTATCCATGAACATGACACATTTTTAGTGCATTAACTTGTGATGTAGATTGCCAGCTAGCACTTCACCACACATGGAATATCCACTCTAGCCTCATTCTTTTCATAGTTCCAGCACCACAACTGCTCATTAAAACAAAAAAAGATGGTGAAAAAGAGACTATTAGTCAAATATTTGGATACAGTTTATGATCTTATGATGAAAATGAGCAAAATAAAAAAAAAAAATACAAAGAAGTGGCATACATTCAGAGTCTGTTGTGATCCAATTTCCTTTTTTTCTACTAGTGTTGTTGTGGTGACCAGTGGTGTGTTCAGGAGGGATGGATATAGTGGAAGTTGCATTTTGGTTTTGTCCATTTTTTAATGAGGAAGCTATTGAGATAGCAGAGTAGACAGAGGAAGTGGTGGAGCAACTTTCCACATCCCATCTGAAACTGATCTTGGGTGAGTCAGTGCAACCTTGGTCATCATCTGGAACTGCTTTCAGGGTTCCACGCCTTCTGAACATTAAAACCTGAAAAATAGTTTGAAGATCAACTCAACTAAGAACTTAATAAAGATTGAGGGTGTGTTTTGATTTCTATTTTTAAAAACTATTTTTATTTTTCACAATGCGACTAAATAAGGTTATTCAGACAACTTGTACATAGTGGTGCAAGGCACAGAGCAGAATGTGAGATCCAAGAATAGGTTAAATAAGATGAAAACAGAAAAAAATAAGAAAACATCTAATTTTTTTAAAAATAATTTTCAAAACTTCATATATTTTGAATGCAAGATTGATTACTGAATAGTGTGAAATTATTTTAGAAAATAGTTTTTAAAATCAAAAGGTGAAAAGAAAATTAAACATGCTCAAAGTATTAGCAAAAGTCTCACAATGTGCATGGATAACACAAAATTGATTTTACCCTACAAAATCATGGAGAAACTATGAAAAGTAGAAATAAATATATGTTAATTCACCTTTACCATGAATTTATTTTTATTTTTTCTCACTGTGAATCTATTCCAAACACACCAATATGGTAGCTGTTTGATCATTATGGCAATCTGTTATGGACTTATGGTTACAATATAGTGCCACATGACAATATCATAAATGAATTATCTCATTCCACATGGTCTTCTATGCCATGTATCATAAACACAGGGTTGAAAATAACAAAGAGATTGAAAATTAATTTACCTTTCTTCCATTGAATTTCCCTCCTTTCTCTGTCTTGGCAGAAGCAGCCCATCTAAGTAGCTCTTTCATTCTCGACATTGGCTTTTTCTTGTCCCCTTTGGTTTGATCTTTAGTTTCTGTGGAATCACATTGGTCATTTCTTTCATTTCTTTCATTTCTTTCAGCTGAGGATGACAATGGTGCCTCAGTTATAGGCAAAACCTTGTTTCCAACATGTTGGCCACCTGAATCAGCCTTGTTAACACTTCCTGCATCTCGGGATGATGGTTCTTCTCTCTTCATCTTCATTAAGTGCAAAAATTGTTTTCTATTAAAGCTCCCTAATCTCTTCAAGTTGAGGGTGCTGTAAAAGAAAGCTTTTGGAATCTCTTTTCTATATATAAAAGTGAATATCTTAAAGTTCTTGCAACCAGGATTGCTCCATTTGTTTCTTCTCGTTCTTTTGTATGATCTATCACGCTCTAGCAGATTTACCTCTTTCCCTTTAGCATTTTGTTCTGAAAATGAAGACAAATATATTTGCATTAAAACTCTTCATTTAGTAAACCAAATTCAGATAATAACAAGTCTTAAGTCTATTATGTTCTCCATTTCTAGAATATGACTAACAAGAAACAAATAATAATCAAGAAACTTAAGATCACTCCATCTTAATCTTACCACTGATATCTTCCCTTTTGGGAGGGAGATTATTGAAGTTGTTGCTACTATTTCTTTCTTGTTCATGTGCCCTGCTAAAGAGCCATTGAAGAATCTGCTATCACACACACCAAAAAAGAAAGAGGTATTACCCTTAAGATATTATGAATAATGCATGTTGCAGATTCCACTATATATATTATCACATCACATAATAACCATTATATATACCTGCATGCCTATACAGTGGATACTTTGTTCCCACTTTTTAAAATATATAATTTTTTTTGTCTGTGTTTGTGGGTCTGTGTGATGACTGTATCAGTCAAATGAACAGGTTTGCAGATCTGTCTGTGCTGTCTGGATGCCAAAGATTCCTGTCTAGTCTATGAGCCCTTTGGTGAGATAAGACAAAACAAAATTTGCAGTGAATCTAAGGATTGATGGTGAGACAACCAAGCATTGAGTGGGGAATAGTTGGCTTGTGATTCGTAGTAACATGGGGACTTAGTGGCTTATTATATATAGCATGATCAAAGTGGCACAGATTAAGATAAAAGGGCTTGAAATTTTAATTAAGAAACAAAACATGTTTGTAGTTCAGCCTCGGCGGCTATGTTATTGGCCATACAATTTGTGTGTCTGTGATGTGTTTGGACCCCATATTGGATGTGCCACCAATTGGTGGAAATTTGCTTATTAAGGTGGTTTTTAATGAAGATGGAGGGTTAGCATGGATTTCAGGATTTTATTTGGACCAAAATGATCAATTGATTTTCACAGCAAATGCGAGGAATTCGGTTAATGTTGAAACAAAAGCTACATAAAATATATGGTAGTAAAAGCTAAGAGAATGGAACAAGCAATCATTTAATGTCATTAGGTTGGCTCAATCGGTTCGCTTTTGTTCAAGCTAAGATTAGTTATTGATCTCAATTACAATTTCATAATGTACTTGTCTTTTGAGCTATGTACAAGTATCAATATGGCTTTTAAGGCGTTCGAATCTATATTTGCTGGAGAGAAATCATAATAATACATATTCTAATACAATTTTTTTTCAACATTTTACATTTTACTAATTTGTTGAGTATTAAAACTAACAAAAATAGACACTCAATTAATATCTGTTATTTTTTCTATTCCTCCTTATTTATCATATTATATCACTTAATATATTTATATTTTTGTCTTTTCTCTTCCTTTATAGATAGCAACTAGATATTCATCTTTTTTCCTCTTTGTTATTCTTTGAAATTTGTGTAGCTTTCCCATTTTAGAAACATAATCACGAAATAAAAAATGAAACTCACATATTTATTGAAATATACATGAATTTCAATAAATTACAAAAAAATGTGTTAAAAAAGAGAAATTATTCTGTAAAAAAAAAAAGAAAAATTGTAACATGATTTGAGATTATATAATCTTGATTAATATTTACGTGACAAGTAACAATATTTTTTAATTTAAAAAAAACATATGAATGAGGACAACAAAGTTATATATAACATCAATTATTGGTTAGAAAAAAATATTAGTATTAAAGAATGTAGATTTATATTTCTTGTTCCTGAATTCCATGTCACATTATCAGTTTATAACACAGCATTTGTAAGCATTGGATGCTCAATCATGGAAAGCAATTATGTCTTCAAGGAAATTTATCTAAGCAATAAACAAAATATCTCTGCTACAAACAAGGAAAATAAAAGGATAAGATATTTTTTAAAACAAAAGTTCCCTTGCTAGTTGCTAGTGATGTAGATTAAATACATACAATAATTAAGAACATTTTTGTTCAATAGTACTACTTCATAATGATCGAAAGTGCCCAATATTCAGGGGGGCACATGGAACTAGAACATAAATTTTGATTAAGAAACGAAATTTGTCTGCACATGATGCTTCGTGGGGATGTGAATGTGAATGTGATGATCCCTTTCAAAATCCTGTGTATGTGCAATGGTATGAACGCAAAAGTTACTTTAACATTCGTATATTGTTGCAGTTAATCATGTGGGGCTTGCAGAAGATATTTCGGCCAGCGGTGAATTCTTGTGGGTACAAATTGGGGAACCATCAGTCTCACATGGGTGAGCTATGCATGACAATTTTCAAAAGTGAAATTTGGGAATCGCCACAATCCCTCTCAAAAGGATCTAGAAACCCCGTTTTGTTCATGCTTTTTCTTTATATATATATATATATATATATATACACCTTATTTGTTTGGGCCTTTAAGGTTTCATTTAATGAACAAATTTTCTTTACTTGATAGTAATTTTCTCTTATTTTTCTTTAAAAAATAAAATAGAAAAAAAGTAATATGTACACTGAGTATCTTACGTTATAACTATAGAAATAGATTAAGGGTATAAATTTTCCATAAACATTTATAAGAAATAAAATAAAATAAAGTAGCATTTATTCCAAAATAACTTTTTTTTGAAATATTTTTTTTCTAAATACGACACTTATTTTTAGGACCGAAAAGTAAAATTTTAGTAACCTTTTATTGTTTGGCATTTTGTGTTTTTCTCTATTAATCATATTAAAATATTCTTGCTAAGGCTTAATCATATTAAAATATTTCAATAAAATATTCATGCTAAGGACCGAAAGAGCAAAATTTTAGTAACCTTTTAGTTCATTTCTTTTGTTGTCCTCTGTTTATTCATATATTATTTTTTGTTATTATTAGTAATTGTTATTTTCTCTGTAAATATGATTTAAATATAGATATAATTTGGAACTTTTTGAGAGTCAACGCAACTCAAGAATAAAAAATAATATCTAAATTTAGTAATTTTTAGAATAAAATAGAAAACAAAATAATAACATTTATTACTTAGGTTTGGTAAAATAAATAATGGAAATAACATTAAAATATTTATACACAAACAAGAATATGGATCAATGGGGAGTTGTTATAATTTAATCAATAGTTTCAAATTCAAATACAGAATATGCAGTTACAGGAGCAAGAATTTTATTGTTCATAATAAATCTATTATGCTCAAATACCATTAACTTTAGTAATATAGCGATATATGTGCTCCAGAAAAAAAAAACTATATCAGTATATACCAAAAATATTATATCAACATAATTATAATAATTTAAAAGGTTTATGACTAACTACAAATCATTCATAGAAATTGTATTTTTTTAATTTGGATAAATGACACGACTTTATGTGCAAGAGTGAATAATTTTCAAGCTCATTGATTATTTAGAATATTTACTTTTTTTTTTCGTAATTGTAATTATAAACTTTTTCTAACAAAATAAGTTGATCTCAACACTCGCCTTTGATCTATTTGCTCTTCTGTGAAAAGACGTCGTTCTTTCGGATATTTTAAGTAAGAATGTTCCTTCCAGTAACTTAATGCAAGGATTAGTGATTGGCAAATTTGAGCAATGACCATAACCCGGATCCTCTCCCATGTAGATATCAACCGGAGGTCCAATTAAACTTTTTTCCAACTGTTGGAAGGTACCTTTACAACACATTTTTTTAACTTACTGATATGCGCTTAGCATATGATCCTTTCCAAGCTATTAGAAGCATGAAATCATCCATAATTGATCGAAATTGCTCATTATCTTGATAAATGTTGATGATTATATCCCTTACTTGAGTTATGATTAATTTGAATGATTTTATAACAGGAAAAGCCTATTGCACAGAACAAGTCAAGCAAAGGAAGCTTCCACGCTGACAGCGTGGTGTGCCACGCCACCAGCGTGGCTAGGAGTCCAGAATTGCATTCTTCACTGGAAGTCCACGCCATCAGCGTGGAGAGCCACGCCATCAGCGTGGGTGTGTACAAGCTGCCACGCTACCAGCGTGAACTCCACGCCGCCAGCGTGGGAAGGGCCCTGCAAATGAAGAACTCACTGGAAACCCACGCTCCTAGCGTGGTATGCCACGCCTCCAGCGTGGTATGCCACGCCTTCAGCGTGGATGTTCAAAAGTTGCCACGCTACCAGCGTGGTAAGCCACGCTACCAGCGTGGATACTGGCCTGGAAATGGATTATCCACTGGAATCCCACGCCTTCAGCGTGGACACCCACGCCACCAGCGTGGGACATGAAGAAGACTGCCACGCCGTCAGCGTGAGATCCCACGCTACCAGCGTGGGACTCTGCTGACTGTGTAATCTTAAATGCTGCTGAGGGCAAAGCTGGGTTTTCACATGTTCCTTATAAATAGCTTAACTCCAGTATTGAAGGGACGTTCCTGGACTTGAAGACTCAAAAATCTTAGGGTTTTAGAGCTTGGGAAGCTTTGCTAGGGCATTGGGAGTTGAAGGTTTAAAGTGGAGGTCTTGCTCCATCTTCTTCTCCTTATTCTTTAGCTGGGCATGTCTATTTTGGATGTAACTCAGCCACCCACTATGAGGTTTGGCTAGTTTATTTTGTAGTTAGGGCCAAGCACTTAATGTAACTTCCATTGGGATGTATTGAATGCTATTTTCATTTATCGAAAGTTATTTTTACTGCACTTTGCTTGCATGGTTTTATTTCTTCTTTGGATTTGATCACTCTAATGAAGAACTTAGAGTTAGGGTTCACAATAGGAATATTGGGACACTAATCTTGGACTTAAGTGAAGTAACTTGCTTGCATTACCTAGGAATAGGGATGTATGTTTGCAGTCTTGAAGGTGTTGTTTAATGCTTAACCCTAGGAAAGTCACTAAGGGATTAGGGCTGGAAAATGGGTTAAAGGGTTATTTGGCTAAGGAATTAGTGAATAGCTAAATTATTGGTGGAACACATGACTGATTAATTGAGATATTTGAATATAGTAAACAATATAATTCCATTGGGAGGAAGCATTGAGTGTGAGTGCCCTAGCTACTATCGTCACATATCGTTTATATCAATTTACTTGTTCATACACCTTCATGTTCATAGCTTAGTTTAAATTCAACAATTACACACACACAAACCCAAACTTTATTTGATTTTGTCATCCAACTTATTGATACGAATTACAATTCAATTGGTCAAACAATCCTCGTGGGAACGATACTTTACTTTATCACTTTATTACTTGTACGATCGGTATACTTGCCGTGACGCAACACTTACTGATAGATTATCATTTGGTTCATGTTCTTCTATTGTATTTTATGTATTTCATTCAGAGTTGCATCGATATTTTTTTCATCAAATGTTCTCCAAGATCCGTTTTCATTTATTGAGAAAAAGAGGAAAATTGAAAGTCCCATAATAGAATTGAGATTTCATTGTCAGATATGCTATACTAGAGTCACCGAAAGTGGAGGTTCGAAGGCTGGTCAACTTTGCCGCCTGTGTTGGTTTGTGACAAGCAAAGAAGAAACGAAATAAGAATGAGCTAAATGATTCAATGAGTTTTGATGAGTTGATTTCAGCCATTCTCTTTCTCTTTTTTCTTCTTTTTTCCAATTTATTTTTGGATTCATATATCATCGATCTCAATTAATTTGGATTAAATATATTGTTGGTGTTCATCTTGATCTCAGCCATTCATTTCAATGCTATTGTAAGTTTGAGAGTGTATAAGCGACAAAATGAATTCATGGATAACTTGTAATTTAATTTGAAGTGCACATTTAATTCAATGGACTTTCTTTGGATACTCTAATTATTTTGGATGAGAGAGGACCCGAATCTGACATTGAAAATTAAAAGAACAAATTATAGCAACATCCCATACCTTTTACATGGGAGGTGAAAGTAATAGTTAAAAATGTAAAGATACTTGTGTAATTACACAAAGTCTCCGCAATATTGTTGTAATTTACTCAAATTAATATTTGTCAACCTAATAGTAATAAGGAGTTCCTGAGAAGATTCTATATAGACAACAAAACGTACACGTCATTCATAGGTAGGCATTTCTTAATGATCTTTCATGTATAATGTGCATTTCAAAATACAAAATGTATAATTAAAAATTTATCAATTAAAATCATAATAAATTAAAAAATTATTAAAATTTCAACTGAATTCAATTTCCACTCCATGATAACTATTATATGCTTTAAAATACACATTTTATTTTAAAAGGACTAAATTTGTTAACATAAGCTTGAGCACTCAAACCGAAATAAATTCAGAGTATACAGATAATAAAAAGTGTGCAAAATATGTTTAATTAAAAACTAAATTTCAACTTCTTGATTTAGTACATTCAAACATTTTAATATTAAAATTGTTTTGATAGCTCCCCTACATCACACACCAGTTCAGTTACTTTTCTAAATTACCACTTTCTTTTGTCCCTTTCATCCTTTTTATTTCAATGACCTCCTAGAAATAATAAATATTTTGAAGCATAGCTTTACACGTTTGACAATGTTACAGGTGAGGGCACTTGTCTAGATTTTTCATTATACCCCAGCAAACAGATATACAATGTGCCTCATAAGAATCACACAATATTCTCAAGCTTAAAACAAACAATTTAGTAGAGATAAGAAAAGGATTGAACAACAATAACTTACTTACATTACAAGTTATACGTAATAATACAAATATTAACTGTGCAATAACCTTCCAAATCACCCAGATGTTTAGTAATCCCAAGGCTAAATGTCTTTACATTAAAGGGGTCTTTGAAAACATCCTTCTAGCAAATTTCCTTGTTTCAATGAAACTTGTGTTTAAGGATTTGACCATGATTTATTTTGAACTTGCTGCTTCAGCATACTCTACTGGGTCCAAAGCTGGTACATTGGGCTGAATGCGTGTTTCCAGTACAAAACTTTGAACAAGTTCTGCATGCTGTTCAGACAATTCTAGTGAAGAAACCAAATGGGTTAACTGATGACAAATCCAAAACAATTCAAGTAATTTCCTGCCAAAAAACTGAACTATGAATATTACCAGGTAAAATAGTGGCAGTCATCAAGGTTGATCTTCATTGGACCTTGTCCGGGTCAAACGCCGACGCCTCCTTGGCACAGGAGATGCATCTTCACTTGCATCCCTAAATATACGTAGATCATCCTCAACGTCATTATCATGAAGACCCAATAAGTTCTCACCCCACAGATAGCGTCGACGTTCAGATGAACGACGGTGCCTTGTCCATGCACTCGAATGTGC
>CM023948.1:31143211-31184146 GCA_013407115.1 Glycine latifolia | reverse complement strand
TATGTGGATGGTCCATGCAGATAGGACATGAAACTTCATCCAATTCTTTGTGAAGAGCATGGATATCTGAATCACTACATAATCTTCTCTTAATACCAGCCATCTTCTTCACACGGTGTTAACTACTAAACATATTGAACTAATTAGAAAAGGATGCAAGTAACCAGACTATTTTTTTCTTCTTCATTTTTTCATAACAAGATAACATACAATTTTTTACATAAAGTTTAAAATAAAAGACATGGTCAGCAGTAGAAGAAATATTCTATTTAACTAAAACTAGGTATAATAAAGTCCATATGAACCACTTGAGCTTTGTCCTATTGTGAATGTATGAGCACAAGAATGCATAAACAACAGCAAGAAGGAAGGTGATAAGATTGATGGATAATACTGTTCGGACTTCTAGTTACTTCCTTTCAACCAATTTTTATGCATTCCTCTAAATTTAATTATATTTGCCCTTCCTTTCCCCCTCTCAGACATTAAAAAAGAACAAAATACAAAAGGGAAAATTTGACTTTGACTAAATCTTGTATAACATTTTCCTTTTTATTTACACACCAGTGAAGTCTATATACTATCCTTCCTGCAAAACATGATAAAAAGAAAGTAATGTTTTGATTCTATGTATGATACTGAGATTTAAATCACCAATGTATAATCTTCATCTAGGGTTTGAATATGTTGACTCTGTAGTGCATCCATTAATTTATAATTCAAAATGAAGTATATCACACTTTTTCCCTCCCCAGATGTTAATACTTTCATGGCACAAAAATCTTTATTTGCTCGACGATATAGAAATCAATATACAAGAAATGTAAAAAGTAAAAAAAAAAAAAAAAAAAAAAACAAAAAACTGATAAGCAGAACAGACTGTTGACAACACAAAATGTACCATTAACCAAATTATTAGGTTGCCCAATTGCATCATTTGAATTATAGATTTAAACAAGGTGCTATTACTTCTTCATACTTCCGGGTAGACATGAATATAACATCATCTTGGATTCAAAACTGACCATTTGACTAGGATATCAAATCATCACTCAATCTAATGGCACCTACGTCAACATATTCTTTAAACTAAAAGACCTATACTAGAATGGTGTCATTGCATAACATTGAACTAAAACTAATTCAATTAGAAATGGACTATGACAATCAATCTTATCTGCTGAAACTACACTTTGTATATTTACCAAAGTCTGAACATGAGATACCAAAACATTATAACTTTCAATGTAATGGCACTTTGCTTTAGTGACTACCAATCTACTACTTGTTGAATCCAATCCCAAAAGAAAATTTATCATATGGTAAAATACAGTTAAAACAAAGACTTTCTGGCCCAGTTCAAAATCCAGATTTCTTGTAGAAGAAAATTAGGTCTCTTCATTGTAATATCCAGCTTTTCTCATAGAAGAAAACTAGGTATCCATAAAAAAACAGTCTTAACTGATAAATATGACTAGCAAAATTTTACCAATGGAAAAAAATGAAAAAGGAGATCCATACAAGACAAGAAATTAAATAGTTCAAACAAAGATTTAGTGTGGGCAATGAAAAAGGCATTTTTCAGAACGTAAATAAAGGACAACAGGGTAACAATATGCTGCATTGTTTGCTTATAAACTTACCAAGGCAATAAGCTCTAGCAATATTCCCTACTGGAGGCTTCTGAGTCTCAGTTTGTAATTATAGGAACTTTAGTTGACTTCACAAAAGAATCAGAGGGCAATCACTCATGCAATGCTCCAACATAGGTTAAAATAATGAATCAATCTATACTACAATCTGGAACAAATGTATAACTAACGAACACTTCTGTACAACAGAATCACCAACAAGCCCCAAAATCTGCGGGTACACCACCAAAAAAGGAAGAAAAAGACTATGTTTAGCAACACAAGATCTCAATTAAATAAATTTCACAATCAATTAAATTTAAAATCTAGGAATCAGCAGTTAGAAATACAACCCTATAAACAGAGAAATAAGGTCACTTCAATCAAACTGATTCATCAATACAACACTATACTTTGAATAAGATGATATTGGGGGAGTTTTCTATTCTAACATGTTCATTGGTGAATCACTTAATATGCTAGATCACAAGTCACAACATGGATTCTGTTATCTAGGCTAATCAAAGAATCCAATTTAAATTGTTTTGCATCTTAGATCATGCAAAGGAATGGCTGTCTGCAATAGTGTAATTCAACCTAGGGACTTAAATGAACATTAAGAAGGTATGCAAGATAGTAAATAAAAAACAAAAGGACTTAATCCAATCACCAAATCAAACAAAAAAAGTTAGCAGCATTGGAATGAAGAAATAAAAAGGAAGCCCATAAAAAAATTGGGGATAAACTACGTTCCAATTTACAAAACCCAATTAAATCCCAAGGGAAGACATACATGACAGGCACAAACCCCAGATCAACATCCAATCACTATACCAATTCAAAAGAAACCCTGAACCTAACCCCCAAATTCAAACCCTGAAAAAAATTCAACCACCATAAAATTCTTGAATTTTCAACATAATCACCAAATTGAAAGAGAAAGATCAAACCCAATTAGGATCCAGAAAGATAAATTGCAGAAACTAATAAGGAAAAATAAATTCTTCAGCAGAACAAAAGGTGGGGATTTACAAAAAAGGGTTGATTTTTATTTTTTTATTTTTTTCCTTCTTCTTCTGGGGTTGGTCTATGCAGGAGATCCCAAAGGAAGCAGAGAAGAAACAAGACACGGAAGAAAATGGAATTCCAAAAAATGAAGGCTTTATTATTTATCATATATCTATATATAATATAATAGAATTGGGACAAACAACGATGAAAATGCAGCGTGCACCTATCAACAAGGATATTGATTCACGGGTCCAAACACATTGGGCTAAATCGTGGTTTTAAATACTTAGCGTACATGAATACGTATAATACGGGTAAGATACATGTGCATGTGTTCCATTTTTTAATACTAGTAAAAATTTTAGCCAGAAACATACAATTTGAATTTTTAATTTTTATAAGATGAGAAGAATGATAACAATTTTTTGCATTTGCATTTTATGTGAATATGAGAGGTTAGACCGCATAACTTTTGTTTTGACGTGAGATTCTGATGTAAGAATGTGAGAAGAAAATGCAATAACAAACATTATTAGTCTAGTAGACTAACAGAAGTAAAAATACTTTGAACTATGGTTTAAAAAACTCTCTAACTTGAAACTAAATATATTAAAAAGAAAAATATTTTAATTATTATCAAGAGGAGATAAGTTTTACTATTATTTTATTTTTAACAATGCCTTATCTATTTAAGATCTAAGTTAGTCTTTCTCATTTACTAAAATTTTTAAGTCCAACCTTTTTAAAAAACTTGTTTAGTTAAAAAGGTTAGACCATATGTCTTAATAAAATTCTATTAGGTTCTTTGGGTTGACCAATTTAATAACAATATTTTTAATAAAAATATTATTATTAATATGATATACAATATTATAATTATTTTATTTAAATTATAAAATTATTTGAATAGTTTAATGATTTGAATAATGTTTAATTAATATTCGAAAGAGGTTAATTCTTATAAGTATAGATGGATAGTAGAATAATTACTCTTTTCTTTTGGTGAGACTTAAAAGACTTCCCTAATATGTTACATCTAATGTTATAGACAAGTTTTGCTATATCTTGTTTAAAATTATCTTATTATTTTTATGAAAATCTTTGATTTTTGTTAAAAATAATATTTTTTACATATGTTAATATAAAACAGGTTTTTAAATGAGCTAATATGGGCCAAACAGACTTACACAAGTATCAAGTTTAGACTTAAAAATAGACTTATGATGGATATTAAATTTAAATTTGGACTCATAAAAATATAAAATAAATCAAATCAAACTTAAATAGGACTTGATCCAACTTAATCCATTGTCAAACCGTAAATTTGCAAGCCATTTCATAGATAATATAAAGTCTTACGGGACTTTTTTTATGAATCCTAAATAGAACTTTTAATAATACAACAGTTACCTTGAAATCATATTCACGGAAATAGGTGATGTAAATAAGCTTTCTGTAAGCTGTAAAAATCCCCCTCTATTAACTATTAAAAACAGCCCATTTTAAATTTTATTCTATGAAAATAAATTACATATTTCTTAAGTTTTTTTTATATAAAAAGTGTTTCACCCAACTTCTCCTTTTAAAGAGAGTATAAGTTCAAAATAGGCAACCTTAGTCAAACAAGCTTTATATATTTACATGAATACACATATCACAATCACAAACTATCCATTATATCAAATAGCAAGAAGCATATATGTTTATCCCTTTTTTTTTTCATAAAAGAACTGTAATTAAATATATTCATATATTTATACAAAATAAAACTGTTAAAGTTGTTATCATGATTATATTATAACCGTTTGGTTTTATTGTAACTTCTTTATCTTGTAGAACTAAATAGAGAATTTCTACTTAGTGGAAATTAAGATTGCCTGCTCTATATTATCTTGTAGTAATCATTATTATTATTAGATTATGCATGCATAGGGAGCTTGTAGAAGGTTTAGCGAGCTTGAAGTCCTAGGAGAGTATAGTTCCTCTTGCAAGAGAATTTAAATTTTTTTAATCTAAAATTCATTGTTTAAATGTTTTTATATAAATAATTTATATTTTTGGAATTTTAAAACATAATTTTAAATAACTAAAAATGTGAAAATTTAATTTCCTTCTCAAATGTGAGAAATTGAAATTCTCTTCTTCTATAGAAGTTTCCACTGCACCAATCTCTACTCCCTCTCCATCGTCGCCGAGTACTCCGACCTTCGCTACTTCCACGACACCCACCTCACGCGCCTCTTCGTGCAGGAGGTCATCACAATAGTGGTCCAGGCCAAGCCCTTCCCCGTCGACCACCTCAACGGGATTTACCTTATCCTCATTGCCGAAGAGGTCACCATGGAAGACTTCTACCGTGCCATTTGCGGCTTCCACTACTTCACCTTCCCATTGAAGGTGGGCTACACGCTCCCTTACGCGTGGGTGGGGAACTCCGAAAAACAGTGCCCTGAGGGTTGCGCTTATCCCTTCGCCGTCCTCGGGTAAATGGACAGTGGCGGTCTCGACCACCTCATGCTGTCGAACGGCGACGTCGGGGTGGACGACATGGTGAACGTGATTGAGCATGAGCGGGCAGAGCTCTCGTCGAACCGGCCCGCTTGTGAACTCGTGGTATGTCGGCGAGGACCCCACCGTGCCCACTGAGATCGGAGATTTGTGCAAGGGCTTGTACGGAACGGGTGGTAGCGACGTCTATGGTTTGGAGTCCCAAGTTGAAGGCCTGTGATGGTCCCAATGCTTTGGATTGAGTTCCTTCATACGTTGTTACATACATTAGCTGAAGATGCTAGTGTTACTCTTTTTTTTTTCCTTTTTACCCTATGTATCATACCTAATGATGCTGTATCATTTTTTTTATTTCTTTACTTGACGAAATTCATTTTTATTTATTATTATTTTCTCGATGCCTTATGCTATTTTTGATTTGAATCACTGAGCTGATTCATAATCACAAAAATTCCAATTATCTTATATGAGTGAAGGTTTTTTTTTATGTCATTTTGTAATAAAAAAGTACTACAATTATTTATCATATACAAATTTTTGAAAATGAAGAAAATTCAATTTCCTTATCCAATCAAACACAAAATTTTGAAGATAAAAAAATTTAATTTCTTTATCCAAATACAAAATTTTGGAAATGAAAGAATATCAATTGAAGCATTTGAAATTCTTAGAATTTAAAATTCTTTAAAATTTTAAATTGTCTTATCCAAACAGATTCTAAATGTTTTTTTTAAGTAATTTTGTTTGAATTTGTGAGACAAAAATATTGTATCTTAGTAACTTTTATCTGAATTTTATTTATGAGATTGAATTTAGTTTGGTTTGGAATTATGAGATTGCAACATTTATAAGTTTAGTTTTTAATTGAAGAATTTGATTAATATAATTATGTAGAATAATTGAATAGTTTTAATTTTAACATTTAAACTAATTTTAGAAAATTGCTAGAATATATAAAAAAAATTATAGTCAAACTATATTTTAATTTTTTTAGTAAATATCCATAGATATATCTGTGAACAATATTAAATAAAAGTAGTAAGTGTTTACCAAAATTATTATCATCTTCTAATAATATTTTAATGATCATTTTACACTATCAAGCATGAATTATTTACTCTTATAATTAATAACAACATTGTAAATCACACACACTAACAATTTATAAATTTCCCACTAAAGTATCCAATTTCAAACAGAACCTTGATTTTCCCATTGCCTCTATATTATATTGTAGTAGTCATTATTATTATTATTAGATTATTACAGCTAGACGGCTATATATTATTTTAACTACTTTTTCTTATCTTATAACTTTCCCGCTCATTTTTTTCTATATTCTCTTATCAATTTCAAGCACAACCTTGAAATTGAAAAACCTAAATTTCACCTTTCCTTCTGTTGGCGATTCCTTCATCTCCATTCTTCTCATCAATAAAGGATCAGGCACTGATGGAAACAACAGAACATCCTCGGAAAAAACTCATTATAAAGATTTACTTTCCGTGGCAACGTGAGCAGCGTTATTGTACGGCAAGATGGGTTAACGTTGAAAATCCATCAGAATCTTCTGTTGCTGATTCACAAATTTCAAGAACTAAATCTGAGGTGTGTGACTTGAACAAAAAGAAGGAGGGCATTGTGCGTGCAGAGGGCAATAAAAGAGATAAGAAGCGAAAGCTGGTTTACTCTCCACGTTCTGAGAAACCTGAAGCACCCTCTGATGAGAAGAGGAGGAAAGTGAGTTCTTCAAACCTATTATCAAGAACTACAAGGTCCAAGGAGGAGCGTAGTAGGTTGAAGAATAAGGAGGATAATGTGCGTGTAGAGTGCAAAAATAAGCGAAAGGCGGTGCAAGAGCACGTGATGGTGATGGACCGTTGCAAGAAGATGCAGTGTTGGGCTATGTTGAAGCGTTTGATGGTAGGAAAGGATGCTTGGGCTATAAAAAGGGATATTCTTGATCCTAAGATTTTGTGCGTTCTTGATAAGTATGAAGCCATGAGAAAGCCAAAGGGTTTGGAGGATATTGAGTCAAAGTTGAAGAATTGGGGTTACTCGGAAGCTGATGAATTTGTGGATGATGTGAGGCTTGTTTTGTCTTATGCTTTGCAATACCCTCCAAGGAGTGAGGTCCACAGAACTGCAACAAGGATCAGCGAGGGTTTTGAGATCAGTTGGAAAACTATGAAGGAGAAGTGGATGAGCGAGGAAAGAGAAGGGAAGAAGATTTGTAAGAGGGAACACCATGTGAATTAATGCTGATTCAAAATAGCTTTTCACTCAAGAAAGCTATGCCAAAAGGGTCAGTATGTGCAAGAAAGAGAGCAACGTGCGTGCATGCTTGGTGATCAAAGGAAGGAGAAAGAAGCCCAAATCAATGTTTTGGACATGACATCCCTCTTCAACCGTTTCATTTTAGTTACCAGTTTAGTTATATATGCTCATGTAATTAATTAGAAGTCTCTCCTATGCTACTTATTTTGCGACTCAGTTTTTTCTTAATGATATTCAGTACATTTCAATTCTGTGTCAATATTTTCTTCTTGTTATGCTTCTGTTGTTTTTAAGTTTATTCAGGGTTGAAATTAGGTAGAGATAAATGAAATTAGGTTGCAGCAAATAATGATGATGGATCGTTGCAAGAAGATGCAATGTTGGGCGATGTTGAAGCATGAGTTAACACTGAAAGCCCATCAGAATCTTCTGTTGCTGATTGACGAATAAGAAGGAGGGCACTGTGCGTGTAGAGTTCAAGAAACGAAAGCTCGTTCATTCTCCACGTTCTGAAAAGCCTGAAAGCATCCTCTGATCGGAAGAGGAGGAAGATGAGTTCTTCAAACCCATTATCAGAAGATTCAAAGAATTATGTACTGGGTCCAAGGATGTTGTGCGTGTAGACTGCAAAAAGAAGCGAAAGCTGCAGCAGATAATGATGATGGACCGTTGCAAGAAGATGCAGTGTTGGGCTATGCTGAAGTGTTTGATGGTAGGAAGCGATGCGTGAGCTTTAAAAAAGGATGTTCTTGATCCTAAGGTTATGTGCGTTCTTGATAGGTCTGAAGCCATGAGAAAGCCAAAGGGTTTGGATGAGATTGAGTCAAAATTGAAGAATTTTGTAGATGATGTGAGGCTTGTGTTGTCTTATGCTTTGCAGTACCCCAAAGGAGTGAGGTTCACAGAACTGCAACGAGGATCACTTGGAAAACTATGAAGGAGAAGTGGATGCGTGAGGAAGGAGATCAGACGAACAAGATTTGCAAGTCACAAGGAGTTATCTCACAAAAAGGAGCAATCTTCTGATTTGTTGATTCTAAAATAGCTTCTCAGCATTGGTGTGCGAAAGGAAGCAACATGATTCTCATAGTAAGGTTACTTCTCAAATCAAATAAGAAAGTTCTATATTTTACCATTTTTATGTTAAATTTGTTGTGTTTCCTATATCCTTCCTTTTCTTGACATGACTTTAATTATTATTGGCAATAAAGCAACACATATTACTATTATTAATGACTGTTATTTGAGTTTCATTGTTAAAGAACAAATTATTAATTGAATCAAGCCCTTATGGAAAACTCGTTTTAGAAGATATTATTTTTTTATATAGTGATAGTTATTAATTGTTAGTATTTTACTGACGACATAATTAAATCTATTTTCTTTTTTCTTTTTATTATGAAACCAACCTTATAATTCTTTTTAAAAGATAATGTAATTAATTATAATTATTGACAAGAAAATCAACCTTTAATATTATGCTTACATATACATCAAACCATCCAAGTGTTGAAATATTAACTTAATTTTCATGTATCACAACGATTTTTGTTACTGCTCTTGCATGACAATGATTATATATATATATATATATATATATATTAATCTTAAGGAATCCAATCCCAAATTATTCATAGATATATAAATGAAAAGTATCTGATGCATGAGTTTTATGGTTTTATTTCTTCCAAAGTGAGTAAGTCTTAATCATAAGTAATTGATTTATTATTTATGCTCATGTAATTATTCAGAAATTCTCCTTTGGTACTTATTTTGCGACTCGGTTTTTTTCTTAATGATATTCAATACATTTCAATTTTGTGTCAATATTTTGTTGTTGTTATGCTTATGTTGTTTTTAAGTTGATTCAGGGTTGAAATTAGGTAGAGATAAATGAAATCGAAGAAAAAGGATTGTATGGTTAAAAAAGATCTCTAGTAGGGAAAAGAAATTTGGATAATATATTGTTAATTTTGGGGGTTAAATAATTTAATGACATAAAGATCAGATACCGGTAGAGTATGGGTGAAGTGGGTTGTGCCACCCATCAGGGTCCTATGGTTTAAAAAGCTATCTAACTTGGAACTAAATACATCAAAAGGAAAAATACTTCAAATATTATTGATATTGAGGAGATAAGTTTTACTATTATCTCATTTTTAACAATGCAAGTAGGTGTAAATTTAAAAAACTTGTTTAGTTGAAAAGGTTAGGCCATGGCCCTTAATAAAAACCTGTTAGGTTCTATGGGTTGACCAATTTAGTAATAATATTTTTAATAACAAATATTATTATTAATATAATATATAGTATTATAATTATTTTATTTAAATTACAAAATAATTTAATTTCACTTTTCATAGCGTTTTCTAAACAAATTAAGGGACTGTATACAAAATAAAAAACTTACTAGGAGCCAAAATGTTTTAAAATATATTAGGGACAAAAAACCAAATTCAAGAAATTATTAAAGACCAAAAGCATATTTAAGGTTAAAATTAAATAGATAATGATAGAAATATATATATATATATATATATATATCCCATTGAATAATTTTCTCTTTATTAATTAATCTAACATCGAACTTCTTCCACCATTTTATTTTTATTTGTCTTGAAAGAAAGTATAAGTTCGTTTCATTATCTGCTCTCTCATAAGTATAGGTCCAACTCATTATTCATGTTATTCCTTGTGAAGCTATCAAGGAAAGAAACCTGTATCCATCTACAAACGTAGTATTGTTCTTGAAGAATTGATATATCTCATCTACTTCTGGAGGAAAAACTTCTCTCATAAGACCAAAATTATAGAACTATTTTATGAACCATTTGGGAAACTTTAATGATATTCCTTTCTTGAACCATATAAACCAAGAATGTTTATCTGGCTTTAGATATAAGACGTTATTCCATGCGGTCATGTAATCATAGTAACTATATTCTTGAGGGACAAAGGTTCTGAAAAATTTCTTAGTCTGGTGTAAAGGTTGTCCCCAATCAATATCGGATATTACATTAAGAATCTTGATTTTTAAGAATTGAACAACTCCATTGTTATCTTCATTATGGACTAATTCTATTAAATCTGTATCGACAAGGATATATTCATAGAAATATATATATATATATATATATATATATATTTTTTTTTTTTCTATGAATATATCCCATTGCGGTGTGATAGAAAATCATGGAAAGTTTGCAATGTAAAACTGCACCAAGCATTTGACCGATAGGCATCAAAGCACTTTCAAATTTTTTCATTCTTTTTGTTTCTTGGCTTAAGATGTGAGATTTTTGAATGGGAGTTATGACAGATTACATCTAATGCAAATATGATTTAATGCAATATTATATGGTTACAATGACGACAATTAGTGTTTCAATCACAATTTAAAATCTTAAATTTAGAATTTCAATGTCATGTCTTAATCAATTTTATTTTGCAATATTACAGAATAGAAATGTTGGATTTACATCCTATGAGCTCACAAGATCTTATGCATGGCTGGAGGTAAAACATCCTCTTAAACGAGGAAGATGGTTTCAATTTTTAACACTCTTGGTTTCTATTAGAGAAAATAAATCCAGCTGAAACATGTAAAGATATCATGATCGATTATCAATATGTCTAACATATATTCTTGTAATTTATATGTTGAGTGAGAATATGATTGTTTGGAATTATGTCAAATAAATGAATCCGTAATTTTATTATAAGTGCGTAGAATGCACATCATCCGCAATTCAAGGTCTTGTCTTGTCCACACAACGATATTCATCGCATAGAAGGAAGGAAATAGAAACTTGTATCGCTAAGGCAGCAAATTATATTGAAAGCATACAGTTAGCTGATGGATCATGGTTTGTTCTATTTGTCCACAAACTCACGTCTTTTAATACATGTCATCCATGCAAACTAGCTAATTCAAGAATTTAGGCAATACAAATTTCCAAATAGAAAACATTAACTAAGAGAGCTTCATTGATTTAATTATGTGTTGGATAAATTCAAAAGATCAACATTTTTAATTGCCAGTGATGATACGAAAGTGTTCAATAGAAAAAAGCATTGAAAAAATAATTCACATATTCTTTCTTGCAAATTTTTCGAGACTATTACTAGTGTTGGAATTGAGTAAATTGTTTTTTTGATAATGTAAAGGTGAGATATATAAGTATTTGTAATTAATTAACTAGGTATGGATCATGGGGAATTTGCTATATCTACGGAACATGGTTTGGAACAAAAGGGCTCATAGATGCTGGTAAGAGTTACCAAGATAGCCAAAGCATTAGAAGAACAACTTAAGGTTAAGAACAAAATCACAATGCTTAATTCAACAACAATGATCTCAATACTGCAATTATACAAGGCTTCAACATTGCAAATGCTCATTTCCTGTTCCACCGCAGTCACCCCCAAAACCCTACAATAGCAATGCAATCATTGTCTCCATGAACAACAATAACAAACCCTCCACCACAAACAAAAATGTGAACAGAAACATAATCTCATTGAGGACTTGCAATCGTAAGCAAAGTTTATGTGTGTTGTAACCGACAGTGACCCATCTCCTCCACGCACAGCGGTGCCCCTCTTCGAAACATGCACATTCTCATTTTTCTCCTTTTGGTCCAATCTCACCCCTCACTTGTGCATGACTATTTACTCATAGTTGTGTGGTCAAAATAAGAAACTCCTATTCATAGTGATGACAGGCGTCAACCTCCTTAATGAATTGCCGATGCATGATTTTTCTTTGGGGGGGGGGGGGGGGGGAGATGGCGAGAGTAAGAGAGATTTGTAACAGTAAGAGGCTAAAAAGGAGGGAGAAAACGAAAAGGGTAAATCTGCAACGAAGTTGAGAGGTGGATGAAGAAGGAGAGAAGTAAGAAAAAAGAAGAAAAAAAAAGAAAAGTTTGACAAATACCTAACGGTTGTGGAGTGGCCGTGGATAGCTTTCGCACCCTAGTCTCCGTCGTTTAACAAATACCTAAAATGATCTTCAGTAGGAAATCACAAGAGTCTTTAACAAGCATTGTACTATAAGTTAGTCTGCATATAGAAATATCTTTTCTATATGGGCCCTTGGAGAATATCAAAGTGGCATACTACTTTGTCCTAGAAAAGGGTCAAGAGTAATAGCATAATCATGTAAAAAAATCCTAAGTTTTATTTTTATTCTTTTGCATATCATTTACATTTATCTTCCATTTAGATGCTCATCTACCTTGTTGACTACAAAACTGCCAACAAAGGAGGCAAGAGAAATGCATAAAACTAGAAAATTTCTATTACATAAAGCACTGATGAAGAATGTAAATTGTAATTTGACTAATACAAATATAAGTTACAAAAATTGCTTTAGTATGATAAGTATACCATGCTAAATCATGTTACAAGAATTCCTCGTTTCAATGACCCTCAAAAACTTGACAATGATAATACAAATGTTAAAATATATTTTTCATCCATGTAAAGTCACCAAAAATATGAATTTCATCCCTACAAAAATTTACGTCAATTTTTTTGACCTTGCAATATTGAAATATACTATTTTTTTGCTCAAAGTTAGGGTCGATCACTCCCTTACAATTTCTAAGGTTAAACACCCCCCCCCCCCCAAAATTGCAAAAAAACTTCCACAAATTTCTAAATGCCCATTCCTTCACCTTCAAAACCTTCAACATCTCCCTAACTTTTGGTTTAAATGCAAAATCAAGTTCATTGATTAGTCTCACATCTATGCCTATTGGGATAGATAGTTAAAAAAACCATAAAAATTAAATCCATATTCTTGCAAAGAACTTTAACTATTGAATTTTATTTATAAATGGCATACACAACTACAAAATGCATCAATAAAGGCTCAAAAGTTCCTTGAATATAGCTCTTCATTTTTGAGTTGATCGATCCAATAGAACAACTCAAAAGGTAAAGACGTATCGTTAATTTGTTCATACTCGTTCCAAGTTTGAAGTACCATTTGTACAAATAAGAATCCCCCGTCACATGATTTGTTCAAAGCTTTATATCTTTCACTTGCACACACCATAGCTCCCGACAACAGTAAAGGCTCAAAAGATTCTTGAATACAACTCTTCATTTTTGAGCTGAAAGCTTTATATCCTTCACTTGCACACACCATAGCTCCCATTAAATATGTCCATGCACCTCCTTCAAGCTCGCACATGCGATTCACCTTCAAATGTTGCTCTGATCCTAATTTCTCTCGCTATCATTGACATTCAACAACCTTTACCCCCAAATTTGGTGGTTCATTTTACATCTCCCTCATCCTCTGCTTCCCTCCCAACTTCCAGTACTAGCTCAACACTAAGGCATGCCGCAACTACAACATTTGTCACTTCGCCTATGAGGACGTCATCATTGTCCCACCCAAAACAAGGTTGTACCAGCACCCAGCCCCATTACCTTCGTGCTGCCATCATCCACCTCTTTTATGTTTCAGGATTTGGCTCCTTCCAGGTGATCTATTCATGGAGGTAAGGGCTAGGATTTTTGCGATTAGATCTTGCTTGAATGAGAAGCCCAAGGTTTAAGGATTTTGAAGTTTAGAAGCATAATTTGATGTTGGAGATAAAGTGTTGTTTTTGTGCATTGTGGTCAACAATGAAGCTCGATTTTTAACCCTCCAGAAATTGCATTTAAAATTTAAATTAACAAATAAATGCCACATAGGTTTAGAGTCATCCAAACCTTGATCCGTACATAAAAGTAATAGAAACGAAAAAACAGATGAAAATTTTTGCATGGACCAAATCCTAAGTTTGGTAATTTTAAAGGATGTAAAACATATTTTAGCCTAATACAAAACCTTATCCACCAGCTTTTAACAAATTTGCTGCCCTACTTTTCTATCATTCCAATGAATAGAAGTCCAAAACAAATACAGACCTCACAAGTTGCCTTTGCTATCACTCGAGGGTTGCAAGTTGAGGTTTGTAACCTAAATTTGGGAATTGCTAAGAAAGGCAACCACACACCTCGTACTTTGAAATAATTTATCTACCCTATGCCATACCATGCAGTGAATATCTAGAAGCTTCCTTGCCTTTTCTTGTAAGCATGACTGCTGACGAATTGTCTCACCATGGATCTGGCAAGAAGAAATATTTTAAGCATGCAATCAGCAAAAAAGAAAATCACATTCATTTGAACTCAACAAACAGTCAAATTGGCCAAAACAAAGAAGTCCCTAACCTTCAAAAATAGCCTGATGACAGCTTGTAGAAACTCAAAATTATTTCTGCAGGAAAGCTCGTAAATAAAATAATCCAGAAGCCATTCAATGGATACCAACTCAGGTCTCTTCTCTGCTTCTTGCTGATCATCATCATCATCATCAATGATCTGAAACATTCGAAGCTCCATATCCAGAGTTGACGGAGATAATCCTTTGATATAATCAGTAAATGCTGCATCTGCAATATGGAATGTTAAATACTAGAAATGTTCAGAGAAAAAATAAATTATAATTAATTGGCCACAATCAACATACAAGATGCACCTAAAAATAAAATAGTTGGACTCTTACAATTGCCTGTCTCTTTTGAACATTGGAGAAGATACAGAAAACGTGATTGTGGCATATTTAATCTTGTCTTCATTTGTTTTCCATCATCTGTTCCATCGTTCTCCTTTAATGATAACTTACCAGACTCAAACAATATTTCCCCAGAGAGGGATGGAACCGAAGGCAAGAAGAATGGAGCTTTTTCAGGCTTTTTTGGAGGCTCAGTAGGCTTATTGCGAACCTGGAATTCAGAGTTTGTAATTCAACAGAATAAACTACATCACATTTATGAGCATGACAGAGACTAGAAATGAAAATTAAGAAAATAAAGGGGATGTTTGGTTTGGAAAAAAGTTGTTTTTACTTTTAATTACAACAAAAGCTATCTTGTTTTCATTTTGTTTCTATTTTTGGCCGAAAATAGTAAAAACAACTTTTTATTGTTCCATGATTCTTATGTACTTTTGAAAGTGGGAAACAGTGAAAACAAGGTGACATTTTTTTAATTAAAAGTAAAAACAGAAAACATTTTCTCAAACCAAATGGCCCCTAAGGATTCACACAAAAGTTCATATCAGAGAAGGAATACTGCTGAGGAGTGAAGACCTTTATAATGTCCAAGTTGATTAAGTTCTGCCACTGGCTCTTAGGCAGCAATGAAAGTGTAACTAATTCAGGTATTTGCTTATCTTGAGTTGGAAAATACAGAGCATCTTTAGGTTGAGATGCATTCATTGGCTCATCATAATGCTCATCTCGAGAATGTTCTGCAGAAGAGATAGACGGCAATTCGACACTCACAACCTCTTTTCCACTTGCGTATGAATCGACATTTGAAGTACTAGAGAACATTGCCTGGTTTACCCTGATAAGATTTCTCACTATCAAAAATGGTTTCTTATCAACACACTCAACTTTATTCTGCAATTAATATAGCGATTCCTCCATTCAATGTCATTAAATCACACATGTAACAATTTTCCCATTCAGTATTTTTTGTATCTTGCATAAATTTAATAAAACCAGTCATTAAATCACCATGTAACAATTAATTTACACACCCAAACCCACAAAAGGATAATCTATCAGATGCAATAAACATTTGGAAAAGTAGAAAACGTTATCCACAAAATTATATTCTAAGAACCAAGAAAATAAATTTGGAAACTCACCACAGGTATATTCCATTTTGATCAACATGGGTAGTTGCTAATATATCCATGTTTGGGGACAAGGATAATGCTGTGATAGGTACATCAACATGTATTGCATCTATCTGTCTTGCTAAGATTACATCCCAAATTCTAAGACTTCCATCCATACTAGATGACAGTAGCCACTTCCCATCCTCACTGAAGCACAAGTCTGTTATACGATCAGTGTGACCTTCAAATTTACGAACAAGTCTAAGAGCCACGACATCAAATAATTGAATTGTTAAATCATCTGCTACTGTAGCCAGGAGACCTGAAAATCAATAAAACTCTACAATCACTTCATGACCCAGGAGTTTGAATTATACAGTAGGAATTTCTTTCATCATACATGATTTTTTTTAATAAAACTAAAGAATTAGGATTTAGGAATACACAAACACATGGTTAATGGAATATGAAAAGTAATAAAAATTCAATTTACCATTATAACGATGGTAAACAATCTTAACAACAGAACAACCAACATCCCATCTGGTTTTAAGATCACGTTCTTTGAAATTCCAAACCTGCAATTAAATATATTATATACGAGTATTTCCAGTATAATGTAGCTATGCTAACGAAAGTGATTATCATTTCTCTTTATTAGCTTAACAAGTGGAAACTACAGTATCTTCTAACAGCAAATATGAACCTTTATATCTCCTTCGTATCCAGCACTTATCATGAGAGTATTTGTCGAGTCACAAGCAACTCCAACTACTTCACCATCATGAGCACAACTTCTAGATTCTGAAATGTCAATATAAGCACCCCTGCGAATTCCAGATTGAAGATTAAACCTTTCAATCCATCCACCTGCTGTCCCTAGAAAGACAAAATTTCCACAGGCACTGATAGCACAAGCCTGTTACCATATGAAAGCAGTAGTCAGCTAGAACCTATCCCTGTTTGTCAACATGCTTTTAAATATTGAAACCCTAACAGAAATGCTACACATTTTGTATTGTTATTATGCCACACATCCAATGGGTTTTTCATTATAAAAGGAATTTGAAGCAACAAAACAGGTACTAAAATAAGCATAACAATTTGCACATATCTTCTTTGAAAGAAATGATTGTCAGGAAACAGAAAATATTGAATGAAGTGGAATTCCTAACCTTTACAGGTGTTGGATTTTCAGGGCATGGATTCAATATATGCTCACCAAGAACAAACTTTTGAAGTCTCCAAACATATGCCTGGGCAGTATCCATATGACAAGTGACCACATTGCACCAATCACGTTCTCTAATTTCAGCTGAAGTTTTCACAAAGAGATTGAGATACTTCTGACAGCAGATTATATAATAAATTCATTGAGCAAAGAAATCTGGAAGTACAAAAACAGATAAGTGTTTATTTAATCATGAGTTTCTATTTTGGTTTCTTTCACTCAACAGCAGGTTAGAGACAATACTTGGTGATTGGCTTCTATTTGGTGTATAAAGCAAGCAGCCCTCTAAGGGGGTTTCCCTAACTGCAGAGAGATTAGGCACTATGCAGTATTTTTCCATTGATGTTTTCTCTTTTACTTTGTTATTTCTATTTTAAACCAGTTTTCTTAAGAAGAATCCTTATCCTCCAAATTCAGAGAAACTTTCTGCTCTCCGACTCAATGATTTTATTCTTAGTAAAAGGAAAAAAGAAAACAACAAGCAGTTTTAATTCCAAAATTTTGTGACAATTACTATATCTTAATTAAACTAGCCAGAAGGTAACACAAATTTTATCATTCACCACTCACGTAAGCCTATGGTTATACGATCATCAATCATCCATCAGTTCAGCTGCGCTTTTAATAAATCAAAAGAATCAATTCATATAAACATCAAGTCAATAGATAAAGTTCCATTTATAAGTTTGATCTTCAGCACAATTACACCCGAATGAGAAAATGCCAAAGAAAGAACTTACCACAATCAAATGCAATCACAGGCTTCAATTTTATTTCTTCCTCCTGTGCAACACGCATACACACAACAAAAGAGGATAAGTAGATAATTTGAATTTCAGTGTGTAAAACAAATAGCGTTCACACAAGCAGCAATTATTCAGTAATTACAACACAAATATAACTAAATGCACCATAATCATTAAATTGAATAAAGTTGGGTTACCAACTTCCAGATATTTTCAATAAAATATGAATTATTCACAAAAAAAAATAAAATCAGAGAGTAGCATATACTTCTTAATCCCCTCCCTACCCATGTTGCCATTAAACTGAAGCCCAATTGAGGCATTATCACCTGGATACATTTACAAGACTGATTGGGATAAAACCTATCAATGATCTAATAACCAGGTGTTATAGAATTAAAATAATTACAATCTCCCTTTTGCTGACATTCAAGTTTGAACATAGCATAAAAGAACCATGATGTACTGCACTCAACAAATACAAGATGTCAACATATCGTGTGCATTTGAATCTTAAGTCCGAAACATTTAAAAAGATCCATCTTTTACTCTTCTCTGACAAGTTTGCTGAAAAGTTAAGAGATAGAGTTTGCAGGTTGCTTCTAGCTTAAACATATTTTTACTAGAGACTCAACAGAAAACAAAGGAAAGCAAAACATAAAAGAACCTAGGCAACCAGAACTCCCCCTACCTAACATAAACCCCAGCAAAGTCTTTGGCAAACAGTTCCAAAAGTCTTTATGCACAGTTAAGCAACAATATGTCAGAAGAGAATAGTCATACCTTCAATTTCAATTTCTTAGCACGTTTAGAAACATGCCGTTGAGAAAGCTCCCTGCTTTGTTGATCCTATTAAAATTTCAATAAATAGATCAATGTTGTAAATGTGGGTAAAGTAACTGAGTAGATAGTACAACCAATATAATGGAGGGGAAAAATAAATATGCAAGCTAACCAGCTTAGAAAGAGCAAATGCTGGAGAATTAAAATATAACTATATACTTAATAATATCTTAATGCACATTAACCATACAAGGATAAACTAGAGAGAAGACTATTATTTTAATTCGAATTAGCAAGGAACTAGCTTTGGTTGCATCCTTGATTGTAGAGAGGCAACAATGGACTCTAGACAAGTGCTCTCATGGAGTAAATTTTCAGGATGATCTTAATAGTAAAAGAAAATTGTCTGCCCACATTGGCAATGTTGTCTATATTATTTTTTACAACAGTATCAGTAATGAAACAATTTTTTCCCCAAATAAATAGGGATAACCAACCTGAACTACAGAGAAAAGGCAAAAGGCGCGATCCTGACCTGCAGAAAGAATATGTCTTCCATTGGCATAAAACCTGCCATATAATTTGCAGGTGTGAGTAAGTAATGGCACATGCCAAATAAAAAGTGAAAAATCACAACCATTATGTAGTAAGGTCACAGTACCCAAAACAAATGCTAAATAGCTTAATCCTCCTCTCCAAAAATAAAAGGAAAGCCAACCACAAAAAAGAAATAAAGAAATATCTGAAACAAAACAATTAATACAAGAAAGCTCTATATTCCCTTAGCAAAATAGCTTTCCACAGAAGAATCCATATGCTGAACATCATAGAGAGGCCAAGAAAACAATATTATTCGAAAGCATAATTAATAATAAATAGAGATGTTCCTTTAAAATTAAAAGTCGGATCATGACTTTCTACCCAAATGCACCACAGTATAGTATTTATACAGACATTAACATGTATGTACACAACAATTGATCATAAAAAATTTCCTATATAAATTAACACCTGGAAAAAAATTATTACTTTATGCAAAGGGGAGGAGCACTATGCCCACTTCGGAAGCGCAAAAGGCGAGGATCACCATCACTTGTATCAAAAATCCACATCTGTGGAAACAAAGGCAGACAGTTTGTTACAGCATCAGAAAGTATGGGTATGTAAAAAAATTCAAAAATTAAAAGCAGACACCTTGATGAAAATTGAAAAACTATCTTCAGCCTTCACTAGCATAAATTACCTTACTTATAAAACAGAAAAAGTTGAACAGTAACACTTGTCTCTATTTAATGGAAAATTAACCAAAATGGACAACGATATAGCAAAAGCTTCAATTATGATAATAATCAGTAAAGCACATATACTCCAGTATAAAGCCATCATACTGGAAGCCAATAAACATAGCCACTCAGTAAAGATACTCTGATTAAAGAAATTCATAGTTTTCTATGAAAAAAAATTAAAGAAAAATGTTAAATTGCTAGTAATTGGTATTGTATTGAAGATATCCAAGCTTACCAGTTATGTTTCAAATATCTTAAATACACAAACAACTTCCTTCCATTTTTTTCTATAAAATTTGAACAAACAGCCATCAAAAGTTACACTCGGAATAGAATATTCTCCTAACATATAAGGTTCGTCAAAAAATTTAATCACATGTATGCATATCTGCACCTTCAAAATAATTCTTACTTTAATAGAGTTGTCTGCTGATGAACTCATTAGCACTGGTTCATTTGCAAAAAAATGTAGCGATGTGATCACACTATCATGAGCCTCTCTTACAACTGATTGGAGCCTTTTCTTTTCCAGATTCCATATGCTTATTACACCAGATGAACCTCCCGAAGCTAGAAGGGGCTGTCCATCTAAAACAGGTAAAATATACCAACCAATAAAAATATGCATGAACCACTAAATAAAATACAGAAAAACAGAAAAACTTGAAGAGAGGCAGTTCTTCAATTTAATTAATATATTCTTATTGGAAGAAGACAATAGAATAGGTTCCCTAGCAGGGAAGAGTAACACAAGGACACTCATTAAAGAAATATATTCCGTACAGCAAATAATTAAATTGATTAATACGGCAACCCCTATTTAGAACCTTACGCAGATATATTCAATTTAAGGGGGGTCAAAAGAATTCTTAGACTATGAATGATAAATTGTTGGCTCCTCAAATATCACCACAGAAACATAGTTAATTTGACTTGGAGGCTTCAAAACACATGTATTGACAATTAAATAGGCTCCTGATTCAATTTTGTGGGATGTTAACAAGGGCCAAGTAGTAACATAATATACTTAATGACTTCATTATGAGTCGATGGAAATCCTAAAAGTTATTTTTTCCATTCCAAAAAGACAAAAAAAAATGAAAAGATAAGACAAGATGAAGCTATATGTTGCTTAAAACAGACAAAAACCAAACAAATTATCTGCAAAGTAGTATAAAAACACTGCAGCAGCCAGCAAATGCAATGCATTAATGAATTTTAATATAAAGCTTCCTGCTCCTACCAGTGCTAAAAGATAAGGCGGTCACTGAACCACGTGTGGAATGTGTAAATGTAACTAACTCTTCATCATAACGAATGTTGTGAACATGAATCCTTCCATCTGCACAGCCAATTGCAACAACATCTAAGGCAGGGGATGAAACACAACAGGAGATAGGTGAATTCCATCCCTTGAACTCAAAAATCTTTTTCTTTGTGCTAATGTTCCAAAGCTGCATAGGACCTTGCTCACTCCCAACAAGAACCTGCTTACATGCTTCTCAATCATAAAGGGAACAATACAATTTCTATGAATCTTCTAAAGGGAGAAGGATGTTTACCTTATTTAGGTAAGTATCCGGATGCATTATACAGCTGGGGCTAAATTTCTCATCCAGCATGATGTGCCCAAATGGAAAAAGGTTCTCATCAATTCCCTTAAATGGCCACAAGAACATGTTGCCGCGAGCATCAACACTGACAATATGATCTCCAAACAACAGAAGAAACTTAACCTTAGCATTATGGCTGCTCCAAGTTGCAACCTAAAAAAAGTAGCCAATGTTAAAATTCCTCATATGCAACTGCAAGAGAACAAAGCAGGGGCAGCAGAGCATTATGTAGAGAACCTGGTGTGCACGCTTGAAAACAGCAATGTTGTTTCCATATGCAGCAAAAGTGTATTCGCGATAGGACGCAATAGCACTAATCTTCTTCGGCAGTTGAGGACCTTCATGGAAAATTGCAAATTTTAGTATAACCCAAAATTATTAAAAGGAGGGGGAAAAAGGAACAAGGAAAAACCAGAGTCTTACCAACGAGAACCAAATTGAGCTTTGCACACTGCGGAGAGAAAATTCCACGTCAAGGGTGAAGTTCAATTAACAAAATAATAATACTGTATCTTGAATTTAAAAAAAAAAAAAAAGGAAAGAAAGCGTGGGGTTGAGAAATTATTACTTACGTTAAAAACCTGAAACGCCTTTCCAACGCTGACAGTAAGGAAAGTTTCGGTGCCGAGCCTTTGAACCGAGAAGGGGACGCTGCTTGTGATGCATCCAATTGCTCTGTAAGGTTCAAATATACCCATTCTTCCTTTTCCTCTGTTTTCGTTGTTTGTATCGAATGAGTGAATGAATTGATGAAGATTATTTAAACTCTCACTCCCACCTCGGCGCCTACTTTGCCCTGCCTCTTCTCTTCTCCTCTCCGTATTCAGTCAGGGTTTTGGCGCTAGGGTTTTACTTTACCTAATTATTATTATTAGTTATTAGTTCAGAATGAAAACAAACACGCACCGTTTCGCTCCCTCTCTATTCAATATTAAATTGTCAAGTTTTGTACTTTATTTTTATAGATTTAATTATAAATATCATTAAGTGTTAAACTCGAATTTTTCACTATAAAATATAAAATAAAAAATTACACAAATAATATACACTAAAAATTATTTATTTAAATGATATAAATTACTGTAACTAGAATGAAATTTATTTTTCACCTATTATTTTTTTCCGTAGTTAAAAAATCGATTTTTTAAGAATCAATTTGTTAACTACCATTTTTTTAGCATACATTTAGAAATTGGTTTTTCAAATAAACCGATTTCTAAAAGTCTCTTTGTATTTTTTAACCAAATTACGAGGAATCCATTTTTTTAACTTTTTTTTATGTGTTTTATTTTTAAATTGTTTTTGTATTTTTTAAAATTTCTTTTGTGTTATTAATCATCTATATTTATGTTTTGTTTAAACTGAAAATACTATTATTTTGTATATATTGTTGTTAATTTTTTGCATATTTTTTATTTAATCATTTTTTGAAGAGTTAAAATCTTTTTCTTTTGCATATTTTTTGTTTTATCATGTTTTTATTCTTTATATCTTTATTTTGTAGTAGTTTTACCAAAAATACTATAAAGACTAACAATCCATAAAATTATAGAATATTTAGATACCGAAATTAAAAAAGGAAGAAGAGAAATGTAGAGTTAAAAGATTAAATAAACTAAAAATAATTCATAATTAATAAATAAGGAACTATCTAGAGTTGAAATCTTTGTATATAGCCTTCTTTGGTATTTATGTATAAATTTAGTCAAATGTAATCCTTGTTGCAATTGCTAATGTATTCTCAAAAGACATAAATGTATTAGCAAACCCGTTAAATAAATATGAAGATTCCACAACATATGATTGAATGGAAGTATAGAAGCTTGGACAAAATTCTAATAATTTTTTTTATTAATTTCTAATCAAAATTTGAAGTACGACAATCTGAAAAGGGAGCGTTGAAATTCATTGATTGATGATAAACATAAAAAAAAATCATTGATTGATACGAGTAAAATTGCACGCGCCAAAGGTTGTCCATATTTATTTATTATTCTATGCATATACTGTTGGTGGCCGCTGTAGTATTGGTCAACAAACTATTGAAAATCACGGTGCTTCCTTCAACTGATAGCTCCAGAATCGTATTATATTCATTCATTCATTGCATTAGTAAGACGCTATAGGAGTTTTATATTTCTAGGTGAAGATCTAATTAACTTGTTAAGTACATAATTTACCTTTCATATTTAGGTCAATAAAAATTAAACAGCTAGCAAATGCCGGAGGAGGTCATCAAATACGTTAATGCAGCAGGCAGTAGACATCAAACTGCCTCCACTCTCCCAACATATAAGAATAGCCTTAATTACTTAGCTTTTTCAAGACACTTGAGTTCAAATTTTCGTTTGTGTGAATCACACTAGGCACAATTTTTGTTATTCCTATCTTAACATTGTTAATTTCTTGGAGTTGATTCATTGAAATGGCAGTGAAACATGAAGTTGAGCATCCCAGGAAGGCATATGGATGGGCAGCTAGGGATACATCTGGTGTTCTCTCCCCTTTTTGGTTCTCTAGAAGGTTATTCATTCTTCTCTCATGCCTTACTTAAAATAGGATTTTGTTTTACTTAAAAAAATAGGAGTATAAAGTATAAATGTTCTTACCAAAATCTGGAAATTCCACGTGTAAGGTAGGCGTGACCAATGTTATAATAACCTAGGTTTAGTAATTAAAAGAAAAGGAAGAAAAGTTTAAATTTGCTAAATTCCGTCAGAAAAAGCGTTAGCGACGGATTTTGCGACGGAATTAGCGACGAATTTAGCGACGGCTGGAGTGCCACGCCTGGGGCGTGGGAGCCACGCCTGGAGCGTGGGAAGTGCTCCAGAAAGTTGATTTCCTCTGGAATTCCACGCCTGGAGCGTGGGATCCACGCCTGGAGCGTGGGAGCTCGGGCAGGGCCACTATTTAAAGCCCAAAACGCGAAAAACTGAAAGGGAAATGCTTCTTCTTCTTCCTTGAGCCCTAGACCTCCATTGTTGACCCCTTCAAGCTTCCTAGAGCCATATATATTGACCAAAACACTTCCTTATGGCCTTTGATTGTGAGGGAAACACCTTGGAAGCTTGAATCATTCACCCCTTTTATTGAGAAAACTCCTTTTGAGAGAATTTGGGAATCTCCAAAGGAAAGCTCAGAGAACTTGGGAGTGGCTGAGACCCATTGCGTGGAAAGGACACCGGAGCTCGAGAGGGTGGTCCTTGGGTCTTCCTTGCCGTTGTTGAGGTAGGAAACTCAAGTTTCTCAGCTTGATTTTGAAATTGGGGGTTCGCATGAATAGTAACCCTTTTGTGATGGGGCTAGAATTAGCTCTGGGTTCTGTAGAAGATTATGTTCAGGGGGTTGTTGTGATGATGTTAGAGCCTTCAGAAATCATTATTGATGAAGTTTGATTTTGGCTCTGAGTTATGCATGTATAGAAAAATGGTTGAATGTATGGTCATTGTGAACTCTAGAATAGATGAGAAAGTTGCTCTTAGGGTCACATGGATGTTGTTTAGGAGTTGTATTGAGTTGAAATGCAAGCTTGGCTTGGTTAAGGCTAAGGTATGGATATGCTTGTATTAGCCTGAGCGGAGTCTTAGAAGAGACTCTGGGGCCTTGGTTAGGCTGTGAATCACTTGTGAAGTGATTGGTTATGTATCCTATGAAAGGATTATAACTCCTTTCGTTTAAACGGCTTGTGACCGTCATTGATATGTTGTATGCCTATTCTTGTGTAGGACATGAGCCTGAGATCTTTGGTGGTGGTAGCCACGAGTTCGGGAGAGCCGGTATTGTGCCTAGAGCAGGTAAGCTCTTGGTTCTTGAATGTATGCCCTTTGTTGTGTTCAGCCATGCACCAAAATGAGGTGATGGTTCTGTTGTGGGCAAATGCATGTATATAGAAATTGTATATTGATGTGGTGAATAAATGGATTGTGCTTTGTTCCCGGTGATGGGAATTGATATTTATCGGCTTTATTGATGTGATTGCCTGATGAATTGTGCACTGTGCCCTGTGATGGGAATTGGCATTGTATATGTTTGAGATGCTGAAATGTGATTGGACCCAGTGATTGGGGACTTGTTATGTATGGCTATGAATGATTGACTGATGTTATACCTGTTTGAATATGAGACTGGAATGTGAATCATATGAATGAATTGTGTCCTATGGTAGTAGGATGGATGACGAGAGGTTGAGTAAGACCTGATGTGAGATGTTCCTATAACCACAGATGTAGCCTCCTCAGGCAATTGATTGTGATAGGTTGTGAGATGTTCCTGTGATATAGATGTAGCCTCCGTGAGTGGAGATGTTCCTATACACAGATGTAGCCTCACTAGATGGAGATGTACCTGTGGTATATAGACGTAGCCTCTTAACTGAGATGTTCCTATATACACAGATGAAGCCTCTGATGGAGATGTGCCTGTTACATAGATGTAGCCTCTTAACTGAGATGTTCCTATGTTTCAGATGAAGCCTCCAATAGATATGTTGATATCCAGGCAAGAGATGTTCCTAGTATATAGACGTAGCCTCCGTGAGTGGAGATGTTCCTATATACCTAGATGTAGCCTCTGCCTTGCATAATGATGTGTACCACCTGTTTGTTGACAGGCTGAGGTGAAATGATAGACATGGTACCCTGTGATAGGGGAGGAGACCCGTTTGGTATGACGATGAATGAGAAATGCTCTAATGATGAATGAGAATGTGAAGGATGATAATGTACTATTTCTATGTATTTGCCTAAAAGTGAACCAGGGGAAGGTAATACCTTCAAGGGCCCTGAGTTTACTGGGATTTTATATCTCACCCCTTGTGTGGGGCTTATGTTTTGCAGGTGAATCCTCAGCAGGAGCAGATAGATCCCAAGGCAAGAAGCCTATGCAGGGATAGTTGCTGCTTATAAACCTTAGGCTTAGATGACATGAGCTTGTGGCTCGGATGTTTTGTATTGCCTTGGTTGATTTTGTTGTACCAGAGGGGAGTTTTATGTACAGTTTTGTACTTGTACAGAAAGTTATGTATAAACACCATATTATAATGTAATCAAGAAAAACGATTCTCTCGCTTCCGTACTGCGTTTGTTTAACGCTGATAGCGCGCTTATGATATTATTAATGATAACATGTCCGGGGTGTTACAAATGTGGTCTCCAAATCTTGCACGTCAGACAAGGTGTAGACTTTGCTTAGAGGAGGAACCTGCAAAACAAAGGAAAAACATTTCGACGCTCAAGTAAGTACATCAACTTATAAGAGAATAGATGAGTGTGGGAACTCAGTATAAGATGTAGAGAAAGAATGACTTGAATAATGCATTCAAGTATTGAGTATGGAGTGAGAATTAAGTGTATTGAGTGAGTGAGATGTAATCTGGGAGGTTGTATTTATAGTGTGGAGTGTGGGCTTTGGGCCTTTATTTATTGATAATCTGTTAATAAGATAATAATAATAGATAATAGCATGCAATTATCTAATTTAAATACAAGATAATGTGTACCTTATTGATATAATGTTATTTATAGATAAATAATAGCTTGTAAATAACTTTGTTGAGATATGATAGGATAAGATGGTTGCACCTATTTGAATATCCCAATCTATTTAATATTTATAAAGATATGCACAGTAGATATTATTGTCACTTGGAGAACACTATTAAACGTAGCAGTGCATGTTGAGAGTGTTTATATGTACAATTATCCTATAATAATGACCACGTATCATTTTACTGTTTTAACTTTTGGACTATAAAATAAACTATCCAAAAATAACTCTCACCACTATACAAAGTTACAAACTACCCAAAAGAGGGTAAAGTCATTACATGATAAACACTACAACTAGAAATGTCTCACGCTAAACAACTTTGGTATAGATATAATCTTTTATATTTTAGAAATTAAATTTAGTATTACACTAAAAAAATTGCAAATTTATACACTATAAATAAGAGGTTATTGTTTATAATTACGATGCCAAACGATAGTTAATTTAAACAAAATAAGGATATCTAAAATGATCATTTTGAATCACCGGAAAAACAGGAGAGAAAGACGTGACATTTAAAGTGTTGTACTGTGGAGTATGCCACTCGGAACTTCACAAGGTGAAAAATGAATGGAGTGATTCCATCTATCCACTTGTCCCTGGGTATGATTTCTACTTTTTAATAATATTAGTGTCTCTTATGATATAGGCGTTCATGATCACAAGAGACTTTCAACTAACTAATTCAAGTCTCTTAAAAAGTATTTAATTATATTAAATTTGTTAATTATTTTATTTTTATTCTAAAATTATCTTTTTCTTTTTTATATTTTTTTACTTAATTTTTTTTATTAATATTTAGAGAAAAATAATTAATACAAAGCTTGAAGAGTCTAATTGAGTTGACGATATATATTATATAATGATTGAACAAATTACTGTCATGAGATTGTTGGAGAAGTTACAGAGGTGGGAAGCAAAGTAGACAAGTTCAAGGTTGGAGACAAGGTGGCTGTCATTCATGCCAAAACTGTGAACAATCTTGAGAATTATTGCCAACAAGGGATTCCAACATATGGTACAAAGTATGTGGATGGCACCATTACATATGGGGAATTCTCTGACTTCATGGCACCATCACTTTGTTGTCAACATTCCAAGTGCCCTACCTCTTGATGCTGCAGCTCCTCTCCTTTGTGCAGGGATCACAGTGTATGGCCCTTTGAGATATTTTGGACATGACAAACCTGGTATGCATCTAGGTGTGGTTGGCCTTGGTGGACTAGGCCATCTGGCTGTCAAGTTTGCAAAAGCCCTTGGCTTGAAGGTCACTGTCATCAGTACCTCTCCTAAAAATAAAAATGAAGCCATACAACATCTTGGAGCTGATTCCTTTGTGGTCAATAGAGACCAAGATCAAATGCAGGTGCCTATTACTAATTAATGTTAATATATATATCTTTTTATTTGACAACATGGTTTTAAAAAATGATTTGCGATTGTGATTTTGGCCATAAAGTCACAATTTTTTTAGTATCTACAACGCAATGCGACTTAGAATTAGTCTAAGGAAAAAATAACTAAAACTTTAAGACCTACCAATAAAAAATGATTTGTTATTAATTTTTTAAAACAAAAAGGGTCACATATGTAGGCTAAAATGTCCCATATGTTACTCTATTCTTTAAAATAAAAAAATTCTCTCAAATTCTATATTGTGTCCACCCTGTGTGACTCTAATTTTGGCCACTTTTGTTAACAACTTTTCACAATATCAAGAAATACAATAAAATCTTGATTGTGAAGTCGACCGTGATTGCAACTTAAAACCTTGTTTCATAGCTTTTTAAGACAATTTTGAAAAACTAATTTTGTTAACACTAATTTCTGGACTGATTTTAAGAAACTAAAAGTAGAAAGTTTTTCTTTTAAAAAAATGAAGGTTGGCATTAACAAAAACCATTAAAAAAAGATATTTTACCCGAACCAATATATGCCAAACATGCATCTACACAATAAATAGAAATGAACAACTCATAGTGTTTTTTTTTTCTTAATGAAACCTTATGATGTTCTTCTGTAACTATATATGTAGGCTGCAATGTGCACCTTGGATGGAATACAGTCCACCCTCTCATGCCCTTGATTGATCTATTGAAGTCTCATGGGAAACTAGTAACGGTTGGGGCACCAGAGAAGTCTCTGGAATTGCTACTCTCACCTTAATTATGGGTAAGAATACTAAAATATATTTATCTCAATTGAAGGCAGAGTTCACAAGGATAGAACAACCAAACACATGCATTATTTTATCTCAATTGCCTGCAAGGAAAAATATAACTTTTTTGACACCTAAAACATTTTCTCTCTCCAAATTTAATGTTTGTCAATTGCAATGAATAGTTAATCTTAACTATTAAATTTCAAGAAAATAAATAATAGAAATAAAAGTAACTCTAATAAAGTTATACTTGAGTAACTTGATCCCTCATCTCTATATATACTAGAGTGGTTTGGCTATTTAATCATAATCATGTTGGCAAGGAGCATACATAGTTTCTTCTTTTCATAACAAATAGTTCTAATAAAACACTGATGCAGAGAAATTTATTTGTGGAATTTTCACCATCATTTTTGTATGCTACTTTGTTTGTTATAAAAGGAGGATGTTTTTAGTATAGAATGCACCGTTGCATCCTTTGAAGATTAAAAGTTAAAACCAAATTATAAAGCTTAAGAGTATTATCATTATGTATTATTGGCAGGGAGACAAGGTATATCTGGTAGTTACATTGGAGGAATCAAGGAGACACAAGAAATGATTAATTTCGCTGCTGAACACAATGTTAGACCTGAAATTGAGGTAATTCCTATGGATTATGTGAACACAGCAATGGAGCGTCTCCAGAAAGCTGACGTTAAATATCGATTTGTGATTGACATTGGGAACACATTGAAGCCACATCATTAGTTTTGGGCGAGTCAGACCAGGGTAAGGGGACACTACAATAATACAAAGCACTATTAAGGACATTTCATATTTCTTGTGTGATTCTCCTAATAGATCTTTTGTTTCCATTTTTATTTTGAATAAAGGGAACTGAATACTTGCATTTAATCCATTATATATATATATTAGAAGAAACTCGTACTCCTTCAATGTTATATGTGTTGGCTTATGTTTTTTTTTTAAAAATAAATCTTAGTCCTCTAAAAATTTTAATTATTTTATAATTTTTTTGTAATTATCAATACATTAATTTGTTAAAAAATTAAATTTTCACTAAATTAATCTCTCAAATAACTAAATGGAAGACTAAATTAATGACAAAAAGAATTTTCAAACTACTATTTTAATAACCAATCTTTTGGAGAACTTATGGGATGATATATGTTCCCAGTATCACTCAAATATTTCGTGCTTCAAAAAATAAATACAAGACTTTGATTTGTCACATGATGTTGAGTTTTGCTCGTAGGCAAGCAAATCAAGGTATTCTTGCTCTTGCAAGGACGTTTAATTTCTATGTTACCCCCTCAGATTCTTTTATTGTCATCCGCGCGCATGCATTGTATTGATGTTTTGATTACCAGTGAAATGATATAAGTAAAAAGAAATACAAACAATGTTACAATTTTAACAAAAGTAAAACAATAGTAGAAAGTCAGTGATGCTAATACGTTGTCAACACAATATATTTTTTTTTTACTTTAACAACCAATCAAAATTCAAAGCAGCTTAAATGATTTTTATAAAAGTCAATAAACTTACTTACTATGTATGTGGACTTATAACTAGATGGAAGTGTAAAAATCTTTTACATTTTCATTGCATCAACTATTTACTCAATGAACACAAATTGATTTCTTCCTCTTGTGAATGATTTTGCATCAACTATTCACTAGTCTATATTGTCTTCTAACTCGATCAAGATTAGCTTCGCTTCACCTTGGTTTTTTTTCTCTGTTATGGGGTCCAGTGAAATACTACTATTGATTTTTTTTTCTTCTTTCTATCCAATTAATTTTCCATTGTACTACTATACTTCACTCATTGCTATTGACAAAGACGAATTTCTGTTGGCGTTCTTGCTAAATTTGTTCTTTAGTTTTTTAGCTATGTAGAGCCTAGCAAACGCTTCCTCCCTTTGGCGGCGGTTTGCATAGAGTATCCAGAAAACGAGACAAAGCAAGACACCAATTGAAATTAGGCCCAATCCTACATTGATAAGCTTAAGATAATGGTTCAATGGAAGACAGTGACGTGAAGTAATTTCTTTGAATGCATGCCTCACAAAATTGCAATTCTGAAGGCTAAGTAAAAGTGGAGTATAATGTTCCAATGCATAACTTTCGTTAACTACTTGTACTAACTCCAAGTAAATCTCTGGGGTCACCCTTCCAACAGTGGTGCAAACACCATATTCAGAAGTCTTGCATTCATACCTCTTCCAAACCTGTAAAAAGTTCAAATAAAGAATTTGATGAATTGCCTCTAAGTCATTGGAAGGAATAAAAATTAAAATATGAGATGACCCATAGGCCTTTACATATTAGAATTTTATATCATTGATTTATTTTTCTCTCTTTCTTTCACCTCTTCATTTATCTGTATATTTTTATTGCTTTACAACTAAATAAGATTTTTGTTCTTTTATGCTTCACAATAGTTCAGTTGCTATAATATATCTTTTTTTATATTTTTTTTTGTTTTGACTAGTTCTTTAGATCTAGATAATCTGAAGCGATGCATTGGTTATTAGTTCTTTTTTAATTAATTTATACGATGAACCAGTTTATAAATTTGTTAAATTTGAACAAAACCTAGATGCAATTTTTTTAGGTGTTTTTAGTGTTGTTCTCCAATTAAAATTGGAGTTTCATCTTGATAATCTGAATAATAAATGTTTACATTCAAAGTCAGCATACGTTCCCAACATGAAACTCTAATTCTAATTGAAAAACAACACAAAAAACATACAAGAAATCATATCTAAGTTTTGTCCAGATAAAAACTCTAACATAAATATAACAATTCAAATCTTACAAGAGTAATTTTGGTGATACCACTTCTCATCAATAACTTAAGTTAGTTCAATGACATGAAGAAATCAGAATTATGTAACACATTTATAGTTTAACTGTTAACTATTATTTCTTACTCAATCATGCTCTGCTATAGAAACACTAACAAGCCTAGGTTTAAAATGCAAGACTGCCCGTAGAACTTTTCAATCACCAAAAGGGATATGAAACTTAAAGCCAATTGTTGGACTAACCATCCGTCAACAAAAAATGCATCTTTCTAAATTCCCATGTAATATTGAGTGCATGTCATGTTTTCAATAAAAATTTTCATTTATAACTTCCTTATCAAAAAGTGATTGATCAATTTTCAAAATAGTTTTAACTTCCTGTTTCACACAAGTTCATTTCCCTCTCCAATTTCAAAAGTGAACAGAGAAAAAGTATACCAGTGAAGCATTGGCCGAGGACACTTCTTGAGGAGTACACTGGCGTTCTCGAAACTGAGAGTCAAAGGGATAGCACAAAGGTGGCATTGCAGGTCCAGATTGATTGTAATAATTCATACTACCTTGTGATGGACTTGCATCTGCAGTGTCATAGATGAACCGATTGACAATACTAACAATATTGGTAACAACTTGTTTACTCTGAAAAAGTGTCTTGTTTGTGGTTCTCTGATCAACACATGGAAGGATATGACTAAGAGCAGATTCAGCATGCGGATTCTCCACCCATTCTCCCATGGCCATGCAGGTGTCACAAATTGCACTATAATAAATGACAAAGGAAATAAATTCCAGATAATTGAATTTCAACAAGTTAAGAAAGGGTATAGCTAGTTCATTCTTAATGAGCAAGTTACATCGATCTCACACCCAATTATGCCCTTACTTATTAAGGATTGTGAAAACTCCACAAAGAATGAATGTGGTTGCAACCAATAGCCATCCACTGACAACAAATCTGCAATGAAATATTAAAATATGAAAAGGATCCTTGAGACAGAAGCAATAAGCAAAGGTATTATCATAAGTCATAACGTACACGAGGATTGCATGTTGATATCCAAGGATAGACAGGACTGAAGAAAACATATAAGTAAATTATGAGAAAGAAATAATATAATTACAAAATTTGCTCATGGTATTTAAGATGTCATAATCAATCAATACATACTTAACCCAATCACAGCCAGTAGAAGCATCATTGTTGCCATCATAATCAAAGCTAGACGCCTGCAAAATGAATCAGTTTACAATATAAATGGATGGAAAATACCAGTTGCCAATATTAAATTGTAAAAGAGAATTGAACAATGTGAAGTTAATGAAAAGCATACACAGCATTGAATACTTTTCGTATTTTAAACGAATTTTCATTTGTCTGCTTGGAAAGTGTATCTGCTGCAGAATCTAGATCTGCATTCAATTTGTCAATATCATCCATGATATTAGATGGAAGAAACATCTGTGCTACCACGATAGTTTTGGCAAGCGCAAGATACTCTGTCACATTTCTTAGAGTCTGCACTGTGTAGTCTGACCGATTGACAACATAATGGAGGGTATCCACTGCCTCACCATGGAATTTATCCTGCCCGAAAGAAAGGACGATGCATCCAGTCCTGTGAAATTAAGATAGGATAAAAATTGTTAAACTAGGCAACATTCACCTAAAGCTTGAATGGAATAATCAATGATTTTAAGTTCTGGTTCCAGGGATAGGATTTTGATGATTTTTGTCAATGGACTTCTTTCAAGTGTCAACTTCAAAATTCAGGATAAATGCAAGAATAACTAGTAACTACACAAGAGACAGGTAAAACAAGATACTGAAGATACTTCTTGGCCCTAGATTTCTTTTTAAAATAAGCTTCTCCCATAAGTGAAAATTAAATATGCCTGTGTTTCATAATGCCGATTCTTAAAATTTCATGGCAATTAAATGATTTTATCACACCAAGCTGTCAGTGCAGGTGTTAATTCATGAGTACAAATGATTAAACAACCAACTTCATGTGTTTACGGTTAAAAGTATAGGAAGGCGAGTATGAGGAAATAAAGCACTCTAATCTAATGAAGTTTTAACAAAGAGACAGAAAACCGAAGTTCAGAGAATTACGTTACAACACAGGTGAATAACAACAGCAACACAAGCCAAATTCTTTGCAAACGATTTGAACCTTTATCCATGATGTTAATTCCCCATCCACAGCATAGATGAATCACAAGTGCCAAGCCAAATGAGATAAACCACAGGACAGCAAGGATGAAACCAGCCACACCAGTGAACCCAACTGACTGAACATATAATAGTTAAAAGACTGATTAATTTAGTTGAAGTGAACACCAAAATTTGGAGGCTATTAGGAACAATAGAGGGAAAAGAAATTATCTCAAAGAGCAACATAACTGAACAAGTGTAGAATAAAAAAACAATGCAAAGAAATTTCAAGTGGTTATGATTGTAATGTGCAAAGAACTATACTAGTGTGGCATGTAGAAATACAAATGTACTGAGAGTAAAGTATATCTCAGTCATTTATCCAATTACTTCAGCATCAAGATTCACCATATTTACCATGTGTCAAGCGTGAGGAAAATTAATATTGCCTAGCTATAAAGATGTTTAATGATGTACAATGTCACATCCCAACCCTTTTCTTTTGCTCAATTGTTACATCTACAGATTCACCCTTCTATCATAAAAGCAGAAGAAAAAATGAAAAAGAAAAATAAGCAAACAAATAAAACAAGTTCAACCAGAACATCCTCGAAGTTCAATTTTCAAACCTACAGAGTAGAGACCAAAGATCCAGAGTGGTCAATAGGAGATGCAAGGAGGAAACAAACCAGAATATCATATATTGTTGGGATAAGAAGATACATAATGACTCAGCATCAGCCATTTGAGTACATAATGAAAATAAATCATTGTACTTACGGCCCAGTAATGTCGATTTGCAATGTCCCAACCACCATGGTAACGTCGAAATCCATGTAGAATGTCAGGCCTATTGGTTCTGTTTGCTGCTAGCACAAGAGTACCCTTAGTTCTAGGACGTGCTGCTTGAGCCACTTGTGTGACTTCATTCTTCCATGGACCCAAATTGTCTTCCCCTTAAAACAAAAAGGACAAAAGGACAAGGTGAGAAGTGGGAACAAAACACATTTATACATACAAAGATGCAATTCCTAAAATATTTTGGTACTGTTCTTTCAATCAGAATTCAAGTTTCACCTAGGTAATTAGCATAATAAATGTCTGCATTAAAGGTTTCATAGATTATCGAGGTGAAATTCCAATTCTAATTAGAGAACAGTATCAAAAGTACCTAAAGAACTGAGTCTAAATATTGCACAAACAAGCGTAATAGAAATGCGTAAACTAATGAATGAAAAAGCTGGCTTGTTTTCCAATTGTGGAAGATGTCATAATTCACGTAAGCATTTAGCAATAAAATTTTCAATTTGATCAGCGTATGTGATCCAATTTTCTAGCTACTCCAATATGAAATGAAACATTAATGGTTGGTATGTTCCCATTTTATTTTATTTTTTTCATTACATTCCCATCTCTCAAAAAAACCAAACAATTGTCAGAAAACAAGATCTGCAACCATAACTATAAATGTGTAACACTTTCACCATAATGAAGGTTGCAGACTACAGAGACATGTGCAAGAAGCACCAACCTAGGATAAACTTTATGGGATGCTTGGAGGACCCAGTTGGAGATAAAGCTGAAAGTAAGTGAACAGAGAGTACTAGGGGGAAGATGAACAAGATCAAATGAAACAACACAGTAGAGGGAACAACGCACTTCATTGCTACAACAAAGTTCACTGTTCCATTTTGGATTCTCAGTTCAATTAACCCAACTCTTAAATTAAAACATTAATCTAACATAGAGATTGAGCCAACATGGTGATGGTGTTTGTGCATTGTATTCTAACTAAAGAGTGGAACATTTATGGAAAGATAGGAGGAGGGGGCACGTGGTGTGCTGTAGTGTAGTGATGAGGACTTAAAAGGGATGGAAAACCAAAAAGGTGGGTGTGATTTAATTAAAAGAACTAGTTTAGTTCATTTTTTCCACTGTGATTAAAACCCACTGAGTTAAGTAAAGCAATGCCGCAACTTTTGAAAATTGATGTGTTATTTGCAATTCGCTTACATTTATCTTTATTCTTTACTGCTTTTTTATTTTTTGTTTGTTGCCTTTTGGTTTTCGTTTTTTATTTTATTTTAGAAGTTCTTGACTACTATCTTGTACTTGGTAATATTGAACACAGTTGGTAGATGACCTATTTTTTTAAGCATGTTACATGAGTTAGTTTGATTCCGGGACTGACTGTGTGTATGGAATTTTTTTTTGTTGAGAGAGACAAAACTCATTTATGATTTTTAGGCTTTGAGAATTATTTTCATGCTTTTCGATTACAGGTATACCTTACTTTCAAAAAAAAAATGTTAGTTAAGTTTTTCTCAAAATTTTCATATTCTAATTTTTAATCCCTCAAAATTTATTTAACAATTTTTAGTCTTTTATTAATTTTTTGTCAGTATTCTAATAATACTAATGAAAAATTAACAAAGGACTAAAATTTTTCAAAAAAAAAAACTTTTAAAAGCCTAAAAATTGGGATATGAAAAAGTTGAGGAACTAAAAATTTAATTAACCCAAAAAAATATCTTGTAATAAGTAATTGGATGAAAAAAACAGGTTATCCGCTGGATTAAATAATTGCTAAAAAGTTTAATGGTTGGATTAAACTTAATTATTTTAATTTTGCAAAAATATTTTCATATAATTTATTTGTTTATTTATTTATTTATTTCACTCCCATTTTTCAAGGTGAATTTCAACCAAGAGATTATGTTTTACCCACTCATATAAAAATATTTTAAATATTTTATTTTTTTAATTTTAGAAATTTTTTTTTCATTTTTAAGCATTTAATAAAAAACAAAAACAAGTTTATATTTATATAATTTAGCCAATAAAATAAAAATGCTACAAAATGATGATGCTTTAATAAATATAATATAGGTAAATATGATAAAATGTTGAAATAAATATTTGATAATTTTCTTAACTCTTATATAATTGATCTTGTCAATAATTATATATCCAAATAATACAATCAAATATAGGTGATTATTAAGGGGGTGTAATTCAATTGATCGAATATAGTGCATGAGTTATAATATAGTACATGTTTTTAATTTCTACGAATAAAAAATATAAATAATTAAGATTAAAACTTAATTAGTAATCACTTGAACACTTTAGACAATTATGTGTATTTTTTAAATCTTAATTATTCAAACATACAATCTACTACTCTATATTTTGTATATCTCATTTCTCATAATAAGCAAAATTCTAAGTTGATGTTTTCCTTGTGTATATATTTTAAAATTTTAAAATCCTTAGGAATTTTCATTAACAATATTATATATGTTAACAAAATTATATTATTAATATTCGTCTATAATAATTTTTAAACAAATGTAAAAAAAGGTACATTTTTATAATAATAATAATAATTATTATTACTATTATTTGCTTCATTGGAACTTTATTTATTATGTATATTATATTGATTATAAAATTGTTAATATTATAAGAAATGAATTTATCTTATTTATTCTTTTATATGTGGTATGTGACGTATGTGAATGTACACTAGTATTTCTTACAAATAATAGCATTCATAAATGAAAATTATAAAAAAAAGAAGAAGAGATTTTGCTTCTACTTCATGAAAATGATATATGAATTAACTAATGAAGAAGTCTCAATCAAAAGTAATTTTCAATATTTTACATTACAATCCCTGCAGTACTGATATTGCACGGTGAGTGATAGATTACGACAAAAAAATATTCTGGAATGGTACTCGTTACTTTCTTTAATGATACCAAAGAAGACACGTTCATCTTCCTTTTTGCCACGAAAAAGATATATAAATCTAGGATAACAATTACTATGAATCAAAGGGAGAAGCTAATTAATATCAGTCTCTATCAAACAATGAATTAACCCCACGCTAGTATATATGTTGGCTTCTAACTTGGCTTACCCGTTGTTCTGAATTAGTTTGCAAGATCGTAAGGGGAAATCAACTACATGAGATAAAAAACTACAACTCTCAATATATCTTTCTCATCCAGGCTTTCAGAAATTTATCAGGTAACTAACTGCAAAATTTATTCTACATGGAGTAAATTATAATTTGATATAAGAATGAAAGTGTAATACTTGCATTTCTAAAGAAAAAACGTGTAATTATTTTCTATTTTAACACAAGTGGGAACTGGGAAGAGCATTATTGTATTTGCATCTCTCAGAAGAGGAGTAAGTAAATTTACTTTAACACGATGTTAAGTTAAATAAATTAAATTGTATATTTTAACATAAGAGAAGGAGAGGGTAGTGTACAAGTATTTCTTAAAGAAGAAAAGCGTAAATCACAATAAAGAAGACTCTTTATATTACAAAATTTCACTTCTTTCTACCGTTTCTGAGTATATCCAAACATAAATTTTTCTTTTGTCCGAAATATGTTTATTTTTGGTGTACAAAAGTCACACTAAAATTCGAATTTACGATTTCATGTACATTAGTTCATCTCCCACCACTAGGTCGACCCTGATGAGTATCCGATGTTGGTTTCAAAATTCAAACTTTATGATTAATTTGTTAAATCACAAAAATATGCAATGCTGTGTTAATTTGTAGTTGCTTCACAAGAAGACCGTCATCTTTGAATACTATTAGACCATAAGCCAAAAAATATACCCAACTGAGGTGAATGAAAAATTATGGGACTGCACAAAGGCTCTCATAGAAAGGGTTGCTGTAGTGGGAACAAGCAGTACTAGTACAGAGGATAAGATATGCTACTGTCTTTCACAAAAGCATGAGTGAAACACGTACAAACTACAATAAAAAAGGTCTCCAATCTTTTTGCATAGCTCCCTCGGAAGCACCCTTAAATTATTGAAATGTGAATACTCTTTTTTATTCATTTAGATTGAAATCCGAATGATTCATTATATACAACTAATTCTAATATTCTAGAATATTTCACAACTTATTCTAATATTCTAAAATATTTCACAACTAATTCTAATACTCTAGAATATTCCACACTCCCCCTCAAGTTGGGAGATATATATATTAATCATTCCCAACTTGCTAATCAAATCCTCAAAGGTGGACTTGTGTAATCCTTTGGTAAGAATATCTGTCGTCTGCTCTTTGGTAGGTATATATGACAAACATACACTATCATCCTCTAATTTTTCTCTGATAAAATGACGATCAACCTCCACATGTTTAGTTTTGTCATGGTGAACTGGATTTTGAGCAATATTGATAGCAGCCTTATTATCACAATACAATCTGACAGGTAGGGAATAAGAGATCTTCAATTTCTCAAAAAGTCTTTTTAACCAGATTCCTTCACAAATACCATGGGCTAGAGCCCGAAATTCTGCTTCTGGCAACAACTGTTTGTTTCTTACTTCTCCAAGTCACAAGATTTCCCAGACATAGGTACAATACCCTGAAGTGGATCTTCGGTCCATTGTTGAGCCAGTCCAATCTACATCTGTATAGATTTCAATCATCCTCTTGTGTCCTCTTTGAAAGAACATTCCTCGACCAGGGGTATTTTTGAGGTACTTGAAAATTCTATAAACTTCACTAAGGTGTTTTTCCTTAGGAGAATCCATGAATTGACTAATCATGCTAACCATAAATGCAATATCTGGTTGAGTGTGAGATAAGTAGATCAACTTTCCCACCAACCTCTGGTACTGCTCTCTGTCAACTTCTTTCCCATCTTCAATTCTCAATTTAATATTAGGATCAATTGGATTGCACCCAAGCATTCCTGTTTCTTGCAACAGGTCTAGAATATATTTCTTTTGAGTTAAAGAAATTTCTATCTTACTACGAGCAACCTCCATGCCAAGGAAATATTTGAGAACTCCAAGATCTTTCAGTTCAAACTGGTCAGATAAACACTGCTTCAAAGAGCTTATCTCCTCACAATCATTTACTGTGACAATTATGTCATCAACATAAACAATGAGAATAGCAATTTTGCCACCATCAGAGTGTTTATAAAATAGAGTGTGATTAGTCTGAAATTGGAGGAATCCTCTTCCCTTCACAGCTTGGGTAAACTTCTCAAACCACTCTCTAGGGGATTGTTTAAGCCCATAGAAAGACTTCTTCAACTTGCATACTGAACCGTGTCCTTTTTCAAAACCAGGTGGTGGTGGATCCATATACACTTCTTCATGTAAATCTCCATTCAAGAAGGCATTATTTACATCTAATTGTTGCAAGGGCCAATCAAGGTTGGCAGCAAATGATAGTAGAACTCGGATAGTGTTAAGTTTGGCAACTGGGCAAATGTCTCTTGATAGTTTATCCTATGTGTAACGACCCACCACGTCGCTACTGTATCACTAACTCTTAAGCATAACCTTAATGTAATTTTTGTTAAAAAGGAACACCCCTTTTTATTTTTCAATGAAAATTGTGGTAAATTTTTCGCGAGAGCACATAATGACCATCAACACAGAAAATACACGTAATCAAATGTACGCATGAGACGTTTCAAAT
>CM023948.1:31130031-31143201 GCA_013407115.1 Glycine latifolia | reverse complement strand
ATATATATATATATATATATATATATATATATATATATATATATATATATATACACACACACACATGTACAAAGCATAATTTAATTACAGGTACAAAAGACTATGTCCAGAATATATCAAGTGTTTTACAAAAGAAGTAAGGAATTTAAACGTCAGGGGGCAATTAGCAAAACACTGGTATGACTATCAAAACAAGTGGTGCATCTAGCAAAACATGACCCTGCCCGGGATCTATCACATTGACATCCCGGCAACTTGGCGGCTCCAACCAAAAAGTTGTCATCTTCTCGGTCACCTACTACTGTCTGTCTGCTCATACAAACTGGGTTCGCGATCATCACAAGTACCAAACCACATGGCACAACAAAGTAATGGTGAGTTCATCATATAAAATAACAAACAAAAGATAACATCAGTAAGGGAAGACCATCCAAGCGTCACAAAATCACCACAAAGTTCAGATATATCAACGCGTAGCCAACAAGAACACGCATCCAGGAACATTCCACAAGTCAACTTAAAATGTCTAGCATGATGCATGCTCCTGACTCAACCCTCAGCAATGCAATGTGGTACCATCCCAGAAATAGGCCAAATCCATGGTCCAAATGATAGTTGTAGTTGACGTCGGGGTCACTCTGTCGTGCACAAGACTCACCCCCCATGGTGATCAGCTAAATAGGTGTCATAAGGATCTCCCTACAGACGTAGCCCCCCAGTACTTCTTATACTATTACAGCCAATCATCCTATTTTCGTCATGCAAATGAAGTATGTCTCTCATGGGCACCATCAACGTATGGTCCGGCACAGGAACAACCACAGCCTGGCTAGGATCTCCATACACCTCCCATTTACATACATACCACCCCAAACGAGGGCCACCCCAACACGGGCTACAAATGTTGTATGTCTCTCATGGGCACCATCAACGTATGGCCCGACACAGGAACAATCCATCCTGGCTAGGATCTCCATACCCTCCCATGTACATATACACCGCCCCAAACGAGGGCCGCCCCAACACAGACTCATCGATGCACTGACCGTGGTCCTTGCAAGGTTCACCACTCGGTCCCGGCATCTTACGTTACTATACATAGCCTCTCACCATGGCTCCATCAAGGTACAAAATATCTCAAGCCATCACATAGGCTGACCTCAACGTAATCACATATGTCATTCACGAACACTACAAACAAGTGAAAAAGTGTGAAGCATTGGGTGTCCGAGTCGGCACCTAACTATATTAACCCGAGATAAGAATCCGAACAGAGTCGGACGAAAGCGGATAAGATTGGTCAAGGTCGGCAAAGGTCGGTAAAAAGCGGTTAAAAATGGGTAAAGGTTGGACAAGAGAAGACAAAGGTGGACAAGAACGGACGAGGCCGAAAGAGGTCGGTCGAAGTCGGACAAAGGCGGTCAAGGATTCAAGGGCTTGAACTTCATTTTAAAGAGAATCGCCCAACCGAGTAAAGGACTCGGTGGCTCTCTTCCCGAGGAAGCACGAGCTCATCCGAGGTAGGGAACTCGATGACTCTTTTCCCGAGAAAGCACAAGTTCATCTGAGTTAGGAAAACCGATAGTTCACTCTCTCTCGAAGCAAACTTGAGCTCGAAAGCTCTAAGGTATTATCCCGAGTAAGGAACCCGGTATGCTAACGTCCGCCAACAAGGACTGTCACGTTCTGCATGCACACATGCATGCTACGTAACCCGTTTAACTCGGTCTACCCATCCCGGTAGCCGACATCGAAAACACAAGGGGTTGATGCTAATGTGTAACACGGCCAACCCATCCCGGCACCCGACATTCACAAACAAGGGTTTGGCACACATGCAACTCGGTCAACCCTTCCCGGTAGCCGACATCACCAAGGTCTGACACATATATATAACTTGGCCAACTCTACCCAGTACTCAGCACCTTCACGAACACTTCTGCAAAGTGTATTGGGGGTTTTTCAGCATCAAAATGCCAACCTCACACACATGCACGGGGAGTTCTTGCAACATCAACTCTCCCCTTTCAGAATACCATCAAACACCCCACCAGAACATCATTAAACATCAACACAAAACACCAATCAACGAACATAAAGCGTAACTCGTTCCATTCATTTAAAGGCACAACTTTCTGGAAAATAACACACGCACGGACATGCATCATCGCCATGGTTGAACTCCCTGGTCCTCAACCATGTTACCTAAAACTGTTATCAAACATAATAAACTTCTCTTACCTAACCAGGAGTCTGTTCACGAGCTTCACGACGTGTTGTCCTAAGATTCTGTTCCAACCATGAGGTCCTTCTTGGCGTCGAGATTTCGTGGCAGCGACGGTGAGATGAAGGTGATGCAGAAAGGTTGAGGGAGAGAGGTTTCTGGGTGAGTAAGCTTGGGAGAAAAGAAGAGAAAACACAAAGGAGAAGAATGGGAGAAAATCACGCTTCCACTGCACGCTCCTACTTAAGTACTTAGCTGGCATGATAGGTTTGCCTTTCGTGCAAACACAGCAACCGTCGGTCAATAAGGACAACTATCACCCACTCACACGTATACTAAGGCAAGGGCACTCAAAACAACAATTATCATATATACAATAAAACATGTAATTAACCACCATAACACACACATAAATGTCCAGATTAGCAACTTATAGTCCGGGGTGTTACACCATGAGTCTGAGTGAATCCCTTAGCAACCAATTTTGTCTTATACCTTTTGATGCTATTATCTACATTAAATTTTATTGTGAACACCCACTTGCAACCTACTATTTTCTTTCCTTTGGGTAATGCTACAGATTCCTAAGTTCCATTTTTTTTAAGTGCATCTATTTCTTCAAAGACTGCATTCCTTCATTTTGGGTCATCAAGTGCTTCTTGGATATTTTTTGGTATTTTTGTACTGTCTAAAATAGTGTTGAAAGCACGAAAACCTAGGGATAACTTTTCATACGAGATATGATGAGAAATAGGATAAGCAATACAAGATCTGGTACCTTTTCGAATAACAATAGGCAAATTTAGGTTGGCTGCATCAGTGCATTCAGGTATTGGGTTGTTGGAATTAGGACTCGAGTCAGAATCTTAGCAGTCTAGAGGCTCCTGAAGTGTTTTTCGCCTGTTGTAAATCTTTCCCCATTTACCAGGAGGATCTCCCGTCTCTAGCACAGTAGCTTGCCCTATCTCCTACACAATAACTCCCCATGTCTCTAAAGGCAAAGGTAGAACAATAGACTCATTTGGTTTCCAAGACTTATCTTCATCTACCCCAATAGACTCCCATTGAAGAGAAGTCGAAGGAAAAAAGGATTGTGTGTCTCATAAAACGTGACATCCATAGAAACAAAGATCTTACGGAGAGAATGTGAGTAACATTTGTAACCCTTTTGGTTAGGAGGATATCCTATGAAGACACATCGAATAGACTTAGGATCGAACTTGGACCTTTGATGGGGAGGAACATGTACAAAAGCCACACAACCAAACAACTTGAGAGGAAGGGAAGAATGAGCCCGAAAAAAAGGAAAGGTGTTGGTAAGACAAGATAAAGGGGAATGAAAATTTAGGATACAAGAAGACATTTGATTGATGAGATATGATGCATGCAAGGCAGCTTCCCCCCATAGATATTTAGGGACATGCATGGTAAACAAAAGAGCTCGAGCAACTTCAAGAAGATGTCTATTTTTTCTTTCAGCCACCCCATTTTGTTGAGGGGTGTTAGGACAAGAACTTTGATGGAGAGTATCATGCTGGGTGAGATAGTCTCCAAGAACATAATTAAAATATTAAGTATCATTATCAGTTTGAAGAATTTGGATAGAGGTCTGGAACTGAGTTTGAATCATAGCATAAAAGTTTTTAAAGGTGGATGCAACATCAGACTTATCCTTTAAAAGATATACTCAACATACCCTAGAATGATCATTAATAAAAGTAATAAACCAACGAGCATCAGAGATATTTTTCTCATGGGTTGGGTCCCATATATCACTATGAATCAAGGTAAATGGAGAAGAATCATGAAGAACTCTAGGAGGATAAGAAACACGATGATGCTTTGCAAACTGAAAAATATCACAAGAAAAAGAACTGGGTTTTTATTGATAAATAAGTTTGGGAGCAACTTCTAAAGATAAAAGAAATTTGGGTGTCCTAACCAACGATGCCACAACAAAACATCATTACAATCATCAAACAAAGATAATGAGTGGTGCGCAAAATTTTTTGTTTCATTAGGATCCTTTTCAAAATAGTAAAGTCCTTCTTCCTCTCTAGCACTACCAATTTTCAACATCGAGTCCTGTTACAGAAAAACACAAGCATGGACAGAGAACTTCGCAACACAATTTAACTCAGATGTAAGTTTGTTGATAGAGATGAGGTTACAAGTAAGAGAGAGAACATGAAGGACTGAGTTCAAAGTAATGTGTTCAGAAAGTTTAATGGATCCCTTTCCAGCAATAGTAGAGAAGCTGCATCGGTTGTTCTTTTCATGACAGATGATAGTAAGGGGTATAAGAACAAAACAAGGTTGCATTACCTGTCATATGATCAGAAGCCCCTGAATCGAGAATCCTACGATTACTATCATTAACATGGAATGTTGTACCTTGTTGAACAACAAGACTAGTTGCTTCGATAAATTGAGGCATCACCTTCTGAAATTGCTCATACTCAGCCTTGGAGATGAAAACACGATCAAAATTAGGAGAGGCACGAAGCTCCTCACTCGTATTATTATAAGAGCCCATAAGTCACCTCAAACCAAAAGAGGGTAGGCCTTTTTTTTATAAAAAAAAAATAGGCTTCAGAGTTGCACAACGATAACAGGAAAATTTGCTCTTGATACCATATTGAAATGTGAATACTCTTTTCATTCATTCAGATTGAAACCCAAATAGTTCATTATATACAACTAATTCTAATACTCTAGAATATTCCACAACTGATTCTAATACTCTAGAATATTCTACAACTGATTCTAATACTCTAGAATATTCCACAACTAATTCTAATACTTTAGAATATTTCACAACTAATTCAAATATTCTAGAATATTTCACATAAAAAAAAACTATCTGCACATGGCCATAGAATATAGTTACACTATCAGTGAAAACATGTATGCCAAGCTAGAAGCCAACATGTAACACTATTACGAAATGCAGTTTCCAAAATGCTATTTCAAAGAAACTATTTTACCATAAAGAATGCTAAAATTTCACTTCTAAATACTTGTGGTCAAAAGGTCCTTTAACCAACTCTAGAGTCTCTTCCAAAAGAAATTTGGCCTGAAAAATCTTTATACAAATAAAATTGTATAAAAAATTAGACAACCTTCACTCATTTCTATAGGTATAAAATGCAGCAATCAAGACCTCACCAAGAATGAACAAATAAAAGATATCCCACATATATCATTTAGCATAAATGACATAAGTAATAAAAAAGTATACAGACACAAAACATACCAAGAAAAGTATCATAATATCATGAACATAAACTAAATCTTCTTCTTCTAGTCCATAGCCTTAGTCTGCTACCTCAGCCAACGATTCAGGAACACATATAGATGCAGAAGAATGTTCAAATACCCTGATAACTAAAACCATAGATTCCTCATTGAAATGAAAAAGGGAAATCAAAATATTGAGAACAAATTTGTTATTTTTAACACATCTTGATACATTCCACCCTCTTACCTCTCCTCTCGAAGGAAAAGATGACTGTAGTGACAATCAGTTAGCCCATGAAGAATGCAAAAAAGGGCCATCTAAAGGAGAAAAGAAAAGCAGAAAATAGATAAAAACACAACAACAGAGTCAAAAAAAGATATGACTGCAATTCCTAGTGAAATTTAACACTTTGGAAGATCAGCTGGTGGTGGAAGCAACTTCTGATTTGGAAGTTCTCCATCCAACACAATTCACGCCATCTTTAGACCCCAGTTGGTGTGCACTTCAAGATGGCAATGCATGAACCATACCCCTGCATGCAAAATTTATATTATAATAAAGAAAAGGTTCAAATAAACAAAATAATGAAAATTTAAGTCTATGTTAGAGAATATTTATCACAATTGTCTATGTTAGACAAAGTAGCTCATTCTTTTTTATTTATATTTAATTTTTTATGTCAATGACAAATTAAGGAACCGTTTCAAATAACACTGCAAAGCGATAATAAGAAGGAATCAAATCACTGACCTGGATTATCTGCTAGGAATTTAACAGTAACCCATCCACCAGATGGGACACCAACTGTGTTCCTTTCAACAGGATCAACAAGATTGAAGTTTGTAGGGTCCTTATTTGGATCAAAGTTCTCAAATCCTTGACCAACAACAAGAAGTTAAAGCCATGCAAATGGAGAGGGTGACTTTCAGCACCAAGAATGCTGGTGTCCTGAATCACTAGCCCTACACTTGTGTTGAAGGGAAGAACCAGCACTTTTGTCCCATTGCTCACCTTAATGTTGTTTGGTGGAGTCCCAGTATAGTTGAATGGAACCAATGTTTTGGTTGGGAAGTCACAGGTGTAAACCCCATTGGATTGTCCAAAGAAATGGGTTTGGAGAAGTGCAGTGGTTGGTTGTATAAAAGATACATCGTTCACTGATGCTGCAAATTATGATGCTTTGGTGGGTCCTTGACAAGTTTGGTTCCGTGGCAGGAGTTGTGCCAAGGTCTACTGTGAAGAAAAAGTGCCTATCAACTTTCTGGGGTACATTGGCTGGAAACTGAGCACTTCCTAAGCTATGAAGCTTGTTGGCGAAGTTTGTCGAGAAAGAAGTGTCATTAAGGACAGGGAGGATGGGCTTGAAGAGTGCAAGCTTCTTGATTGAAGATGTTTAGTGAAGAAAGTGCGGTGGAACTTCATATTCAAGGATAGCAGCCACAGTTGAGTTGTCAAAAGTGCCCTGGCCAGTCGCATATGGTCTAGTATTCATCAAGAATATGGCATTAGGATAGTGAGATTTGGTTTTTAGAAGAACATTGGTGGTTTGTCCAAGAGAATGAGAATAGTGTTAGAGCCAAATGGCTTAACATAAATTGCATCTTCATCAACCACTGTTTAGGTGTGATTTGGAATGCTCAAGAAGAGTTCATCATTGATCAAACCGAGAAGGTATGTTTCATTGGCTTGACCTTTAGCTTGAATGTATATGCAAGATCAATATTTTCATATGGATTCACAACATATTCAATTTTAATTTATAAGGAAATGGTCGAGTATTATTATTTATAATCTTGGGGATTTAAGTATTTAACCGCTAGTAATCACATGACATGGAGTATTATTAGGTTACTATATTTTTTATTAGCACATAATTTATATCTTAAGCAGAACAGTTATACAATGGCCCTGGAAGACCATTAATAGTGCATGCATTATACACATTTGGTCCTCCACCTATTTGCAATGCTTGTGTTATGACTTCCTCGGGATCTGCATTCCACCATTCTCTTGAAATATTTTGTTATATGTCAAAGTTAGGTCATTCCCAAGTACATTAAGGGAATATAGGAAGACATGGTATGATGTCACAATCACTTTTTATTATTATTACCAAAGATGATGGGAACTTCATGGTAAGGTTTGGTAAAAGGATATGGAACTCCATGCTGGTAAGAATGATAATAGGACCATAGAGAATTGATCTTAACCATGAAATGTGAGCATGCCAAAAGAGAGTGCCTCTTAGGCCAACAATGGTGTAATTGTACACATAACTTTGGCCTGTTTGAATGGGGCACTAAGTCACATTGGCAGGTCCATCAGCCCACCCTGATTGAAGCTGTTGAATGCCGTGCCTATTTGGAAAGTAACCAAATTTTCTTAGCACATGAAAGTTCAATTTACAAACTATGTAATAAAGTTAATGCACAGACTATCTAATATGTTCATTTCTTTTTAACCAAGTTTTTTAAGCAAATTATATTTACTAATGGATGGAGATATTGTTTTGAACATGGTTAGTCACTTTGATAAGAAGACGGTCTCCCTCCCTAGCTACAAAGCGGGGCCCTGTAAACTGACCATTTCACCGTGACCATGCTCTTTGTGTGGCATAGTCGTGATACCTTTTTGTACTTTATCTGCATCACAAAGCCAAAGCCATCATTAGAAAAAAAAAGCAACAAAAATGGTAAAGTATACTAAAAGAATGTGAAATGCAAATTTTTTATTTAAAAGTAAGTTATAATCATATAAAGTCTTATTGAAATGTACATCAAAATGGTAATGCCCCCTAGTGCCAGCTGAGGAATGATGATCAATGAGAAGAGAAGCATTGCTGGCAATGCAAATGATTGAATAGGAGGAACACCCATATTTCTTTGTTCTAGAGATTGGAAGACAGAAAATATAATCTTTAAACCCTATTTGTTTGAGTCTGAACTGTGGATGCAACAGAGCTCAATCGTAGGTAATTTATAGAGGACTAATACCATGTGGTTGTTGCAATGTACAAAGTCTCCATAAGATCTTCATATGTTTCTTTCTCATTTTTTAATGAGATCAATTGTTAGAATAACTCTAAAGTGGTGTCCAAGACAGTCAATTTCACTAGACCGGTACCGTTTGACCTCCTTATTGTACAAGTCAAACCTATTAAAGGAAAAATTATGTGAAAAATCCAATCCATCATATTATTAATTTTAGTAAATAATTATTCTTTATTTTATTATCATGTTATTTTATTAAATTGTTAATTTGATAAGTTCTTGATTAAAATTATCGACTTGTTATCATGATAGAGATTATGATAATGAGAAACAAGTCTTTTATAATTTTAATCTAAATTATTCTTGATCGTAAGATTATTGTGAATAAGATATCAATAATTCGAATAAATCAATATATATGTAATGATCTTTATTGAATAAAGATTAATAAATTTCATTTATTAAATTGCATATATAGATGATGTATATGTGAATGTCACGTTGAATTGACTCAATAGAGATTTTCTAATAGTTAATATTACCTTAATATGATGTGAGTAGGAAGTTCTCAAAAAGAAATATAATAATTTTCTTTGATATGAGATTATCATAGTAATTAACAAGTTATTTTTTATATTTTAAATTAGGACACCTAATGTCTTAGGACACTAGTGGAATGAATATTGAATATGACCAAATACTTGTAGAATTAATGATTAATTAAAAATGAATCCATCAACTCTAGGTAATGAGTTTAAACTCTATGATAGAATTAAGACCTTGGTCATTGAACGAAAGAAGAAAAGATTTTCTTAAGTCATTCATTGATTAAATATAATGTGTTAACTTATTAGAGTTTCATATTAATACTATAACATACTCTATAGTTAATCTTGAGCCATAAACGATGGAAGAGACAATTACATTATTTTTTATTAGTTATTAAAGGTAAAAGATGTTATTTCATGTTATTCAGATGTTAAGGAGTGTTGCTAGAATCCTACCTTGCTTAATAAATTAATTATTATTAATTTACTATTGATTTAATATTGAACCTACGGGGTCACACTAGTGTTTCAGTCTTTGAAAAAGAAAATAATTTATTTGATAATTTAATTTAATCAAATAAATCTTTTAGTGTAATATTATTATATTCTTTGCTAGCACCAAAAATATAATTAATATAAATAAAGAGTATTATTTTATAAATGTGAAAGTTGTCCATAAAATAAGAATAAGATTTTATTACTACATATCATGATAAAATTATTTAATTAATTATCGTAATTAGTCATTTGATTATTTGAGAATTATCTTTGCCTTATAGCATAAAACTTCGTAAGATAAAAAGATATGATGTAATTTTTTATTTTCAAATACAAAGATAAAGAGATATGAAATTATTTTAAATAAAATCTCTCTTTTTTGAAAAGGCCAAAATTCATATATAATATTTTAAATAGAAACATCTACATAAGAGTAAAGGGTATCAAACATAAACTAGAAAAATTTAAGCTTAATTTTAATCTTAAAAAGTTAAAAAAGGATTTTCACTCATCAAAAAGTTGATAGTAAAAATTGATTTAAGCAAGTGTAAATACATGTAAAGTTGAAGAAATTTTTTATAGCTTTAAAAACACATCCAAATACACAAACTTATTTTTTTCTATTTATTATTTTTATTATTATTATATATTTAAAATAGATCTTGATTTTCTACTACAAAGTTGAGAACACTTTTATGTAACCATCAAAACTTTTTTGAGACTTGCCTCTTCTAATGCTGTACTTGCAAAACCCTCTTTCAATATATTTGACACACTTTTTGGTGCATTAAAAATGACATATCGGAAAGAGTCATGTCAAGGGTGTTCGATTAAAAAGGAACTTGTCTGTAAATTTAGTATGATACAAAAAGTGAAATAAGTAAAATTGATCATGCAATTCTCAAATGCTGTTTCCTATCAGTTGTTTTCTTGAATTGATATAAAAGGGTATATCACTTATCTCTGTTATATTCAAATCAATTTGATTGGACTCTTTTTACCACAAGTTTAAATTGTTTTGAAACTCCGATGTCATTACCAATGGGGATTCATTACTAGCATAGAATTAACCTAAAACAATTTTGGTGAGATGTAACTCTCACAACCGATATGTTCTTGGAGCCAAAGTAATTGAGAAGGGGGATCTATCAAGTAGTCACTGTAGACGAGTTGCATGTTCGCCATATTATTTATTACCACAAATTATGTACAACATTACAGATAACACTCATCCTTAGTAAGGAAACTTCAATTAACGCAATTTTGTTTCTTTTCAAAAAAGCATGCTATAAGCTGTAAGCACTATCCAGAAGGAGCAAAGTAATATATTCTACTGCATGATACAAAGTATTTTGTCCTTTTTACACTTAATCTCCTACACATGCACCATCCACATGTCACTTACGTTCAGAAAGTTCAATAACCCTCAGTTCCCTCTAACATTTTAATTAGCTGCTGCCAGCTGCTGTCTTTATCATGCAATCTCCTTCTCTCCGAAGCACGCATACATATGGACAGATGGTTCTGGTTACATGATTCATCAAATTAAGCATTTCTTGTTCATCAAGTTTAATTTCATCATTTTTAATATCTCCGCGTGAAGAGTTTGGTAGAAAACTAGTATGTTGACTGCGAGGGTCGCTTTTATATATCTTTACATTTATGTTGAAATGACAGGTAAATATTATAACAATAAGTTATTTAATTTCATGAAGACATTATTTTTAATATATAAATAAAATAGATAGCCATAAATTATATAGATGAATTAGTTAACTTATGTTATTGTGTTTTTTATTAATATTTTGTAGTAAAAATATAGGAAACTTAGAGACTAGTTATTTGGGGTGATTTTTAGTTATAAGTTTCAAAATATTTTAAAACAACCGTGTGTGTAAAACAGCATAATAGTTGCCGAATGAATGAGGAATTTGATGGAAGGTATTAGCAATTGAAAGGTGTAGATCCCAATTTAGGATTTACTAGAGACCCGGTAAAAGCCATGAGAGGTAAAATAGTGTTTAGGTAGAAGAGTTTAATTCATCCTTAAAGCCCTTATAACACTCATTGACATATTGTCTTTTTTTTTTTAATATCCATTTTCTCAAGATACAAATAAAGGTGCTTGTTGGTGGAGCTTGGAGTCGAGCACAAGAAGGACGTGACTAGTTTTAGTTTATGTTTATGCATTTGTTTTATGTTTTTTACAACACCCAGATAAATAGTATTAAACTTGTAAAATATTTTAAGTTTTTATTTCTGTTTAATATTTGTTTATGTAATGAGTAGCTTCCCCATTATGTTTCGTGTTTACAACATTAATTTTTAAAAGTAATCCAAATTTAATACCCTCTAGTTGTACACTAGGTTATTGGACTTCGTTGGGTCTAGGTTGGGCTAGGTCCAGAATAATTGCTTCCAAGACGATGGTTCATGACGATGTCATAATGTATCAACTTGCTTAGATATGTCGGACTTAGGATCAAAATTGACCAGGTCTAGAATAATAACTCCCAAGTCAGTAATTCGTGATACATGAGGTGCTAACTCACTGATCATGAGATGTATCCGACTTCAGGTCTACATGTTAACTAGGTCCAGAACAATTATTATTAATGTTAAATTATATATTTTAATAGTTTTTATTTGTAAGGATTTAATTAAATTAAATAAATATTTTGAAAGAAAGAAGAGAAGTTGATTCTAATTTGGTGCCAACTTTTTTTATTTATCTGAAAAATACCCACTAAATAATATGTTTTTGTTAGGTAAAGGAAATCTCAATAAATTTAGTTGCTTGCTATATTGCTTGCATATGGTTATTCTGTAATGAAATAGTGACGATTGTTGAAATCATGGTAGAAAGGAGAGAAATTGGATTAGAAAAATCAGAAAATTAATGGAATGGAAGAAATGATTAGGATAGAGGCATATGGTTTGTATATTATTAGTGACGATGTAACTAATCATTTAATTAAAATGAGAACAAACTAAAAATGGTAACGCTAATCATTTTTCTTCTTTTGTTTTAAATTTCCATGCACACGAGGCGACACGTAAGGCTTGTTGTGTTGTATCTCTGTGAATCTATGTAGTTGAAGAAAATCGCTTCATTTAAATTTCGGCTATATTCATTCCGTGCAAATTAGATCTCTGTTTTAAGGTAATAAAAAAGAACATAACAACAACATCTGGCCTTGAAATTAGAAAGTGACGTATAGATAGAAACACTCTTACTTTGGGAACACAGAATATTGGTTGAGAGAGTGACATGTGACCAATGATGTTCTCAATTTTCACTTCAGTTCCTTTCAGATGCCATATTGCATACATTACACAACATAATGGGTTTTACAACACCAAATTGTTTGGTTAAAGAGTTAAACTTGCACAAGAAGGAGGTCAAACTAATTTGAATGTCTTTGACACTACTCTAAAGTTGTTCTACAACTGTACTCGTTCAAACACAGCAATAGGGTGCCACCTAATCACACATCCTTCCACTGATCCACTCCTATATATATAGCCCACCATTTTGTCCCATTCCATTAATCAACTCTTAGTTCAAACTTCTAGTGTAATAACTAAGTTAATTTCAAGATCAAACTTCACACATTGAGAGAAAAATATGGGTGTTTCTCTTGTTAAAATCCCAGTGTTCCTTTTGTC